>CAOLHI010000972.1:0-465584 GCA_948474755.1 Ctenosaura bakeri
CCACTTGGCCCCCTTCTCCCTAGTGTGTCCCAAGTAAGCCTAATTGCAAACAAGTGCACAGGGGAGGTGGCAGATGCCCTAGCTTCTCTCTGCAGTATTTGTGTTTATCCAAACAGAGTCCATTATGGAATTTTCCAAAGTGCAGACCCATGTATTTAGGATATATCTTAGTATTCAGTGATACATCTACACTTCAGGATCTTGTCTACTTCTTTCATAGCTGCCCTTCCAAGTCTTAGTCTTCTGATTTCTTAACTGCAGCTTCCATTCTGATTAATGATTGAACCAAGGTGTACAGAGAACCAGCGTGGTGTAGTGATTTGAGCCTTGGACTACAATTCCGACTCTGTTGGTGAAAAGGATTTGAATCCTCTCTCAGCCATAGAAACCCATGGGATGACTTTGATCAAGTCACATTTTCTCAGGCTCTGAGGAAAAGCAAAAGCAAAAACCCCTTTAAACAAATCTTGTCAAGAAAACCCTATGATAGGTTTGCCTTAGGGTTGCCATAAGTCAGAAATAGCTTGAAAGCACACCGCAGCGATAGCAGCGGCAACAACAACAACACATGGAAAATCCTTAAATATTTCAGTGATCTACACAATCAAAGGCTTTGCTATAATATCTAAAACACAAACTGAATTTCTTCTGAAATTATTTGGGGTGTTCCATCAGTCAACATTGGATAATGGAGGCTGAATACTGTATTCACATTTTTGGAAGTGGCTGGGGCCACAACTTTTAAATATAGTTTTTTTTCTATATTAGCGTTATTTTATTATGATTTTATAATTAATTATAGCAAAATTACTTCATAAATGAAATGAATAATGAAATAATAAATATATCAAAAATTACTTCTAAAAATGATTTCGTTGTAAAATAAGCTTCCACAAATGTATCAGTTTTATGGTGGTTCTTTGTAAGCCACTTAGGCTTGCTTTGAGTCCATCATGGGGAGAAAGGCATTAAACATTAATTAATAGGAGCCAGATCCCTAACCTTCCCCTCCTGCCACCACCATTAAAAACCTTTGTTTTACAAGACATACTTTACAGCACACTGAAATTGCAGCTCACTGCTGAAATTTGGTTGCAAACCAATTATTGATTCCTACTGGTACTGCTGAATTTCAGTGGTAGCCTTTTTCAAGCATTTTGTGTGTCAAGGCTTTGGTGGTTCCACACCATATAGGTATCATTTTGAAGTGGGAGAAGGGTATTTGTGGACATACAGGTGTCATCAAAGAGTCAGAAGAGTCTTTAAATCCGTTGTTTCCTATGGGCTCTAGGGGGATTTATTACTGTAAGCAGGCATTATATTAGCAGGTTGGCTTTTTCTAATGTTTTATAAGGAGGTATCCAGTACCTTCTCATGCAGTAGATTTGCTCAACAGCACAGCAGCTGCCAGACAGTGCCTAGGTGGAGCCTCTGAACAAAATGACAACCAATTGGTCATGGAGGCACAGTGAAAACACTCTCAGCTGCTGGATTGGCTGCCTTCGTCCTTCCTCTTCAGTACCTGGACCTGCGTATAAATAGACTCAATAGTGGAACCTGACACTCTGCCAGCTCATATTCAAACAGCATCTCAGCCATGGATTTATTCATTTGACTCTTTGGTTCCGATCCATAGAGAAAAATGTGGCTGCCCAGTTTGTGATCCCAAGCCAAGCACAGCTGAAGAACCATCTTAAACAGTGGTCACAATACTTTATTGTGGAGTACATTTTTATAACAACAACAACAACAACAATGACAACAACGTTTACTTATAATACCCTTTACACCAAAGGGTGGAACACTAACATATACAGTCAGGGACAAAGACAATAAAACAGAATACTGCAACAGTACATGGAATGAAATTCCCAACACCCCACCAGTCGCTGCCCATCTCAACACCTTAAACACAACTCAGTGGCTTAAGATGGTGAGTCAAAGAGGAAGGTCTTCAAACATTTATGAAAATAGGTGGATCCTCCTCCAGCCGGAGGTCTAAAGGAACACTGCTCCATAAATGTGGAGCCAGAACTTCAAAGGCCTGCAGCCTTGACAGCCTTGGCGGTGGTGGAACAGACAATAATCCTTTGCCTGCAGATCTCAAAGTCCTGGATGGAACGTACCACACATGCCGAGCTGTAAGGTACTGAGGGAGGTTAGAATGCACAGCTTTAAATACCAGGACCAAAAGTTTGAAACAATCTCTGGCCTGAACTGGTAGCCAGTGAAAGGATTTATGAAGAGAAGAAACAGGTGAATAGTTCAGCAGATTTAAAACAACTCGGACAGCGTTGTTCAGAATTAAAATCAGAGGAAGAAGGGAGCAGGAAGGCAAATCTGCATAAACTGTACATTTTTATGCATACTTAGCCATGTAACAGAGGCACTACAGAACCCTCCTAGTGAACTGCAAAGATGCAGGGCACCATCAAGAATGTTCCAATGTCCATCAGTTCTTACCAGTCTGCAGCTCCTACCTATTGTCCTGATGTACACCAAGAGTGACTGATGTACATTTGCAGTCCCTAGCCATTGTCTGGATGCATGTCACCGTACAGTGAGCATTGAGACCAATGGACATTGGCACATCAGGACTAACGTGCAACAGTCACTTTGCTGGATCTCCTATGTAGTATCATCATGGCAGCTCCCTACTGAATATGGATGTTGCAAACCTGCTCAATTCTGTTTCCTACAGATGTAAGTCCACTTATGTAGACTTAAGTCACATGCTGAATTTCAGCCATAGTTTCTACAGACTTGTTGTTTTTGTGCCCTTTGTGGCATTTACTTAGAACTAGGCTCACTTTTGTCTATGGCTTCATGGGCTTGCTTATTTTGTGGAAAATACATTTTTAGAACAGTATTTCCACACCTCTGAAAATATTTGCATATTATGATACACTTGCATGGTGAAAAGATGAGAATAACACCTCTACCTTTGCCTTTCAGAAAGCACAGAGTTACACTGCTGTGTACCTGTCACCTTAGGAAAAAGTATTGCCTTGCCAGTAACCATTGATTTTTGTGTATGAATCATCGAGGTGCTTATGGAGAGTAGTGATTTGAGAAATGTCAAGGCACCACTCACTTGGTCTTGCTGAAAGGTTTTGTTCAAAACTGGCAATAATTTTCCCCAGTAAAGCATTTTTATTATATAGTCCCATGCTGTTGTCAGCATTCTGACTTCTGGGTCTACAGGTTTATGGCTAATTTCTAGTGGCCTCTTCCTTTCGACATGGAAACTTCAGTTTGAGAACATACGTTATACCATAAATTTCCTCACCTTACTATGATTTGAAAGGTAGGGACACAGATTAGTGAAAATATTGTAGAATGGAGAAAAGCCTATGCATGTACTTCTCTTTTTCAAACTGGAACTCTTTTTTTAAGAACAGGTTAAGGAATCTTTTAAGTGAGAAGGCAGATGACATGGAAGCCTGCATGAGCAATTATTGTAAGGTGCTCCATCCTTTTGTCACCAAGTCTAGCTAAAACACAGGGGTGGAACAACTATGGAGGGCTTGGTGGCTAGAGGTCAGTTGTTGGGACACTCTGGAGGCCAGATGGACTGTCAAAAATGGCCAAAACACCACCACCATCTGTCTACAATTGACTGGAAGTCCACTTTTGTTTTTGAAAACAATATTTAAAAAAAAGTTGAGGGGGGCTGTAACCTATTTAAAAGGTGAATTGCAACTCCTGAAGATCTATTATATACTTAACATTTCATAGATGGAAACTGGGACACAATCAGCTGAGTGACATCCCCCCCCCCGCATACCTGTCTGCATGTGTGTATGTAAAAGGAGATGGGAAAGGGCTGTTTTGTTACTGTGCTTCTGATTTACATTGCTTTCTGTTCTATTTTGTGTATTCCTATGTAAGTAATTACTTTACCAGCCATGCCACTTTTATGGGCATCACACTGTCAGGAGGTACGGATCTTGCCATAGTATGCTCTCTGAGAAATAGTATCTGCCATAATAGAGGTTAATACATGAAAGGGAGCTATATGTTGCTACTGCTATAGTATATCAATTGCCAATTGCTGTTTGGAATTATGTATCTAGTTGTAGATTTGAAAGGCACCATGGTGCCAAAAGGGGTAATTGCTGCAATGTATGATATCACATGGTCATCCAGCAAGGAGTGGGGAAGATCAGAAGAGTGGAATGTGAAACTAACAGGACGGTGTTATGGGAACAGACAAAGCAAAGATGAGAAGACAGGACTTGATCTATCTCCCAGGATGAAAGATGTGTAAACATCAAAAGGGTGTGGGAAAATCTGGTTCTGGTAGGATGATGTGACATTTATGATTTTTACCATGCACACCGAAATTTGCATGACAAGGGATAAAACTTGTAACTATCCAATGTCTGACAGTCTCAACAACTTTTGGGAAAGTTGCTATATTGTTTGCTTGGTTGCTCCAAAGGAACACTTCCATTTGAATTCTGTTTTCTGTGAGGGCAAGTTAACCAGGACATGACACACACATACATATGTGTAGGACAACCTGAACACATTTATCTAATGTTGCTCTCTGTACAATGCATCATCTTCTGATCGCATTCCTTCCCAGAAGTGATTGGAATCAGTCTTGAAGAGGCATGTCTATTTGTGTAAGGCTTCCTTCACAGTGCAGAAACCTTGGTCAATTGGGATTCCCACTTTGTGAAGGAAATTGTAGATGCACAGAAGCACCACATCAGAATGATGCTCATTACATGCCACCTTGGGATGTGGTCAATATGTGTAGTGACATGGAGGGGTAGTGCTAGCACCACACATTCCAACCTCATGGATACCAAATATTTTGATAGGGCTCAAGAGAATTTCAAAAATAAATTTATATATGTGTGCAAGAGAGTCTTCTGCAGCGTTAGGTTTCTTCATATCATTCAACTCTTTCTCGCTCTCTCCATTATCAAAATGCATATTTGCATTGATTAACAATTTCAGAAGAGTGATCTTGAGTATTATATCAAGATTCCTTATGTGTTGTGTTCTGCTGCTGTGTGGGCACACATTTCTGCAGAGTGGTATACCACCATAAGAGAAAGATTTTTGATACAATCATATGTAAAATTCCATCAATTGTGCTTTTGCTGCCTATTGTTTTACCAATTCATGCAAGTTCACAATCATATCTATCTAACATTCTTTAAAAAGAGGGTTTTTTTTAATGCACTGGCACATGAATCAATCATTTGTTGGTGGTTTGGGGGTTTTCTGAGGTGGTCCTGGAAAAGTGGGGTGTTTGAGCATGTTTTGGGAATCTATCTCTCTTTGAGGAGTTGAGGGGACTGCCAGGGCACTTCAGAAGCCACAAATTTTAAGTTGAGGGGCTGCATATGACCCACAGACCACACTTCCCCCACCTCTTATCTGTGTGGACACATGGAAATTGGCAGTGTAGGGGAGATGTTATAAAATTTGTGTCAAATTTAGAAGCTGCAGCATACTTTTCAGAATTGGAAAACAGAAAATGGAACTATGGCAAATTCCTAACATATCAGTCCTACTTGGAACATAAGCCCAGATCATGCAGAACCTGAAAAGCTAGGTTGAAATTTGTATAAGGAGAAGCTTGGAAGCATTCCTGGTAAGCAGTGTTCTGTATTCCATCCATAAAAATGCATAGGAAGAGGAAAAACAACAACAACACCTATCTCTACTTCTGCCAACTTGGCTGTGAAAAATCTTATGAAGAATTGTGACTGCATATGTCAGTTAGTTTTTTGCTGTTTTTTTCCCCCTCTCTGATCTCCAACCAGTGTTTAAAAAAATTTAGTGAGAAGTAGTGTCTTTTGAATTATTCCCATTGGCATTTTCTTGTTTGAAAATATAAAATGAAGATCCAGATTTCAAACCATGGTCCCTGCAGGGCATGATGGAGATGGATGTGATGCCACAGATCATGTTGCTGTTAACTGAATAGACAGAAAATATTTAGCCAATTACTTAGTGGGAGCACAGAGTGAGTCGACTGATTTTATCTGGAATCACATTAATACGTACAGTCAGGAACCAAGCCGCTTAGTGTTAATTTGTTACTTTTTTCGATGCCCAAGAATCTGTTCTTTATTTAGACTGAAACACCCTCACTTCTCAGAAGCTTGTCACCACTGGCCTAAAGCAATACTGGGGGATTGATGAAACTGAGCTTCATCTTTGTCTTAGTAAACCTGAGCAACTGAACATGCATATTTGGAAGAGTAACATACTGAGAGAGTTTTTTCCCTCTTTTCATGACATATTGTAAGAGGCATAGAGAGGTAACAAGAGACTCAAATGAGTAATGTTTTGTTATTTATAAAGTAAACAAAAACAAAAACTGAGAACTCTGCTAGAGAGTTTTTGCAGCCAAGTGGTCAAGGGTAGGAGGTGCCTACCCTTGTCCTTGGTGCCTAATTCAAATTTTGAGGTACCTAATTCAAATTTTATCTTGAGAACAAACTTCTTGTGATCTTCAGATCTATGAACTCTTAGCCTTGGTGTCATCAAGGCTGCTGCCCCCATGGGAATCACACTTCACAAATGAGTTCTTGCTTATCTGTCTGTCTAGCTAGCTAGCTAGCTACCATCCTTCTTTTTTTGTTATACAGGATCCAGGTTTACAACCATTTTTGCAGTATCCAGGGTTATAGGCATTTAAGAAACAGGGTACAGGTTTTTTTTAAAAAAATTACCCATACAAAAGTTAAAATGAACAATTAAGTCGTAGTTCATGAAAAAAATAGGCTTAAAACAATACAGATAAAACATATTTTAAGAAAAGATAAAACACAACCCCATTAAAAGCTCCTTCTGCCGCATGTTATAAGCCACATGCCTGCCTAAATGACAAAAGTTTTTGCCTGCTGGCAAAAGGTAAGAAGAGGGGGGAGCCAACTAAACCTCCCATAGGAGATAATTCCACAACCTGAGAGCAGCCCCTAAGCATGTTTTCTGTGGTTTTCACCGATAAGCCACAAATACTTTTTTGTGGTAATTGTGTCATGTATTGATTTGAGTGACAACTTGCTGCCCTAGGGACAAGGAAGGAGCCCCTGAAACAGGTTTCAGGCAGGAAGGAGGGAAGGCCAGGTTTATGTGCCTGAAAATGGGTGCCATCAAGAGGTATGTGTTAGGAGCAGATGGGATCTGTCCTGTGGGGTGTTGAACGCATGCTGGATCTGTCTCAGTGAGGTGGTGAGTGTGTGCAATATCTGTCTCAAGGGACTTTGAAAGGGTACATGCTCAGGCTCAAGATATGGACAGGGTAGACAGACTGTGGATTGGCACAAGCTCCATCTTGAGATGTTGAGGGACACAGACTGGCTTTGGTAGGAACATCTGAGCCATGAGGCAGCCACTCATATTTTTCCTGCACTGGAAAGTATAGTCCATGTCTTGTCTGCAGTCCTTGACACACAGTGTTGTCATCACCTCCAGATGACAACCTCGCAACCCTTTCACTCTGCTTAGCCAGCAACTAGCCTCTCCCTCTTCAGTAGAGTCCTCTTAGTGATGCCAAGAAAGATCCCAACTAAGCTGGTTCTTGTAGAGCTGGGTTTTCAGACCTTTTATGAACATGGTCATAATGTGGTCTGAACATTTTCCAGCCTTCTTGAGTTTTGGTTTTACTTCAGGGTACATAGCAATGAGCCATTTATTGGGTCACATTATTTGGCCATGTCACCCAGTATTGTCTGCTGAATTGTGACCCTCCAGATGTTGTTGAACCTCAGTTCTGATCATATTTGACCATTGCCCATGTTTATTGGACCAGTGGAAGGTGTGATCTGCTAACCTCTCCTTACTCTTAGTCTATTCTGATTGGAAGGGGCTTTTCAGAATCTAAAGCATATCTTTCCCAATCACCTGCTACCTAAGGCAACAAATGCCACGGACTGAACTAGGACCTTGTGAATGCATTTGCAGGTGATCCACCGTTGAGTTAAGGCACTTGCTTGAATTTAGGTCAGAGTAGCTAACAGTCTCATGCCTTAGGTGATCTATTGTTTAATTAGCCCAACATTCTCCCCTAATCTACTATATAAAAGTCAATGTTTGTCCATGCGTTTGTCTGTTTGTCTGCATCAGGCAGGCAAAGAGCTCATATGATTGGCTGTGTGAGGCAAGAAGACCTCATATGATTGGCTGGCTGTGAAGATTCCATGGTTTGGCGGTTCAGGGAGGGGCCTTTAGAATTCTCAACCAGAGAGCTCTTAGGCCTCAGGCCAGTTGCTATGGAGATGAGGCCTACCATCAGTAAGGATGCCAGAAAATGTTTAGGAGGCATATGTGAGAAAAATAGCCCATTTCCACACTACTCTGTCATAGTGCTATTATTCTACTTTCAACATCCTATGGAATCCTGGGGTTTGTAGTTTAAGGAGGGGCATTTAAGAATTCTCAGCCAGAGAGCTCTTTGGCTTCAGTAAACTACAAACCCCAGAATTCCACAGGATGTTGAAAGGGGAATAATAGCACTATAACAGTGTAGTGCAGAAATGGCCATAGTTACAAGGTCTTTTTGCCTCACCCAGTAGATTGTGTGGATTCCATATGTGAGGATTCTTAAAGTTGAAATTCAAAACAAAACATGCTTCCAGAAAAATTCAACTGAAAGAAATTCAACAGGAAAAAAAAGTACATCAACGTCACCAGACAACACAGATTGGATTGGGAACTATGGGGAAAAGTTACAGGTACTGGAATAGGCCGGTTGCTATAGAGATAAGACCTACCAGCAAGGAGGAGGACAGTATATTCCTTCAAGAACCCAAACTATGTATGTAAACAACTCTAAATACAGATTGGATTGAGGAATATGGGGAAAAGTCACAGATACTGGAATAGACTAGTTGCTATGGAGATGAGGCCTAGCAGCAAGGAGGAGGACTGTATATTCTCTCAGGAACCCAAACTATGTATGTAAATAACTCTGAATACAGATTGCAATGGGAAATGTGGGGAAAAGTTACAGGTGCTTGAGAAGACAGTTTGGTGAGCTCTTAAGAAGAAAATAAAATCCTGGGTAATGCCAGGTATATACACTAGTAGAGAATATTGGGATAATATATATATATATATATATATATATATATATATATATATATTTTAGAGCCATTGGAGTGATTGTGATGAACCTGATGGGAGGGGGTCTTGACAGCAGAGTCTCCTTGGCAACTGAGAGTGTTTAAGCTGATTGGCTAATGAAATGGAACCTTGGATAGCCCAGGGGAGGGGCCGATGGAAAGAGGAAAATAACAGTTTTCTAACTGCCTAGGGACTGATTGAGAGGAGTGCGTTTTGTGGTGTGTTTGGAGAGGCTGGAGAATTGAAGAGCTCTGTGGGAGAGAGAACTGAGAAATTGGGTGTACGAGAGATAGTGAATGAATTGATAGAGAGAGAGAGAAGAATGGTGTGCTGTTTATAAACATTTAGGTACAAAACACATTTAAAGCAACAGTGTTACAATAAATGTTTGAAGTTCTGTGTTCCTTAAAACAGTGTCCCAGAGTCTTATTTTGAATCCTGGGATATACACGCTACCAATAATATCATCTTGACCTTAGTGCCAACAGTACTGCAGTCTGGGAAAATATAAATCACTGCTGATCCTTACATCTGGGAGAAGGGTAGATTTAGGGAAGGCAGTAAAGGAGGAGAGTCCTGAAAGGAAGAAGCCAAGGAGGGGAAAGAGTGAGGAAGGGACTGCGTTCTCAGAGGGGAGAACTGAGGCAGACCCGTTTGTCCTGGCTCTGGCTTGATTCAGAGATCTCCCTGGCTGTTCAGTTCTCATCACAAAGAGGTGTCAGGCTGGGCAGGCCTTGAGTGCGAAGTTTAATGTTTTCCGCGTTACAGTGCTGGCTACTGTATGTGAAAGGCTTTGAATACAGACAGGCAATTATTACTGTTGCTGCTGCTGTTGTTAATGTTGTCGTCATCATTACAAGGAAAAAGGCTTGAGAGGGAAATGTGTTCTTCTTAGTTTGAAAAGAGATGCGAAGTGTTCTAATGGAGTAGCCTTTAAGCATTTGTTTGAAGGGAGTGCAAATTCTTTACAGCTCGCCTTAGCATTCAAAAAAGCATTGGCGAGAAAAGATAGCAGTGAGAGCAATGCCCTGAAACAGCCTGAGGGCTTCTGCTGCTTGTGATGGTGGGATTTGTTCATGTCTGTATCAATACAAGTTGGCTGCTTGTGCCTGATTATTACAGGTGATTTTCATGTGGCATCAGTCAATCGTCTATGTTTGAACAAAGCGCAGCTATCTCAGTCAAGTACAGGCGGTTTAGCTCTGCTATCCTTTAATAGATAGTTACTTGGTAATTCTCAACTTGCATAAATGAACCTGTTCAGCCAATGTATGTGAGATGACGGGAAATTAGTTACAAACAAATCTCTCAAGCTTGATATATGTTGTTCTGTTTCCCTCCTTCCTTTACTGTCATTGGCCTCAGTTCTATGTCAGCCTCTTAGCTATGTAACCCCCTTAATCACATTGCTGAGTGACGTCTCCCAGCCTTATTCCCCCATCATCACTTACTTGGAAGCAACTGCTGTGATCAACAGGGGTCTGTTCCCCTGTTGATCAGGAAGCAGCTGATTGATGTTCCTACTTCCTCCCATGAGGGATCTCCAGTGGGACAGTCAGAAGCAGGATTCCTATTACAATTCCCCCTCACACTGGAGATCACTCACAATGTGTCTGTGTGTGTAAATTAAACTGATACATAAATATTACAGATGGTACTAAATTCAGAATCAGACATGTTCTGGAGGTTGAAAAGAACCCCTGCAGTTCTGAGTTGTTATAAGTCAAGCCCACACTTGCTTTAACATTGTCCTTCAGGTTGAGTAATGGGTTTTCCCATCACGTCCTCCCCCTGTACCATTTCACTGAGAAAGAAATTCTACGAGAACTTGGAAAGGCTATGACTATTACAAAGTGAGCCGGGAGGAGTTCTCTCATCACTGACTATAAGCTACTCTCTGCTGGGAATTGTATGTGCCTTACTGAAAGGTGAATGTGTAGTTTTCATTTCTCTTCATACTGTGAACAGCTTCACCCTCACAGAAGTAATTTCTGTCCTTAGCCTCTAAATAAATTCGTTGAAAAACACATGTACAGACATCTCTGAGCAGGAAAGAAATGAAGAAAAAAAAACACAGACATTTATGGGTCACTAGGACAGCCCAAAATTCCATAGAGAATGCCACAAATCCTTGGTGCTTCATCCTGACTTTTACATTGGAAGTCTAAACTGGCTGAAGTTGTTCTCTCTCTCTCTGTCTCTCTGTATATGTGTGTGTATATGTATTATATATGTCAACTGGCTTTTCTTATCATGCACAGAAGTAGCTTTAAACTGACTGAAGTTGTTCTTTGTTCTCTCTCTGTGTGTGTGTATGTATATATATATATATATATATATATATGCTTTTCTTATCATGTGCGGAAGTAAGCTTGAGAGCAAAAGTGATTTCTTCTTGGGTCAATTGCAATTTATGCTTCTTGATTTGCCGTCAGATCTGGCTTTCTGAGAAGGTAGACGATGAAGAATGGTGTTTGCCACTCCTACCCAACCCTTCACTATACACTCTTTTGTGGAAAGAAAAAAGAAATCATTTGCTTCTTTTGTGGGGAAAGACTGCCAATTTAAAAATAAATCTAACAGGCTGGACAGCCTTCATTTCTTTAACTACAGATTGCAGGTATAGGAGGAAATGTAACTCTGGCAGCTTTAAAGGAAAAAGCGAGCTGTTATTAATGGTCACTTATGGAAAACTGTGTGGTTAGGAGGAAGTGTCTGTCCCTTTCCTGTCTCATTTAAAAGGATACACAGTCAACTGCAGGGTAAAAACAACTGGCATGAATGTGAGTCTATACAGCTGAAGGTTCCCAGCATCTGGTATTTGTACTAGTCAGCAGAAATTTTTGTGAGTCTCTGTGAAAAGGAAATGATGTGAGCCTATCTTGATTCACATAGGAATAAGATAGTTTCTAGCCGATGAATTAAAATTCTTTCACCATGAGGGAAAAAAATCCAATTGAACACTGAAGTTCCATTCCATGGAGCTAAAAATATTGAACATGTATGCCTGCTGTTGTCCATTGGAATATGCAACTGTGATCTCTGAGAAGTTTTTGGCCTAAAGTTTCTATCAGTTCTAGCCAGTTCTAGCTAGTTCTAGGCAGTAGTGAGAAATTTTTATATTAATTCTTCAGAAACCTATGGAGAAGCACACTTGTCCACTCCTCATGTACATAAAAGTCCTTAACAAGGGGTGGGTTAGTGCTATGCTGAAACTAGTCCTCTAGTTTTTCAAAACTAGGAATGTAATACTTCACTGATTTCATTTCATTTCATTTTCAAAGGAAGCAACAAAGAATTTTAGCCATTTTCTTCCTGCTACAAGAGCATGTTCAAAAACTGTGCCGTTTGCAATTCGTCCCACGCTGCCTAGCTTGCTATGGCGGGGGGACGGCCTTTGCCGCCCTCCCGTGCCACGAGATCACGCTGCATTGGCCGACGGGAGGAGGAGGGGCGGGGCTCAGTATTTGGAGCCCGCCCTCCTCCCCGTCGGCCATTCTCGTCAATCCAGGCGACCCACCCTCCCCCCCGATGGTTTCAGTGTAAGATAGCTGGTCGCTTCGGGGCTGGGTAGGAATTTTCCCCTCTCTATACGGGGGTTTTTCACCTACCCTACACTGCGCCTAGGGCGGAGTAATTGGCTTTTCAGGGTGGTGTCTTAATTTGGTATTAATTAGGTTGTCACTGTTTACATATAATTCTGCTGGCCGGCAGCGGGGGGCTTTAGGTTCGGTGTGTACCTATGGCACCCCCCTTGTGGGGTGTAGGATAAATCCTATCCTTGGGGAGGGCCCTGGGATCACCCCATTTGCTGCACAGCGGGGGGTGGGCCTTGGAGCTCTCCTTCCAGACAAGGGCTTGCCAAAAGTCTTCATGCAACTTTAGCGGTTGGCTTTGGGGCCCGGTATTTCGCCCAACGGCTAGGGGAGATGGTCGGGAGCTGCCTCTTGACCCTAGTCCGTGGATGCTGTATACCCCCCCCCCGTTTTTCTCCTCAGATCATAAAACGCAAGTTCATCTTCAAGTTGAAGTTCAAGTTGAAGTTCACCCCTTGTTAAATAGGCATATTAATAAATTGCCCTAGTTCAACCCAAGCTCTGTCTGGGGTCTCGTTATTTCGTGGGTTGGGCGGCAAAGACTGTTTACAATTTGGGAGTTATGCTGTACAGAATATGCGTTTTTTTTTAAAAAAAGAAAACCACATTTTTGTGCAAAAAAGAATGCTGTCATCTCTGCAAAAAGTGAAAATTTTGTGCATAAATTCCAAACTGAAGAATTCACATCAGTCCACAATTCTCCCAGCCAGCTTTCCTGATACTTGAGAAAAATATTTTTTACCATTTTGCAAATATCCTTTCTCAGTATCCCTGCTCCAAACTTCTCAGGCCCCCATGTAAAAGACACCTGTTTTTCTGCCTCGTTTTCAGGGTGCCTTAGAACTTCCTTGCAGTTTTGATCAATGAGTTTTATGAGTGAAAAATGGTGGTGTTCCAATGATAGTTTAAATCGTGTGTGTGTGTGTGAGTATTACTTTCCAAGTATCTTCAGCATCCCTTCATTTAATGTCCAATGAGATTTTCTTTGTGGGGGAGATGGGGGAGAGGTGTTCCTGGACTAGGAAGCACGAGCAAGCAAGACCAGCACTTTTTACCTACCTAGACTTTTCTGGTCCCTCAGAATTGCAATAAATAAATAAATATCAGCTCATTTTCATTACCTTATACACCTTAGTCAAAGGGTTTCTTCAGTGTGATTTTTAAAAATATTGGAACTATACTGAATAACTTTGGGTAAAAGCACTGTTTGCTTACTTAACAGTGATGCTCTTGTTCAATTCACTGTGGATAGGCTGTACTTTAAGAAACATTTTCACAGTTCTGCTTGGGTTAGCCTGCCAAATTACATGGTGAAATTCTACACTGGAAAAGCACTAATGTCTCTAAGAGTAAGCTAAAAGGTAGTTTCCTGATACCAATTTGTCCAAAAGTAAATATGTTATCACCGAGCTTATGAAACTTAGCTAAGCCTTCTATGTCCACTGGTAGAGGCTAGTAAATATATGCTTAATTATTTATTGCATTTTCAGGTATGGTGTTGTTATTGTTTTTTGCACTGAGTTACATTGCATCATCTCCTTATTTCTGTGGCATTAAAGACAACTAGGCACATCTACAATAAGTCTGCAATAAAGATGTTAGGTTTAGTTTTGAGCCTGATCTGGTCTAGTGCAGCAGATGAAAGACATAAATTGTGAATATGGACGCATGCAATTCAGCAGGAACACATCTACTCAAAATAAATGACAGCTCCTGCTGTAGGATTTTCCCACCGTATTATGACTTATGCTTCTATCTCTTTGTTAAATTAGCACATTTATATATGGCATTATCATTTATTCTTCTTCACGCATGTTTAGTCTTGAATTGTCACAGTTAGATTCATTCCAAACTTATGGTTTCTCTTTCTAATTTCTGTTCATCATTCTACCTGATTAGGCAATATTAATTAATTAACATGCAGTCAAAATTGATTTCCTTTGAAATAAGTCTCACTGTGCTCAGTGACATTTGTTCTCAAGCTGGAATGCACATCATGGTTGCCCAAGCTACGTACACTTACTTGGGAAAGCTATTCCTTCTTTCCCAGATGCATGGGGACAGCCAGATGGTGCTGGGGCCCATGCCCACAGCCAGTCAGTGGCCTTGGGGCAGAAGTGTGTCTAGGAATGATCCAGCTAATGGCCAAGGTAAAGGAAGCAATTAGAGATGAAGAGGGTTCCTTTAGAAAATAAAAGTCTAACCCAAATGAGATTAAAATGACACAGACTTCCACAAATGCAAGCAGAATATCCATTCTGATAACTGTAACATCGAGAGTATGTTTACAAGAATGTCCTGTTGACAGGCTTCCCATAGGCTTCTGATTGTCCAATAAGTGAACACAATGTTGGATTATATTATTCTGCTTCAACGTGGTTCTCCTTATGTTCTGTTTCAGCAGCATCCTCTAGATACTTTTGTTTCATCAGCTGAGAACAGGTTGATGAACTTAGTTCCATGTAAAATGTAATGAGACAGATCTCTCATTTTTTTCCACAGTCTTTACAATTAAGAGGTAGTCATATGCCTCTTTATTCAAAAATAAGATACACTTCACTGAGCTGGTCTTATTTCTATGTAAGTGTGAATAAGATTGCAGCCTTAAGTATCAAGTGGAAGGCAAAACAATTCCGAGTATTTTCTCTGAGGGTATTTTCCTGAAAAATGAGGGGGGTTGTCTGTAGAGATTTGCTGTTTTATTCCAAAAATGTCAGTGTTGCTTTATAAATATTCATTATTATTATTATTTTGCTCTCAGCACTGAACTTCACTAGTTTCAAAAGCTAGCTGTCTTTTTCACTGTAAGAAACAAAAATTCCACATACTTCCAAATATCACATTTTACATATGAATGTGAAGTGGTCGGGAGGTATACATAGTCATGGAATTCTTTTGAAACATATTACTTCAGGAAATACAGTGTATGTCTTGTCTTAATATATTTTTTCAAAGTAGGAAAATTTATTTTCTTGGAAAAATAATTTATTACTGATTTTTTTCCTTCTGTAGTTGGCATTTAAGTATAGTATAAAAGAAAGGATGTCATGGTTTGTTTACCTTTTTACATAAGACAAACTTTCTGTCCAGAGAAACCGCAGAAAGTTTGTTTGGATAACTTGAAGCTTTTTTTTTAATCCAATAGTCAGAAAAAAGAACTTGCGTGCCTTCATTTTCTTGTCCTAACAAAGCAATAGGTTAAGAAAAAACATGCCCAGATAAAACAGGAAAATAAGAAAAGAAGGAAAGTAGTTTGAACCTTCTGCTTAGTGCTGTAGTTCTTTCTAGATACATTCTGGCACAAATTAAGGTGTAAGTATTGTTTATGTGTTGAATGAGTTTAAGAAGCCTTTGTTTCAGTGAAATAAACATAACTGTTTTAGTGACAGTTGTGACCTCGTGTCTGTTCTTTTCCCTCCTTTTTATTGAAGAAAAAAATTGTGCAAGGGACTCAGCCTGACCTGGGAACTGTAATTTACCCATCACTCATAGATGTAGATGGAGTTGAAGTAAGATTTAGCTGCCACACTGGTCATATTCTGGACTGCAAAGAAAGCAGCATCTTGTCCCTTTTATTTTCGAAGGATGTAAATGTGAACATCTCTGAACCTCCATTTTGTAGGTTCTTTCTTTCTTTGGTTTGTACTCAAATTTGTGTATATTTTGATATGCAGTTTTTTTCCAATGTATGCACTGTTCTAATTTTTCAGTGATTTGGATGAGAGAATAGAGGGCATTCTCATCAAATTTGCAAATGACACCAAATCAGGAGGGATAACTAACACCACAGAGGACAGCCTTGGAATTCAAAGTGATCTTAACAGATTAGAGAGCTCGATCAAAACTAACAAAATGAATTTCAACAGGGAGAAGTATAAGGTACTACATTTGGGCAGAAAAAAAAATGAAATACCTCTTTGGAGGTTTTTAAATAGAGACTGGATAGCCATCTGTTGGGAGTGTTTTGATGAAATATTCTTGCATGGCAGGGGGATGAACTCTCTTCCAGCTCTACGATACCATGTTTTCTATGATTTTGAATCTATACATTTTTGTACACATGAAGTTGGGTTGTGTACATTTTGCAAAGATAGACATTTCAAGTCATGTGAATTTATTTACATATAATTTGAAAAGAAAAAAGAGAAAGAGAATCTCACATAGGGGATTTCATTCGAAGAACAGGAAACTGAAATATATGTGAAACTGAAATATATGTGGGCCATGAACTGATAAATTCCTTTAAATAAAATCAGTTACTGCAAATTTCTTTTCCTTCTCTACTCAGATAGCAATATGTCTTGCCTTAATACTTTAGGGACGCAGATGCTCAGCATGAAAAAAGTGTTATTTTAGATTTACAAAGCTGTTTTGTACATATTCTTTGTGCAGACATAACACTGGCTTGCTCATACAACAAACTGAAGCAAGAACAAGCCTCGAGTATGTGTGTTCCCTCTCACCTTATATCTTTGATGGCGTTTCTTATTACTATGGTATGCAAACTCACTTAAAATCATGTCCCAATCTCTTCATTTATAAAGGAATTCTGCTTGTTATTTGGAACATTCAGGCTATTTTTATTGTTACGAAAAATTCAGAAAGCAGTTTTGAAGAACCCTAAGTTCTACAAATTACATACACACCCATACACAAACGCATGATGAAATCCATATAAAAACATAGTCATGAACAAATAGGCATCAAAAACATGAAAACAGCAATAATAAATGCCTAAAACAGTACTAAATCCATTATTCCTGTTTATTTAAAAATAGGCATTATGATAATTTTAACTGTGCACTTAGCAGGTGTGGTGTCAGGCAAACATCTGTAGAATTTGAGTCCTAGAAGCTGGATACCAGCACAAAGGCTATATATCTTTTTTCCTGATATACAGAAAGTTGGGCACCCAGGCCCTGAAGATGAAAGAAAGTAGTGATTCTGGTCCTACTACATCTCACAAAATGGTCAATCTGTAAAAATTTACTTGCCTAAGATTTCTGGCATTCCTCATTGCCTGTATCATTCTCTCCAGCAAAGCCAAAAAAGCAATCTTTTATTCATAGACACATAAAGCTGCTTCTCATTTTGTGTCATGTTTCTGCTCAGCTGGTAGATTTGCTGCCCAGCATCTGAGGTGGCTTCCAATCCTTCAATGACATCTGCAGGTACACATAAGAAAACAAGTCCAGATCCCATTTGGGTTTTTTTGTAATGGAGGGATGTGATATATCACTCTCCTTGCATTGTCCATCAATTCCTTTTCTCAGTTTGTTAATCAACTGGGAGTAGGGCTGGTGAAGGATAATGCAAACCTGAAAAATGCTGTCCACAGCATCATCTGTTTGTTTGCCTTCCACTGCTTCATCTCTTTGTTTGCTTTCCACTGCACCAAGCCTGTCATTTACCAAAAAAAGTAAAAAAATAAAAAAAAAAGTTGATTGATCAGTTATTCCACTGTAATTTTACATCTTAATAAGATAGATTTGTTAGATTACAAAAAGTTTGTGCTACTTGAAGGTGACATTTATAAAATGATACCAGGTGTTCATAGGTTGAGCTCCTTTTTCTAAGCCATTGGCTGAAAGCACAGGAGATGAATGATTGTGCCAAGGTTAGAGTTATTGATTCAGGCAGGTAATAAAGGTTTCAGCCACAGTCTCACTAACATTTGTTTCCATAGAAACAGGTCAGGTTTACTCTGCAAGTCAGATGAGATGATGCTGACACTTTCAGAAAAAAGAGGTAAAAGCCACACAGACCAGATTCATTTTGAAAGGGGATGAGAGGTAAAATAAATAGATAAATCTGCATGGGAAATTTTGGATTGGTTTTAGAGTCTGCAAGTAGTTGAAGGTCACATAAGCAAAAACCTTCAATCTTTTGTGCCTTGGCATCCATCTATAGCGCGGTTTAACTACTATAAGAGGAGGTGCCACACCTCTGCAATTGGCAGATATGGGGAGATAACTTTCAGCATTGTTTCACATTTCCATATAGAGACATTCAAATTTGAATTAAACAGTTCTGATACCTGAAGTAAATGAGCCAGGCAACATATACTGGGAAAACAGTGACATAAAAGTCAAAAGGATATGGCATGGTGTGCCATGATAAAGTTCTTGTGAAGACAGAACAGGAATTGTTTGGTTTAAAATATCTCTTCCAATACAGAGCTATCAGCCAGAGATATTTACAGGAGCTGGATCATTGATTCTTATCTTTTTAATCTAGAAATTTTCTTTCATTGTAATCTGCTTGTCTTGTTGCAGCTCAGTAGAATCTTTTGATTATTATGTTCTAAGGAACTATGGATACAGGAATTCAGGCCAGTCTAACAGTAAATAATCAGACAGTCGATTCCTTTAATTATATGTGTCAAACTACATGTCCTGTCTGGAGTCATGGTAGGATTTTCATTGAGAAACTTGCATGGGTGGAAATTCCTCCCTACTATCATAGTCCTGTTCTGAATTACCTGTAGCTGTTTTAAAGGAAAACTTTAAAGAGGCATGTTCGATGATATCAGTCTTGCCCAGTTTGCCTCTTCACTATGTTCTTCAATTTGTGTCCCACCCTGTGCTTGATTCTGTAAGTTTCTAGCATTCATCCTCCCCATTCTAGAAGGCCTAGCTACCTGGATTTCAGGAACACATTTCTGAATTTCAATTCCTTTGGTATTATTTTATTCAGAGACTTCTCCTAAAGTCAAGAAAGAAAGAAAGAAAGAAAGAAAGAGAGAAAGAAAGATGCCATTCGTTTTAATTTATGTGAAAATGTGAAGAATATGTATGTCATATCAAGGGATTATGAGCAAAACAAGCTACACTGGGAAATTCTTGTGGATCTCCATGTTAATACTAACTTTCCCAAACTCCAGACCTCCTGTGTAAGAAGGGAAAAAAAGCACAATTGTTGTAATTAAAAGAGTATATTGTGATGGGAAAAGCAAAGCATTGCTTGATGCATTTCAATGAGAAGCATTGTTGCTGACTTTGCAATACAAAAATTGTGCTTGAACTAAGATGCCTCAGCTGTTTCATTTCAAGTCAAGGAAATATTTTAGCGAGGGAAAGAAAACTCTCTGGAGCGGAAGAAAAAAAAAGGCTCAACATGCAAGGCCTGCCTGATTATGACTCATTTGCAGTAGTTCAAAGCTGTATGTGGTCTTGTGTGCCTGCAAGTTGTTTGTGACTTATGGCAACCCTAAGGTGAACCTCTCTCAGAGTTTTCTTGGCAAGATTTGATTTGGGGTGGGGGTTGCCTTTGCCTTTCTTGGAGGCTGAGTGAGTCTGACTTGCTCAAGGTTACCCACTGGGTTTTCATGACTGAGCAGGTATTTTAACCTTGGTCTCCAGAGTTGGAGGCCAAAGCTCAAACCACTGTACCACTCTCTTCAAGTCATAATAGTGTCATATAATAAGATGGCTATATCTGCTGGTAAATGGCAGAGTGGTGTAGTGGGAAAGAATGGAAAGGGAGGACTGTATGCCCTTGAAGGATTATTTGGGCAGAGGAGATTGCGGAACTACATTCTGTTATTCTTTTGCTATTTTTTTAAAAAAAATTGTATCACATTTAGAAGGAATATCTAAATCAGTAATTTCTTGATTGTTAGCATGTTCATTCTAAGTGGACTTCTTCTGAAATATTGTCTCATGATAGCATATCTAAGGTGGAAGAGAGTTTTGCTTACATCACATTGCATTTCTTTAAAGAATGAATAATAAATGGTAAGTTTCTGACTGTAGATATTCCTGAGTGTAGATATCATTTCACTTAGTGATGCAGTTACCAGAAGGTAAAATATTTCAGCCAAAGCACTGAATCTTAACAGAACAGGTTTCTTCAGTGTACCCATGTGAACTCCTGATAGTTATCACTTTCCTTTGTAATCTCATTTTCGGTTAACTCAAGATTTCATTTAACACTTGCGTAACGCTTACACATTCAGTGATCTGGGACTTGAAATTGCATCTTGGTAATTCTCTCAAGACCAATTGAGATTGCTGTCTCATGTGCTTTTTCGTGTTGTGAATTTTGCCCTTAAAACAGCTTGATATCTGTTGGTGAATGCAGAAGTTGTATAAGGAGAATGGCAGAAAATCTACAACAAATAGAATATAATGTTGCCGTCTTTTAGGGGGGGAAATGATGCTTGTTATTTTAATGCATGACAGTGAGGCATATTTTCTTATTCTGTTTGCATTGGTAATCAATGGGGTTACTGATCTTAACTGTTGTGAAAATTCTTGTGAAAGTCTTAATAGTTTGTGAAAATGTTGAGAGGGTGATATTGAAAAGATAGTTGCTGTGGTTCAAAAGTGGACAAGTGCAGAACATCAAAAACCAGCATACCTGACTTCATGTATGGTTAAATAATAAAATAAAATCAGGCCAGCAAGGGTCATGGAAAACTTTCAAAGTACCCAAACTGTGTTTTTGAGAAAAACTCCCTGAGGTAAACATCTGTTATAGCTTATTAAAAGATTTCAAGCAACAGTTCAAGGACTTGCTATGGAAGGATAGGATAGGACCTGTTCACGTTACACCAGTTCATCTAGTGATTTCCGATAATAGTTTGTAAAGGTATCTAGTCCATTAGTTGATGAAGATCCATGTTCAAACTCTTTCCTGACAGACATACTGCAGTTGCCTCATTTCCTGAGCTGTATCATAATGATCACTAGACTATAAAAGTAACATTGAACAATTGACAAGATTAATATTCAATCTGAAGAGTTTAGGAATATTATAAAAGCAGCTTGCCTAGTGCTAGAACGTGATAAGATAACTGCTCTGGGAGACAATATTTCTCAACTAGGCTGCTGTTTTCTCCATAGTGGACACTTGCTTCATCTCTGACGGTGGGGGCACACACAAGAGGCCCTACTGTCAGGAACCGAATTCACACACACAAATATAACAGTGCATAAACACTATTTATTAGGAGCATGATACGTACGTGATACGTGATAGTACGAGACTTCAGTGAGTGAACTGGAGGCAATAAGCAAAATTCAAAACTTAAAAGGCAAAGAGTTTCTCATCCCACCCGCAAGAGACTTTGAAGTTCTGGTTTAGCCTAGCATCACTTATCACTACATTCCTAGCTGTGTTTATCTAACGGTCTCTGGTTTTCATACCTTGTTAGAAGCAAGCTGCTACTTAACTCCTACTACATGTCCCATAACTAAAATATGGAGGGTTACCCAACACCTACACTGAAGATTTCAATGTACAGTGGGTACATAACATGTTTTTCATTTCCCTACTTTACAGTGGGATTACAGACAAATTAAATATCATAGGAAGTCATGTTGATAACATTGCAGTGTCTTGGGAAGATTCTTCCCTCAAGCATCACTTTCTAAAACCCACCTTATTGGTAACACAGAACTACAAAGACATTCTAGGAGGACAACAAGGTATCAAAACTTTAGTGCACTAGTATCAAAAACTTCTGAGAAATCCAGATTTAACAGATATATTTTCCTCTATTATTGAAGTTCACTGATGAGGGGAACCAGACACAGATTGTATTCTTTTCTGTGTCCATATATTCATGAGAAGCCAGTGAAGTGGAGTGGTTTGAGCATTGGACTGCAAGTCTGGAGATCAGGGTTCAAATCCCCACTCAGCCATAAAAACCCACTGGATGACCTTTGGGAATTCATGCTCTGGTAACCTCAGAGGAAGACAAAGGCAAACCCCCTCTGAACAAATATTGCCAAGAAAACCCCATGATAGGTTCACCTTAGAGTTTCTAGAAGTCAAAAATGACTTGAAGGCACACGACAACAACGGCATCCATGAACCAACCACCTTCTAAGATGGTACAGTTCCTGTATCACATGGCTTTCCTGATTTTACTTTTAACAGTAGCGTTGAAGAAATATCTGGCTGTATTGATTTAGTAGGGAATGAATGACTCTTTAAAATTATGGTCTTTTTATTCTTGGTATTAGCCAATTATATTTTGCTGTACTTCAGGAATAATTGTATCACTAAAAGTAGTAGATTGTGAATAGTAGCTAAAAAAGAAAAAAATAGTCCAACAGAAATGCTTTTGAGAATGGGGTTTCCTCTTCTTACGTTTCTTCTTTCTGTTTAATAAAGCTGATAGAAAGAAGAAACTTTATCATTTAAGATTTAAAAACTGGTCAGATGGATTTCCTCAGCTGTGTACCACATGTGTAAGAGTGTTTCCATAACTAACAGTTCAAACTACACTGATGGGCTTCAGAGATCAAATCAAGACAGATGTTCAAGGATTTGTTCATTAAGTCAGTCTAGGAATGGAATTTATTGTTCTAAAACTTCCTAATGACATTAGGATCCAATCAATATAAAGTAATAAATGAACCATTAGCCAGAATTCAGGTTACACAAAGTTCAGATAAATAAGCTTAAACAAACGCATAGCTGAAACAAGAAGTGACAGGCATTCTGAAATCTTTGCGAAGTTTGTGAAATTTCACCAACAAATAAAATGAAAGGCAAATAGAGCTCATTTGTTATGGTTATGAATGGTGAAACCTACCAGCTTCCTATTCTACTGTCTTCATTTCTTTTAAACAAAATTGTTTTTTTTTTCTTTCACAAATATGAAGACATTTGTGAATCTCCATAAATACTTTAAAAACTAAATAGAATCCATCCCCCTGCTCTGGATGTGTGCAAAGAAGGCAAATACAAACCTCTTCTAAACGTATCATGCCAAGAAAACTCCATGAAAGATTCATTTTATGGTCGCTATAAGTTGGAAACTACTCGAAGATAGACAATAACAACAAAAGGAAGAGATGCAGTTATTTCCAGTGTGGAATGGACCAAATTTTGTCTGCTTTCCATATACATATTAAAGTTGAGAAGCTTTTCAGAAAATGGAGAGCAACTCTAGTCCAGCACAGAGATTTTAGCTCAGACTTTTAAGTGTTAAGCACTCAAAACACTGCATCTGGATGCATAGTAAGACTCATTTCTATCCTCACTGAGATTCCATCCGCACCACATATTTCAAGTTTTTTCCATCCTTGAATATAAAGAAACCGGCATATTGGGGAAAATTCTTGTGAAGAAATGGACTGAAGCAAATTTTTTGTCCATCTCTAAATTGATGAAGATGAAAAAATCTGGTGGAAGTGGCAACGTGTCAATCAAAAAAAGACAGAAATTCCCAGCCATATCATCAAGTCTGAGAAGGTTTTACATAGAGATCATTGTGTAAATGCAGAATTGATTTATGGATAGTCAAATATACTAATTAGGGATGAAAGTGAATTTTGATGGAGTTTTAGATTCCCCCACCCCTCAATGTATCTATTTTGTACTTCCTAAGATATTACATAAGATATAGTGCATCCTTGAGAAATGTCTCATTTGCAATATGTTTTGGAGAAAATGTTCCCCAAATTGTTTTTGCATATTAAAAATGGAGATAGGTATGAGTGTCTACAATTGAAATATTCATACAAACACACTGTAAAGATTGGTGAATAATGTCTACACAGGTAATATGTTATGAATAGGTTTTTTTAAAAAATAAATGTGCACATTATGGAAAATGAATACAAATTTCTATACATACACTTCTTCTATTAAGAAAAACAAAACGAAAACAAGAATCTTGCAACCTGATGGGCTGTGGAAGGGAATACGGATGGGATTTGGAGAAATGCAGTGAGCTGAGCTGAGAGATTTTCACATCCATAAGGGTTACTGGAGCTAGCATGGTGGTTTGAGTGTTGGACTACAACCCAGGAGACCAGGGTTCAGTTCTTGGCTCAGCCGTAGCAACCCACTGGGTGACTTTGGGTGTGTCACATACTCTCAGCCACAGAAAATCCTGTGATAGGTTCACCTGAGATGGTTCACCTCCATAAGTTGTAAATGCCTTGACCCATATAGCAACAAAAGCGGTGACTATCTAGTTAGATACTTGACACTTGCACAGGGTGGGCTGGAACACCTGTTGCCTTCTCAGTCAGTTCTCCTAGTTACAAGTATGGATGGGAATTCTATTCCCCTTCCATCTCCTTGTCTCCATACAGATGCTGTCAGTGGTTCTTCCTAACCAAGCTCCTTACAACATGCTGCTGTTTATGGTTTGATATTCATGCATTGATGAAATTGAGTTGCAATTATAATTTCTCAAGAACAGGCCTATATTGCAATCCTAAATCAAAGAAGCTCTGTCTTGTAGGGATCAATTCTGCTGCTGAGTGTCATTGCATGTCCAGAATGTTCAAACATCTGGAATACATTTAGTAGGAATAGAACTGGGCATTTTCTTAATACTTACTTCCAGGCTCTGAGACTGCTTCCCAAGGAAGGACCAGTTAGCCCAGTCTCTGCTGACCTTTCTTAGGCAAAAGTATTTTTATTAGATACTCTTTGGCCTCATAAATTGAGTCACAAATATGTTCTAATTTATTTTAACTGTTAGTTTTAATTTCTGTTACTGTTGTTTTACCAGCTTTTAAACATGATGTTTTATTGCAGCTTTGCTGTATTTATATCAATACCCCTGGGCTCCAGAACCATTTGCTCGCCTCTCTCTCCCCAAGGAAGACCATCAAAAAGCAAGTGGATGGATCTTTCAGACCAGTCCTAACTGAGATGCTGGAGAGTCATTGCTAGTCGGAGTAGACAAAACAAGTTTACCTCAGTTACCAAAGCTGATGTGTTCCTGAACATGAGTTCTTTAATACAAACTTTCGTACCAAAGGGAGAAGTAACATAGAAAGATTAGGGGTAGCTTCCTGCACCACAAAAAAAAAAAAAAAAAAAAAGAGTAGTTCAACCTGTTTCAGCACTTTTCATTCAAAACTAGCAACATGCACGTATGAAATGAAACAACTATGTCAGGTATGCCTTGCATAGGTAAGCAAAAGCATTTTGAATCTTCTTGAGACCACCTGAAGATTTCTTATAAAATGCATCCAGGGATGACTTTTGCTTTCATGAGCCTCTACTTTTTATTATTTCTGTTTTGTTGGCCAGTCATAGAGATCTATGTTTTTTTAACATGCTGGCATAGAGGGGATACCTGGAGAGGCAGGCTGGTCTCTTTCCTTTTTGTTCTGCTGTTCACACATGCTCAGTAAGAGATTCTGGAGGCAGTTTCTTTTTACCTGGCTTGTTATAGGCAGTTGGTCACAGCTGCCATAGGATTGGCTAGAGTATAATCCCATTTCTCAGCTCAAGCCTTATTGCATTCACCGTAGACATGATTCTGCAACCTGGCACTCAAAATCTGTGCTTCCTTCAGACCTCTTACATCATCCTCTCAACATTGATGCTGCTAAAAAGACTTCCACTTAGATAGAGGACCAGGAGGAAAGGGGAGGGCTCAGCAGGCATAAAAAGACTTTGTAAAATGTAGCTTCTTTGTTAGAGGTTTTGTTAACAAACGTAGGCGTCTATGACCCTCGATGAACAAAGAGTCTGAGTTAAAATGAGACACTTTCCTGTGTTTCTGTTCAGTGCCCTCTTTCTTTTTCACATATACAGAACTTAATGCTAGAAGTTCCAGAATCTCTTGGGCAAAGAGGGCTAGGATGTTTGCAATATGAATGTGTCAAATGTCACTAAGCATTTCTATGGCCATTGTATAGAAATGTCATTGCATGCTCATATGCTGTGGTTTTTCTAGATACAAGCTTTCATCAGCTGAATTTTGCTGCATTAAGACAGTTGAATTAAAATGCGTAACATGGTCCCATTTTGAATGCATTGCTTTCAGAGAAGAATGATTAGAATTGATCTATAGCATTCATAAGTCATCTTTATCCATTCTCTTTTGAATTTATATTGTTACGCAGCTGACAGTATGTCTGTGTTGAGTAAATGTGCTTCTTTTTACTTTTTCATTGTTATGAATTTGAGAAAATTACAGTTCCTGATATGTAGCATAAATGATTTCTTATTACTTTTATTCTTGGAGCACTGTGCCTCATTTCCCATCAAACCAACTGCATGGAGATGCTGCAAAGGCTGGGGATGGATTTGAGGGGAGAAAGATACAGAGTTTAAAAAAATTCTAATTTGATGGTTCATTTCCTGAAATTATTATGTGTCTCAAAGGTAATAATGATCAGTCGCGTATGCATTGCTTGTTCAGGAGCGAGACAGGGGCATCTCAAGAAGTGTGAGTTAATATGCTGCTCAAATAGATAAACTAAGTCATAATGCAACAGTATCATGACTGACATCCTTTATACCAACCAGGCAAGGTAAAAACCGGATCACCCTGTACATTTTTTTTAGGATGGCTATTTTGTTCCCAGGAAAAGAAGCTTGGCTGTAGGGATAGCTACCTTAAGAACAGGAGACTCATCAAAGCCAAATGGCTAAGGGGATGGTGGCATTATTGAAATGAAAAGCAAGCAGTGTCTCTTCCCCTTCTTTGTATTGGGATACAGGGATGCCCACCAGCACCTGTAGACTAAGGTAACCATTCTACTCTTCCTAATAGTGGGGCAAGCATCTCCTTTATTCCAGTTGTAGCTATCTGTCAGGCAACTGTCACTTTGGTATCAGCCACTCAAATGACTTTATGACTGGTATGCAGTTTGAAACATACTTTTCAGCCTTGCACTTTGACCTCAGTTTGCAGCAACTGAAGTAAGCTAAAGACAAAAGTGGAGATAGAAGGAAAAGAAAGAAACCAGGACATTTTAAAGGCATCTGAAAAAGTGGGATAGCAGAGTTTTATTTTGTCACCTAGATTTGTGTATGCACACTCAATCCCTGTTTGGATTCACAATGCTTTGCAAAATGCCCCAATGCTCAGAAGCTAAGTTTGGAAACAACACCCATGTACTGTTCTCAAATCTGTATTTATTTATTTTCCTTTGAATGCTAACTCAGCTGGCTAAATTCTGATGTCCATGCTTTGGTGAAGGAAGATACTGGCCAGAATCCTCTTTGGTGAGTTTTCTGTGAGAATATGTGCCTTCAAGTCACCTATCAACTTGTGGCAACCCCATGTGGAGTGGCATAAATACCGTTAGCCAATCCAGTACACTTTGAAATGAGTTGCACATGGCTAGTATCCTAATCAGGGTTGTACAAGCATTGTACTGATTGCACAAGAGGTGAGTGCAAGGCATTGGCCCCCGCTATACAGCTGGTTGTACAATGGTGTGTTCTGGTAGAACACTATCACGTCATTGCTCTAGCAAACCTATACTGACATATTTTTTTTTCTTAACAATTGCTGAATAGGATCTTAATGCTAGCTGCTAGAAGATACACAACACTCTGGTAAAGCTAAACAATTGCCAACCAATTGTCTGCTGCAATAAACAGAAGCTGGCTTTAGTTAGTCTCCTCAGCATTTTCATTTTATGTACAAATGAAGTGTTAGCATGAAAACAAATCCCTAGTCTATAGCCTGCTGTTTCCTGCACCCTCCTCAAAGGTTTTTACCACTCTTTCTCTCTCTCTCCCTCCCTCTCTTTTTCTTCTTTTTTAGCCTTGTGAGGCCCTCTGGCATACAATGGTGAACAATATGGCAAGTGGGGTGGTGGGAGGGAAGTAAGAAGGAAATTTCTCAGTTTGAATTTCTCACTTACATACTTTATTCAGAGGAGTGCGTTTAGACATATTTTCCACAGGGAGTGAACTGAACTATGTTGGCTACTCTGTATTAACACATTAAGAAATGGACGTTGGTGCATTTATCATATAGACTTGAAATGATGAAAGTTGAAATTTTGTTGCTGGTATTCCCCCCCCCACCTACCACTTCCTGTAATTGCACTATATTAGAAACAAAACCAAGATACACAGATAGAAATAGCTTATCGTAACACTTCCAACAAACATAGGAATCCTTCAATTGAAAAATGTGAATATGTTTTGCAGCATCAGTTCAAAAGATATTTATCCTGCTTGTTTTTCCAAATGATTCCCCCAAGGATTAAAGGACTTCTGAGCACAGAGGCTATGTTATTTATGAAAATATTAGCATAAAAGTAATTCAAAGCATTTATTGGATTTTTTTTTCATTCACTCATACTCCTTAGATTAGGAGAATTTTCCTGATTCAAATTGCAAACTTTTCATGCACTCAAGATCAGCTGGAGGTAGCATCAGAGTTCTTTATGAGTATTGTTCTTAAGGCTTGTAGGAATCTTAGGCTGGGGGGGGGAGTTTGTTTATAAAGTGCAGGACTGGTGAGACAGGTTCAAAATCTTATTTGGCTGAGCAGCTCATTGGGTACTCTTGGGCTAGTCACTCTGTAGAACTAATCTATGTGACAGAGTTGCTGCAGGGATAAAATCGAAAGAGATAAAGTCATGTGTGGAGAGAATGTTGCACACATCCAATCATGTATGATTATGTGCTAGGTGCATGTTTATATTTTTACATTTTGGATTAGTTATAGTGCTTTCATGAGTTATGGAATGAGTAAAGAGAACTAAACCTTTGCTCTTGAATGGCCAGTGAGGGTGCCATTCTACCTCCAAGAATGCTCCAAGAGCAATCTACATCATTATGATATATCATCATTCTCATGTGATATTTTGGCCCAGGCACACTTGCTACCAGACTGTGGCAAAACAGTTTTATTGTTAAAAGAAAAAAATATAAGCCCTTCTCTCCTCTGATAGAAGATGGGATGCATTTTTTTTGCCCCTTTCCAGATGCTGAAAACCAATTCCCTCACTGTTACCTAGGAAAACAATGCTGTGCATATGAGCTAGGGTTATTAAGCCTGTCTTGGCATAAACTTGGAATTGTCAGCTGCATAAGGCATTCAAACCCTTCCTTGAAGCAATCTCTATGCCACTCAGGGTGATAGCATAAGGGAATTCTTCTGTTTCCTTCTGTGTCTGGAAATGCAGGCATGTGAACTGAGTATATGTTCTGAGCACTGAGTTCATTGGAAGTGGCTCCCTCCATGTACAGACATCGTGTGGTTTTCTTGTTGTTGACTGCTGTCAAGTCAATTTCAGCTTATGGTGACCCTATGAATGAGATTCTATCATCAACAGCCCTGCTCAGACCTTGCAGATTCATGGTCATGGCTTCCTTGAATGAATCTATCCATCTGTAATGCACTTTTCCCCTTTCCCTACTGCTGTCTTCTTTACCAAGCATTATTGTCTTTGCTAATAGTCATGTCTTTCATGATATGTCCAAAGTATTATAGAGTCTGTTTTGCCTAGGGCTTCTAGAGGAGTGCAGAACTGATTTGCTCTAGGACCCATTTGTTTGTCTTTTTAGCAGTTCTCTGTATCCTTAGAACTCTTCACTAGCATCACATTTTGAATGAGTTGATTTTCCTCACATTTCCATCAGCTTTCTTCACTGTCCAGCTTTCACAACCATATCTAGAAAATGGAAATAAGGTGGCATGGATGACATCACTCTAATTGACTGGTTGCACTTCCATCAGGGATAAATGAGAATTCAGTTTTAATTTCAAGTTGATAAGAACTGACAAAAGCTGCAATTCACAAAATATAATGTGAATTTAGAGCAAAAGGCAAACTCAGATTTTCTCATTGCTTTTTCCAAGAATATTGGGCACTTCTTTCTCTCTTTTGCATCTTCTGCATTCTGTATCATCCCTTCACTCTTCAGAGGCTGAACATGCATTAAATTTGGTTGTGTGGCAGTGGCATATCTCTATTATCAGTATAAAACAAATGTCATATTTCTCAGCTATAGGATTTCATAGTATGGATGCAACTTTATCCAACAAGGCATATGCTGGGATTTTGAGTGTTAGTCCTTTAGTGTCAAAACATCTTTTGTAAGCCAGTTCAGATAATATAAGCCTCAATTCATAGTGAGACATAAGGGAAAATGTATCCCACTTTGAATCACAAGAACTGGATATAAATAAAATTAATTTAAACAAATTAAGATAATCTAAAACTTAAAACAATAGTGTGAGGAAGTTACAGGGACTGCCATGCTACCATCCTCCTGTCTTGCTACTTCTGCCAAATTAAGAGTCTGCCACGCTACTGTGCTGATGGGAATAATGTTGGCAGCTGTGTAGTTGAATACCCCAGCATTAGGGAGATTCCGGAGACTTAGAAGCAGTAAGAGGAGTGAGGCAACACAGGTATAACAGCTAAGACTATAGACAGGGAAGAAAAAGAAGAAGCAGTCAGAGTGTTGGATTTTTTCCAGTCTTAGAAGATTGCTACAGAAAGCAATGGCAAAAGGGTATAAGAGAACCAGCAACCCACTCAGGAGAGAAAAGGGCTCTCTGAGGGAGAAAGTTCTGGAATTGTTCATCACTAGGCTTTCCCCAGAGGTTTGGTTCCTGACCTCATGAGACCCAGCTTGCCAATCCCTTTTACCTTCCAGAGCATTTCTAAAGATCCAGGGAAGACTCATTTCTGTACTAGAAGGGATGTGCCTGCAATAGCTATAAAGACTCTACAGTCCAGTAAAAAAGAATTTTAGCCCCAGTGATACTGGGAAAAGAGCTAGAGGCCCCTTCTGGATACTCCAGCTGTAATGAGTAGTCCTCTAGGATTCTCTACAGAGTCATATCTCCCATGAACTTGACCAAGTGAGGTTTGAGAATGGGAAAGAACCTGATCTTGCTCTTACTCTTTTCTTGGTGGCCCTTTATGGCTCAACCTGAAGACTGCTTCTCCTGCAAGAGGAGAGCTTCAAAGGCCTCATCACTCTCCTGAGCCTGTGGATGAGTGAATATGGGAAGTCTGGACTTTTGGGGATGTGTAGTGGTTTTGAACTAATAAACATCTTGGAGTGGGATTCTTGATTGTGCTTGTTGATAAATCATGGAGACTGAGGGCTACAATGTCCCATTCCCCATGGAGAAGGTGGAATGTTTCACAAATAGAGAATAATATAACCAGTCTATAATACTCAGATCTTAGCCAGAGTAGGTTCAAATATACACTTGGATAAGATGAAGGAGTTGATACCAAATCAAGCTTTATTGATTACAACTATGTGGTAGATGAATGCAGAAATAAGTGTCTTTGTGATGAAGTCATTTTGAGGTTTAGCTATTTGTAATATCAGTGCAACTTGATGGCTGGTTACTAGGCAACAGGAATAGCACCTCCAGAATGAAACCCAACACAGTGGTGTCCATGGGGGGGGGATCTTAAGGATGAGAAGAATTCTATATATGGCAAAGTTTCTGTATTAGTTTGGAGCCTTCATTGAAAACTAGCCAGAAAGGGATGGCATTGGTTTGTAATTAAACAATTGAGAAAAAGAAACTGATAGCTAAAGCAGGGATTGATGTCAAAGTCTGTCAGAAGTTTAACCTTCTAATGTATCAACACTGTACTACAACTGAACTCTAACAAGAACTTTATTTCTGCTATTACTATAATAAATGTTACAGTTTGTTTTATAACTGGGTCAGTCTGAGTTATCTAATGCCACTGTAATGAAGAGAACATGCAGTTTGGTTCTGAGGAACAATTAAAACTCTAACCCACACACAAAAGTTGTCATAAAAGCGTGCAGTCGGGGCAAACTGATACTGATACACCAATCTGAGGAAGAATAAAGGGCCTGTCACAGTCTTGGACTTTAGTTGCCAGAATCCTGGGCTGGGAACAGAAGTGAGAAACCTGAAAGATCAAAATTTGAAAAAGATTGTTGTGGATGAGCAGTCATCTCTCCTCTCTATAGGGCTGAGGCAGAGAAATACCTCAGCAGGTGGGGGTTATATACACTCCCAGCAGTTGTTTTTTAGATGTGTAAGGTGGTACTCCCCAGATTGAGAGAGAGAATTCACCCCTGCCTGTGGCTGGGAGAAATGTAGATTCCTGCTCTTGGAGGGGAAAAATGTGTTCTTATCAGCAGAGAGGCTGCCACAGCCTTGCACCAGCTGCAAAGATGTTTACATTTCATTGTTTCAATCTTGCTTAGCTTAGCTTATCTCAGCCTATAAGAGGTTGTGGAACACCCAGACAGAGAGAAAGAAGCCTGCTAAACTGATTTATATAGAAGGTTAATATATATATATATATAGAGAGAGAGAGGGGGGGTGTCTCATAACACTGTAAAGGATGAATTAGAAGTGCACTCCTCACCAGTCTTCTGAAAACACAAGCCACTCATCAGGGCTTCCTGACATTCTGGAAACCCCCTCTTTCACCTGAGATTCAAACATTTATGAATATTATTTCCATCTCTAATTCAGTGTCATCCACAGTTTTCCTTTTCAACAATGTCAAGATCAATGTTATATGAAGTTAAGTTGTGTGTACTATAAATGTCATTTCTGTTCTTGTTATTGTTTTATGCCTTGAATGCTTTGGGTTTTTTTTTTTTAATCTAAGATGGCTCAGCAAAGTTTTTATTTCTTTTTTTAAAAAAATAATCAGATTCCATGCTCCAGTTCATTCCAAGATGCCTGTTTTTCTGTTTATTTGTCTTTGCTTTCCAGTGATTAATTCTAGAAGGAAGCAGCTGTGAATAGTAAATTGGCAATACGCAGAGGCTCTGGGGCTTTGATAGTTGGTAGAGTTTTCAGAGTGTGGAAATAACAGGTGTCTCCTGTCATCACAGGTTTGGAAATATCTTGCATGGCACATAAAAATGTTACTTCTCTGGTTCCCATCACTTTCTTTCTCCCTTCCTTCAGTCCTTCCTTCCTTCCTTCCTTCCTTCCTTCCTTCTTAGAGACAACAATGACAGATTTGATTATTCTCTCATTTGCTTCAAAGTTGATTTAGATTCGAGGGGATGGATATGCTAAGACACCTCTTAGAATATTATCCATGAAATGAGGTGTGTAATGTATAGTGTCTTGATGCACCCTACTGCACTTTGCACTAGACAATCTTGCTTGCCCTGGATGCTTGTGAATGTTTGCTTCACGGGCTCATCAGAAGAGATTCCTGTGGACAGAATCTACTATAGGATATTTAGTGAGGAAACAGCAGAAGTGGAGAGGGGAATTATCCCCTTTTATATTTCAGGGCCATTTATACTCCATTTTTCTCTCTTCTTATTTTTTTAAAATATTTTATAGTTAGAGGTTGGAAGGTTGGGCATGCCTATTATTAGAGGTACTAACTTTCTTATTTCTACTTTAATTGTGTTGTGTTGTATGACTTTATGTTCCACCTTTCCCCCAAAGCTAAGACTCAAGGCAGCTTACATAATGCCAATAAATATCATTAAAAACACATGGAGGTGAAGACATACAACAGTATGTTTATAATGGCATTAAACTGCCAGTAGAATAAAACATATTCATGTAAAAGCAAAAGGTAAATGCATCAAGTTGTTGTTGCTGTGTGCCTTCAAGTCGTGTCTGACTTATGGTGAGCCCAAGGCAAACCTATTACAAGGTTTTCTGGGGTTGAGTGTGTGTGTGATGCACCCAAGCATAATCAACATGGTATTGTAAATCACTCAGAATGTATAACCTAAAACTGTTTTTTAAACCCTCAATTTATTTCTCATTTATGCAAAATACAACAACACACACACACACACACACACACAAAAACAAGTCCAACATTGTGTGAGTTCTAATCAAAAACTAGCTAAGTCAGATTCTCAAGCATGGGTACTGCCGAGGTACCACTTCTTTCCGTATGATCATGTGGTATGCATTAGCTATATAGTGGTGAAAGATAAGGAGCCTCTTGAGGGAATAGGTTTGTTGTTTGGTTTGGTTGTTGTTGCTGCTGCTGCTGTGTGTTTTCAAATTATTTCTGATTTATGGTGTCCCTAAGGTGAACCTATCACAATGTTTTCTGGGACCGAGAGTATGTGACACATCAAAAATCATCCAATGGGTTTCCAGGGCCAAATGGGGAATCAAACGCTGGTCTCCAGGGTCGTATTCCAGTGCTCAGACCAATATACCACACTGATTTTAAATGTAGCAAGGCACACTAAGAAAAAAAACTCTTCCTTGTAAAACAATATGTTCCTCAAGTCCTGTTGGAATAGGATGGTTTTCACCTGCCAATGAAGTGAGAAGGGAGCTGTTATAGCCCCTATATGTAGGAGTTCCAAGTCTAGGAGAAGCACTCAGGGGCCTAACACACTACATTGTTAAAGTGCTTTCATTTCAGTTTAACTGCCATGGCAAGATCATATAGAACCCTTGGATTTGCAGTTTAGGGAGGGGCATTTAGAATTCTCATCCAGAAAGCTCTTGAGCCTCACCTAACTACAAACCCGAGAATTCCACAGAATGTTGTCAGGTCAATGCAACAGTAGCACAGTTGTAGCGTGATAGGGTCTTCTATCTTATTCCCATCTATTGTGTTATGAGGGTGGGACCAAGAGAAGCAACTCAACTAAAGAACTCAAAACAATTTTAAACATACAGTGGGCCCTTGGTATCTAATAGGGTTTGGTTCAGTTCCAGGACCCCTCATTAATACCAAAATTCGTGGATGCTCAAATTCCATTATGTACAATGGTGTAGTAAAGTTGTGTCCTTTATATAAAATGGCAAAATCAAAGTTTTCCATTTGGATATTTTTCGGGAGGGGGGCGTATTTTCAATCCATGATTCGTTGAATCCATGGATACAGAATCTGTGGATAGGGAGGACCAACTGTATACAGTCGTTTTCTATAGCAAAATGGTGCTTATTTTCAGGCAAATGTGTTTACCATCTGGTCAACAGCATCAAATGTCATTTTATTCCTGGGTCATGGGGTGCTATCATTGAATGTTAAACATGTAACACATATTTGACATATATACTTGGTTGTTTCTTTGAATAAATCAATATGCTGTCAAGGGAACAAACATATCTCCAACCTTTAACACAACAGCAAAGTAATAATAAAATTCTCAGGCCCTTTTATGTTAACTGTCTGTCGTGAAAAATATTTTAACTGAGTTGTACAGTATTATATTTTTACCATTATTACTATATTTTAATGGCCCTTTTAAAAGTGTTTTTATTATTTGTGCAAATGATGTTTTTAATGCAAAACATCCCAAAATGTGAAAAATGACCTCTTGATAGGTTGTTTTGATGTTCTGAAGTACCTTTTTCTCATCCAGGATGAGAATTTGTCCATTTCTGCTGGAACCTACTAGTTTGGGCAGTCTCCCCTCCATCTAGCAGCTGCTATGCACTCTAGAAGCCTTCCTCAAAATGTTGGGAAATGCTCTAAAGTTTGTTTTTAGTTTGACACGAGGCTGCAGGAGGTGGTGAAGAAAGGCTGCATTCTACTGGCATCAAATACTGAAGTAAATCTTTGGAGGATGACCATTCAGTCCAAGACTTAAAATTGCATAGCTGCACCAGTTATTGTTGTGTACTATAAATGATAGAGAGCCAAATGTTGAGATCTGTGACATCTTTGTCTCTTGTCAGGAGGTGACAATACACCAGTATATCCTTATGATATTCCCAGTAGGATCAGCGAGGTTGTATAAATCTCTGTTCTTGTAGGCTTATGAACCAAGTATTTGACATCTATGAAGATAACTCACCTCTTCTATTTAGGATTAAAGAATAACTGGAGTTAAAGTTTTCATTCATTCTTTCAATAAAAATCACAGTTGTGCCAAATGTTACTAAGGCTAAGTTGTTTAACATAACAGGATTATGTGACCTGGGCTGGTTAAGAATGAAAGCTTTCATAAAGTTTCTGAAGTTCACAAACATTGGGTATCAGAAATAAATCTGAATGTTTTTCATGTCTTAAAATGACAAGAAACAGTGCAGCAGCAGCCAAATGTAAATGTTCAGCAAAGTGTAAATGTTCAGCGAAGTAGATTTCCTAGAGAGGTACAATTGTAGTAACAGTACAATGTGATGAATTATCTGTAGACTTGAGATGGAGGTGTTTATTAATTACTCCAACTAGTTTAGCATAATTGACTTCATTGGAACTCAATTAAGTTAATTGCAGTAATGTTGTTTTATTTAGTCCATACACTATAAATGTAACAGGAGATGCAGTTGCTTTTATTATGTCTGACTTGTTCATGAGTTATGTGAGTTTGACAGAGGTTTGAGGTAAATCTTCATTTTACTTTGGAGGAGAGTCTCAATAAAGTTAAATTCAGTACTCCCAAGGATAGGTCAAAATTGGCCTCCATGATCTTACTGTGCACACTTAAAGTTAATCTAAATCTGTACTAATGGTTCATAAATGCAAAACGCAGGTTGAAAATTCTGACTCTTGGTGTTAGAAGTCTGTTGAGTGGAATTTATAGATTTCACCCATACAAATAGAGTCATACAGGTTCCCAGGTACCTAAAAACTATGGAGGTCATTGCTACCATAGACATTAGGGTTGTTTCTAAGAGCAATAAACAGCATGCATCCTTCAGGCAAGTTTCAGAGAACAACATGCATTTTTCAAGCAATACAGCTCATGCACACTCATTAGCAACACTGCCTTAATAAGGAGAACTGAGAAAAATTAACTATTCTATCAAGCACTGCTCAGTTCTGAACATACTAATCCAAGGTGATGCTTCAGTTCCCCAACCCACCCCGCCATCAGAACATTTAAAATCTGTCAGTGTGTTCATGGATGTAATATAGGATTTTAAAATTCACATTTTAGAGCTTTAAGTGAAAGATGACTTTAGAAAAACCTCTCCTTCTAGACTTTGTGATACCAAGACAATAAAAAGGTTAGGTTAATTTGCTCTTTGCAGTCTCACTCTCATAATCTCTGCATAAAGCAAGCACCAAACAGTATATTTAATATATTTGTGAGTCCCATCATAAGATTGCAACTTTCTGCTTTTAGTGGCAGTTGTCTTTTATGGTGTTTTTCATTGGCTGTGGAGTGAATCTCTTTGGGGACATGATAGCAGAATAGGATTTTTATCATCATTCTTTTCTTTGTGTAGAGCCAGTCTTTGCATCCTTGCCTTTTGTTTCAAAGACGATTGAGTACAGATAGTCATCAGTGTTTATGGCACCAAGTATGAAGGGAAGCCTTCCCCTTTTGCCTTCCAGGCAGCTTCTGTTATCTGGTTTGAAATGTCGAACAGTCTCCAATGAACAAAGATGAGAGCATAAGATAACATTCACAGTGGTGTAACGATGGCACCAGATACTTGCACTATAGAAATTGTTTTCCCCATTTTCTGTATGGAGATTTTAATAGAATCCCTTGAAACAAGTTGGGATGTATATTTCTAAACATAGACTTGTTGTTATGCATTATGATTGCAGTTTCAAGAAGAAGATTCCATACACAATACTTAATAGTGACTCTTATTTTAGTTGGAGCTATAAGATTTGAGTATATTGGCCAGAACATTCTTAGCATTCTGAATGTCTTCACATTCTTCTTGGTGTTAGAAATATGTCAGGGCTGACCAGGGCTGGAGGCAAGCAGCATATTAGGGAAGGTGTGGATTCAAAGGTACCCATCCCATATCTCCATGCGAAGAGACAAGTAATATGATTCAAGTTAGAATAGCAATCAAGGTCCAAATGGTGACCGAAGTGAGGTGGATGTAGTCCATAACCAGTTACCTAAGTAAAGCCAGATTAAAGTAGATTGGGGTCCTGGAACAGTACCTCATACAGGGTCCTCTTTGTGAACATGTGTGAACTATTTTTATGGAAATTGAGTAGTACAACAGTGCAGAATAAGGCAAACATCTTCACATGTTGTGCCCTGTTTATAGCCCTGTAACTTTGTAAGATGAACTGCATTTTTATTCAGTTACTCAAGTAAGATACAAAATATTGATAATAAAAGAAATATCAGAAGATTCAAGAAGAAGAAAATGTAAGCAAGTGTCACTTTACTTCTCCAGCTAAGAAGAGAAAGAATGTTCTAAAATATTTTTAAAAATGGCTGAAAAATATTTTTTTTTCAAATGTTGAGAAACTGTGATGAGGGGGATCTTGGACTGATGAGACTCTTTGCAGATCAGGACTTATTCTGTGCAACATTCACACATGGTTGTTTTATACAGAAACCAACATATTCTGCATAGGAAACAGCCTTTTCTGCATGGAAAATAATACCTCAATTCAGAAACATGCTGTTTTCTTTACAGAAAATGCTGTTTTCTATGCAAATCAACCATATACAAATTTTATGCAGAATAAATCACCAGTTACAGTATTTTCTGCACAGGAATTAATATTTGTATTGAAATATTATTTTTCCACCCAGAAAAGATGGTTTCTTTTGGAGCAAATGCTGATTTCTTTGCAAAACAACTGTATTAGACTTTTTCTCGTAATAGATCCTGAACTGCAAACAGCCTTTGAAAACTGCATGGTTTCTGAAGACTCTCACAGTAGGAGAAAAATTGCTGAAATTATTCATTGCTACCTTTGAGGAGAATGTTAGTAAAGAATTATTTCCCTACCTTCAGCACTGGACCACTATGCTGTGAAGGGCCAGAAGCAATTACATCAATTGAAATGTTGATAATTTGGCCCTGACACTACAAGTTGCTAACCCATTTTTGCAGATGCTTAACTAGAGAGCTGAGCATTCCCTGATAGAAAAATGGACTTTTATAGTCTGTAATGGAGGAAAAGACATCCTAGAAGACAATTTTGAAATTACACAATGTCCTTTTACCACATTTGCTCCAGCAATAAATTTTGCCAATGGACTTCCATTAAATATATGTCATTTTAGACTCACTCATTGTAATGCAGCCTTGTTACTTGATTCTATGCTTAGTTGAACTAGCTTTGTAAATACATGTGTGTAACATGCCTATGATGATGAAAACATTTTAAGTTGCTCATTGCCTTGCCAAACCTGAGACAGTGATTCTGTACATGTAGTGGAACCCTTAAGTATTAGTTGGAGAACCTCTGGCCCTTGGGCTAGATACAGTTCTAAGAGGCTCTATATCTGGCCCATCAGTTGTTTTTCTAGTTCTTAGGTTCTTGCCCTCTTTTCCATAAAGTCCCATCCCCATGAAGCCTTATCCTCACTTCAGCACTACAAGAAGTACTGCCATTTCTCAGTAGCTGAGCAGAGATTCCCAAAACTCTCTGAAAATGAGTTTACAAATGTCCCAGAAGTGATGCGATGGCTAAAACTTTGCTATGATATAAAGTTGTTTCCAGAGACATTGAACAAAGCAGTTAAATCTGGTGAGATATCTGTGTCTTTGTTCAAGCAAGTCTTGGTTTGGATTTTAAAGGTGAAAGACAGGAGGGGATGGAATTAAACTGAGCACCTCATATTAAGTATGTTTAGTATGCTCACTATCACCATTGTTCATCTCCACTCCCAGTCTGTGGCAAGCCTTTCACTGCTGCAGATACCCCTTAAACTGTGGAGAAATATATCTTAATTTTATTATTTGATGAAGTGGCACAGTCTCACCAATCCAGTGCCCTCTACAAGTGTTGGGCCACAGCTCCCACAATTCCCAGATGTCTGCAGCTGATGGGAGTAAAGTCTTGCACATCTGGAGGGGGCCATGTTGTAGACTTTGGAGATAGAAATTCATTTTATATAGAAAGCTTCTATGGTCTAGAAGTGTAAGGAAGCATTCTGTTTTCATCTGAAATAGGATAAATGCAACCTCTGTTCCCACTCCGTTGCTACCCCAGAAATGCAACTTTTGGATTTAGTGTGTGTGTGTGTGTGTGTGTGTGTTTGGTATTGTGGAATAACATGATTATCCTTTGGCCCTGACTAATTATGTAATGTAAGAACAAAGCAATTATGTTAATTTGCACACTTAATTAGTTTATTGCTTTTTTTGTGTACTGTAACATCTTTGTTGAAAATTAAGCTTTGATTCCATTAATTAATAAGCATGTGCACATTCACCAATACCTGCAAAAGGAAACCTCTTGGAAACAAATGGGAGGTGTCCTACGTCTTTCACTGAATACATTCCTCAGAGGAAACAATAATCATACTGGGTTTTTAAAATCTATTTCCACTAACTTTGCATATTGCTCAAGTAGAAATTTCCTCTGGTCTTACTGTTTGCATGTATTATCTAGTCGTACTTGAATTGTAAATGTCTTCCATGAACAGAGAACAACAACATTGGTCAATGGCAATGCATTCCAAGCATCATGAAGAGGATACAGCTGAAATGGGGAAGAGAAAAAGGTCTATAAGAATAAAGTGCGGTAATAAAGAGGAAGGGGATACTCCCTATTGTGAGGATGTAAGAGTTTGTATTTCTATGCAGAGCACACATATGTATCTACAACCAAATGCAATGCCCTTGTCAAAGGAATCAAGGCTGCCCTGTACCATGGTGGAGGAATGTTTTGCCACAACCTCCACTTTTCACTCTCACATTCCAATACAGAGGAACATGAATGGAAATCAATTGCATTTGTTGGCATTTATAGATGCATTTCAGATTTAGGGATGACTTATTCTATCTTCACCTGATCAACTTTGAAAAATTCTCCTCTTTGGCCATTTCTGCACTACAGTGTTAAACTGCTGCTATTCCACTTTCAATGCCCTGTGGAATTCTGGGGTTTGTAGTTTACTGAGACCAAAGAGCTCTTTGGCTGAGAATTTGAAGTGCCCTTTCCTAAACTACAAACTCCAGAATTCAATAGGAGGTTGATAGTGGAATAGCAGCACTTTAACACTGTAGTGCGGAAATGGCCTTTGTGAGCTGCTATAGGAGAGTGGGTTTGTTGGTTGGTATGTTTGATGCTCAACCATGGAATAAAGAGACCGGACACAAAGTTGGGTCAACTAAGGGCCACTTTATTTTGACCTATATTATTTAAATTGCATTAACCTGAAAAATAGAAGGGGTGGGGGCAACATGATACAGGTCCAGCTGATGCCACAGTCACAATGTGACAACCTGCTCAGCCTACCCATGGGCGATAACACCTGAGCCCCAGGGGCAATCCAAATTACTTTGGTTGCTCCTCAGTCCAACATCTTGGAAGGTAACCCGGGGACTCCCATCCAAGCTGCACAGCTCTAAAAGTGAGAGTCTTATTCCCAGGTTAACCTCAAGGGTAGCCTCCTTCACTGAATCCCCTGGCATGCAGGGCACTAAAGAGGTGGTTCCAGAGCCCTGTCCTACACCAAATGGATGCCAATAGGTGATCACTGACATTTGATTATCCCCCATTATCTGCCAAAGGACAACCTATTTAACAAGACCACCCAGAGCCAATTTTCCTAATTCCATCAAATACAGTATGAGATAGGGAAAAAAAAAAACTGAGAAAAGGGGAAAAATTCTATTCCAGCCCCAAAGCAACCAGATTAACTCACACTGCATTGAGGGCGGGAGGGTGGGTCAACGTCAAGCACCAAATGACATATATAGGGGGTGAACTGCTTCACTGTCTCCTTTGCCCCATCACATGTCTTGATTTGGTGCTTAGCACCAATCAAAAATAACACTCTGGTCTCACTCCATGGAGACCATCAAAAGCTTACCTTCCTTTGCAGTGACGTTCGTCATGTGAGTCCAGGTAAGTATTTGGTTAGCCTCTAAGAAAATATGTGCATTTTTGCATGTGGAAAAATGCAATAACTAGCTTTGTAGTAGAAGTAATAGCATTTGATAAATTGTTGGTATTTCATATGAAGTTTTGGGTTTTTTTTTACACAAAATAAATTTTGTGCAAATTTCAGAAACTATAAAACAGCAGCAACTGCTATGAAACATTTGGTATCTTAGTTTTCTGCTGGTGCCAATCTCTTTGAAGGGCTGGAGAATCCTGGAAGGCCCATCTTGTCATGTTAAGGTCGACAGTCTCAACTGCTATGTCTACAATAGTAACATTTCTTCACATCCTCAGCTTTAATCCATATCGATTAAATCCATTGGTATTCCTGTCTGGAGTAGAGTTGTTGCAATAAATGAAAACTGTTAGTTAAAATTAGTTTGAGAAAATGTGTTGTAGTTCATTTTAATGACACTATTCTAGGTAGTATTGATACTAGATACAGTCCTTTGAGACAAAAATGGTTCCAATGGGAATAAATTTGTTGTGGCAGTAGGAACTTTTCTCAGAGAACGTGATCTGATTCTGCCCAGGCCCAGAGTTTGCATGCATTCCTTGCTTCTGAGTTGTATCTTGATGTCTAGGTCTGTGGGACATACATTTAACAATTAATAAACATTTTTTAAGGTATACTTTTGGAACAGACAAAATAATGAACTGGTTTTCCTTTAAAACTATGAGTGCACATACTGTTGGTGCTCAAATTCCTGTCAATATTTTGGGCAGTCAGGAACAAAAATGATGGGTAATGTCCCTTCACCCAAGAAACAATGCTGTGCTGAGCAATAGAAATCAAGGCAGCCAACTAACTGCAGCCAGGTATGAAAGGAGTTGTGAAAAAATGAGCTTTTTTGAACGCTTGAACATGACAGTTGTTTTATAAAACAATGGACATCACAGCAATTTGGTGCATTACTGCACTGAACACCATAAATGGCAAGTTGATTATAGCATCCAAATATTTGACATTTCAGACAGAAACAGTCCCTTTTCTGTTTTCAAGCTTTCTCAGCTCCATTTACCAGCTTCAAAGATTGTCCTGGGGGTTAGGTAGATTCCTATAACTTGGAAGCATCTTCAGTCCTTCATAGGACAATGGTGGTGGTAATAGTGGTGGTGGTGACAGCAGTAATGACATGATGTTAATATTTATGTTATGATAAGAAAGTGAGTGTTTTGAAATTATAGGCATTGAGGATAAATACTTTGACGTGTTGCCTTCCAGTGAGCTCCGTGTCATGTTCCACATGATTATGGTTCATTATTGATATTTGAAAATTTGAGAAAATATTCTTGGTAGGTGAGCAATGGTCTGGCTGTGATTTTAATTCTGACTTGAGAGTGAAGTCCTAAGTAGTCAAGGTGGCCACGCTTTAGCTGAGCCAATGCTAGGCTAGCTGAAGGGGTGCTGAATGCAAACTCCTTGCAACCTAGAAGAGTTGAAAATTATTTAGGGTAAGCCTTACACTGATCTAATTTCCTGCCAGCATTGTAGCGGCATCACTGAGGTGGATGAGCTTTAGTTTGGATGTTACCCAGCCCTGGCAATTTTTTGCCTTACTTTTGAGCCTTTTGTTGGTAAATCTTAGCCAGCAGACCTATTCCACTAACAGATTGCTATGTTGGCAGATCTTTAAAATCAGCTGGCAACATTTCTGCTGGCAGAAGAGATTTATGCCTAAACCTAACCCATAACATCCAGTATATCTTTGACTTAAAATTAGGGCTGCCAGGTGAGATAAGAAATTGGTCTCTTGTCCCTTTAATGGTTGAGTAGAAGAGAGAAATTCAGCAGGTATCGCTTGCTTGACAAACAGTATATGCTGAAGTTCCCTCTTTTACTTAATCATTAAAGAGGCAGGAGACCTGTCCCTTATTTCATCTGGCTGCCGTACTTAACATTGTACTATAAGTCTTTATCCTGTTGAAGAATTCCCATTACAGCTTATTTTATCAGTCCCTTAAAATTTCACAGTAGAACAACAAAAAAAGTGTTTCTGCCAGTAGAAAGGAATTTCTGCCAGAAGAAAAGGAGTTGTGACTAATCCTAAACCCTCCATAGCTGGTGTATCTTTGAATTAGGATTGTGTTGCTAAATTTCCAGTTAAATCCTCAGGAATTCTCAAGTAGCAGAGATGCTGTTAAATTTCTGAAGACAGTTTTTCCCCCGCATTTGTTAGAATAGATATATTTGGATATGTCAGAATGCTTGGCAAGTGACCATAACTCTAATTAGTTCCATCTTCATTAGAAGAACCCTGAGTAGAGAGGTTTGGAAAAAACCTGTCCGAAACCACAGAAAGTTTAATTGATTTCATTTATTTCCTGCTTTTCTCCCACTGTGTTGGAATGTTACAGTCATGGGATCATAGAAGAGTAGATTTGGAAGGCACCTCAAGGGTCATCTCATCTAATCCCTTACCAATACAAGAAAGCCACACCATGTACCTGTACAGTTGGGAAGGGAAGGGCTGTCTTGGGAAAACCTCCTACTATCTCTGATGATAATTTAGGTTCCTTGTCTGGAGCATTCCTGGCCGTATTGCTAGTGCAGACAGCTTTAACTTACAAAGATGTCCTTGCTTGTCCTAATTGCTGAGTCAAAGTCTCCACCTCCCTCAAATTCAAAGGTCACCTTTTGCTTCTGCATTATCATTGTATGAATCTGGGATCCGACTTTTGATATTTATTTCATTTCCTTCTTGCAGACTTCATTCTTGTAACTGGTGTTCCCTCCCAAGTACATCTTGGTGGCAAACCACACATTATTAATAATTACAGTGCTAGCATAGGCTTAAAGGAAAGAAAATAGGTATGTAGGAATACAGACAGTAAAACCTACTGTTGGATTTAATTAACAGTGTCCTGATGCACTGTACTGCTACTTATTTTCTTTATGTAAGTGTCACATATGTTGAGCTTATTGAGATGTATATTGCTGGTATTGTGTGTTTCCAGCATGTTTAGTTAAGTAATGCTTTCCTAAAATGATTGGGGGACGGGGGGAGATTGCTGCCTTTTAAGAGTTTAAAAATAAATCCACAATTTATATGAATTTTATGAGTTATGTCTCAAAATCCATTAAGGTTTCTCCTTAACTGGCCATAAAACAGGAACTTAACATAAAAGCTCTTTTAACAATAACATTAGCTTCTCACTATTTTATGTGATAATGAAATGGGATGGTTTTTATAGTTGCAGTTTTCTTCCTCACTGATTAATCAAATTACTTACATTATGGATGTGAAGAATCTTCAGCGATTAGACACAAGTCTTCTGCAGTTTGTTACGTGTAGGAAAATGTGAAACCAATCCTTTTGTCTCATTTATGCACTGTATTTTCCATTTTTCTACCATGGCCTTGGATTATCATGGAAACACCAAGATGAATCTTGTCTATTTTTTTTTTTTTTGGCAAACAAAATAGAGGTTCTTCCAATGGGATGTGCATATGAATATTGGCCATTGCTTTCATTTTCATGGGATGTACATTGGATATACATTACCATTTTTCACTCTTTCCTCCAGTTGTATTTTGGAATAGTCCATGTATCAAGCTGATACATTTTCTTTTGGCTTCTTACTAGTTTTTAGTATCCTGTTTTTAATTGTGATATTTGTACTGTATTTTACATTACACAAATCTTTTAAACAAAGACATTTAGGTATAAAGTGGTATGGAGATGTAAAGTGACCACAGTGGTCTCAGAACATCTTAAGAGAATCAACAAGAATGTGAGTGTATGGGAGAGAAGAGGAGGCAAGCACAGCTCTACATGCCTTGGCCCCAGCAGTTGATAAAAATCCTCCTTTTATTACAGCTGCCACTGCTGTGGCCTGTGAAGGAGAGAAGAGCATCCAGTACTTGCTGGACTTTATTTCTTCCCCCCACTGTCCTGCCTTTTCCCTTGTGCATCTTATTTAGACAGTAAACCTGAGGGCAGAGAACTGTCAAATTAACAAATTGTAAGCCAGTCTGTGAGCCTCTCTCTTTCTGGTACACTCTGAGACCCTTTTCACACGCAGTTTCTGTAGCGCGAGGGCCCCTTGAGTGTCGCATAAATAGGAGTGTCAGTCCGTATGACACACTCCCATTCATGCGATGCTCACGATCCTAAAGAGGGACACGCGCACATTTTTTTATTTTTGGCTCTAAGGCGAAAAGACTGCACAGTCGCGCAATGCTTGCGGGCGGGGCCCTCGCGCACTTACCTGAGTGCGGTGCGTTGGACAAGCGGGCCAGTTGTGCTTCCTCCCCCAGCGCAGCCTGCAGCTCCCAGACTGCACTGCGGAAGGAAGGGGCAGGGCGCTAGCACGACGGTCGCACGACCGGCAAACAACTGTGGGAGGCAGAAGGGCTGCCATGAGCGGCTCGCGTAAATGGCTGCTCGAGCGAGCGCAGCCCCCCACCGCCGCGACGAAGGTAAGGTGCAAAAAGGGCATGAAATTTGTTCTGAGCAAGAGTTGCTAATTGGGGAGACGTATTTCACAATGAAGACCAAGCAAGCAAGCTAAGAAGCAGGTGATACAAGTTTCGTTTTGTCTATGTCTCATGATAACGTCAGATTTGAAAGACACAAATCCTACCCACCCTCATCAGAGATGCATGTCCACACTGTCATTACTCTGTTGGGGCTATCTAATTAGTGCTGGCTTGTTACTCCCATGCTATTGAATAATAGTAGTAGTAATAATAACAATATCCTGTCTTTTCTCAAGATTGGGGCTCTAAGTGGCTTACAAATTAAAATGATTACAATGTAATTATAACACAAAAACAGTCAGCATTCAAACTGAACTAAACTATTAGCCATATCAAACTTTTAGCCATTTTAAAGTATTAACCACATTAAAAGAACTGCAAGCATGCATTTTAAAAAGATTAAAAACAGTAAAACTCTACAGTTTAAAACAATACAGATCTTACAGCCTTTTCCATTAAAAGCCTTCATTTCTAAAAGCTTGTTTGAATTAAAGAAAAAAAATCATTTGCTTACAGAATAAACAGCAAAGAGGGGAGCATTCTAGCTTCCCAAGGACAGGAATGCCATAGTCTAGGAGCAGCCACTAAGAATACCCTCTCCTGTGTTCCCACTGACTGTGCCTGGGAAGGCATTGGGATTGAGAGAAGTGCTTCTCCTACGGATTGCAGGGCCTGGGAAGACTCCAATGGGGAGATACAGTCAAACTTTACAGGTGCTTTCCAAGATGCCAGCCTATTTGCAGGGTAGGATTCAGCCCCTTCAATATCCTCGGTAAAGTTCAGGCTAAAACATGGACTGGATTCACCACCTCACTGTCCAGTATGGCGAGGGTTTGGACTCGATGGCCATTGTGGTTTTTTCCAACTATCAACTTCTATGATTACGTCACTAGCCACCTCTGCAGCAATCTTCTTGCGCTCTATCTAGTTCATTTCTGTTGCTTTTTCAGTGGCTCTTTCGGCTTTCTCTGTAGCCAGCCTTGGCACCAACCTGGATATTAAACCAGGCTGGGTGCTTTTTTCCCCACCCATTTTTTTTCTTATAAATGTTTTCCCATGTCTTACAATTAACCCACTTAATTTATTTTTGTTCTAAGTTTTAAATCTGACCGTTAGAAGGTCATTGCAGCTGTTGGACTCCAGAAACATCTGTGAAGATCTTAATTAATGCAAAGGAGACCATTAAAAGATTCCAGATTAGGGCCAAATAAAAGTTTTGTTTGAAAACATAATTTAAAATTCTGTTCACGACCTGAATGCATGACAACATGGATGGCCAATTTGTTGCAGGACAGACTCAAGTGAGCCCTGGAGATGCCTATCTCCTCTTCTGTAGCCACACTGAATTTTAATCCAGGTGCTCTTTTTTGCAGTTTTATTCACAAGGAGAAGAAGCAATGAACTTGCTTGTGCCTCCTATGTAAATCTACTAATATAAAAGTTAAAGTTTGTTTCTTTATGTGTGTAAGGTGAGAAGACCTCATATGATTGGCTATGTCTGGCAAAGACCTCATATGATTGGCTGCCTTAGAAGATTCTTTGGACTCCTGGGGTTTGCAGTTGAGGGAGGGGCCTTTAGAATTCTCAGCCAGAGAGCTCTTGGGGCTGGCTGGTTGCTATGGAGGCAAGGTCTAGCAACAAGGAGGAGGAGGGCAGTGTATTCCCTCAGGAACCCAACCTCTGTATGTTAACAACTCTGAATACAGCTTGGATTGGGGAATAGGGGAAAAGTTACAGGTACTGGACAAAACAGTACAGGGAATTAGAGACATAGGATCTCAAATCTTTCTAACAAGTATTATCTGTGAGAAAATAAAATCCTGGGCAATGCCTGTTATATACACTAATGTTGTTATATTGTTCTTTCCAGATGTATTCTAGAAGGAAAACAATTGGTACATTTAGAGGACGTGGTCTTTTGCAGGGTTCCTACTTATGCATACTGAAACATTCTATTTATAGTTACATCTATGTATTGCTCTATGACTAGCTGCACATGTACATTGAAATCAGTATGTGGAAGGGTAAACAGCTCTGTAGTGCCAAACTTCAACTTCATTCTCTGTGCCTTTAGTTGTATATTGTGTATAAAATTTTATGCACAACACAGAATTGCATACAACGTCCAGAACCCTGGCTTTTTGAAGGACTTCCAGTTGTACAACTAGGATCAACAAATGTACACATATGCATGTAATGCTCCATGCACATCTTCTTGTGAAGACATAGAGTTCTGGTACATAGACAGTGGTCAGTTCCTGCCTGTAAGTTCACTGCATCTAAAAAGGTAGATTATATCTTTTTCTTTTTCTTTCCTTCCTTTCCTCCCTCCTTCCCCACTTTCCTCCTCCTCCTCCTCAGTGGTTTTGTTGCCCTTTCTATATGTTCTAATACACTGGATCATTGTCATCCAGGCTGCCTCTAGTGTGTTGGAAAGCAGAGCTTCTCAAACATGCACAAGATCATCAAGCTTTCTGTTTCTACCTTAATAAGCTAAAGGGATGTAAACATATTGGCTGGAAATCTGTTGGTAATATATATTCGTGTACATTTCCTGACACATTTGGTTATCCATTTTTCTGGCTGTTGTACAGATTCATAAGCAGAATTCTACAAGTAAAACAGTTTCATAAGTGCCTAAATCCTATTATGAGCCCTGACTAATGCAGAGCCATTGAATCAATTGTATTTACCTATATGTTGATGCAACATTCAACAGTTGATTTAATGAGTGTACTGTAATCAGGAATAACTAACAAGATTCCAGCTGTGCAGTTGTACATTCCTGGAGGGTTTGCAACTATTTGTCTGTGCCTTCAGTATACTATTGTATTCATTAGATTTACAGAAACATCCCCTGTGCATTGCCAGTTGAGACAATAAGGAGACATATTGGCAGATGTGTGATGTCAACATTCAGCAGAAGGATGGTGGAGCAGAATCACAATGTAACTACATGATTGTGGATTTATACTTTACAGGCATGATGTAGGATCTTGGTGTTATTATACATGACTGTTGGGGCTGAAAAGTGGTTTTGTTTCAGCTGAGCAGTAATATGGTATCTGGATCTCAACTCACATATATTCCTATGGGGAGATGATGACTGAAACTTTTCTTTAAAGAAGGTATGTGTGAGACCTTGTTTGGGGGGTGCTCTAGACTGCAGAGCTCTGGACTTCCATTAGTAGTTCAGCCCTTGTGATGGCTATGATTGAAGGAATGGGAAGCTGCCTTGGATATATGGAACCGTACCGTAGTGATCTTCTGATGTTAATTATAAAGGTGTGCTATATCTAGGTATTCAAGAGTTCATAATGCTTAAATTTTGCAATAGCTTGAATGAGTGGGGAGAACTTCCCAGAGTCTTTGGCTAAAAACCCTGTTTAAGCCCAGGAAGGTTTATTGATAAAGTGGATATAAACAATTACTTCAATCATTAGTGAATATAACTGTGAATGTGAATGTAAATGGAAATACATACAAATGTGTGCATAGACTGTTAACAGTGAAAGGAACTGCCTTCTCCTTTTAACACCCCTCCCTTGAGATGTGTCTTTAAAAAGTCACTGTCTGAAGAAAAAATGACATTAGATGTTGCACAGTGCTAAAAGTGATAAAATGTCAAATAATGTGTACTTGACCCCATGATATGCATTTTAATCCCTTGTTTATGTCTGCTGTACACATTTCAAAATATTAAGAAAAATGGAAGCTTAAGGAGTGAGGAAAACTGACTCACAGGAGAGTTGGGTTCAAGTTATTCAGACTTGGTTTAACTGGGTGCAATGCAGTCTCAGTGGAATGTGGTCACATGCTGCCAAACTTCTGTTTGTTCTTGGATCACGAAATAAATTGCCTTTAATTTGGTTTAGGGTTATGGAAATCCAAAGAGTTGTAGGGTGGATATGTAAAAAGGATTTCATAGTAAAGGAATAGCTTTTTGATGGTTTAATAGCCATTTTAAAAAATCACATCCTTGATCCAGTCCATGAGCACAGTTCTACCTGGATTCTGTTGTGTAGAAATGACCTGAATTCATCTGAAATCCCTTTAAGGAGGGGATTTGTGCCACCAAAGCTGTTGGCTGAACTTCTTTTTTAAAGATTAAAGTCTAATGCTCACTATGGCCTTTTGACCTGCATGTAGAGTTTTCCTGAACTGGACTGTTTTGTTACCCTCTTCCTTGCTAAGCTGGTGTCAAGTTGTGAAGGCACTAGTGGTGTGTTTTCAAGCTAATTCGGCTGTGACAACATTGCAAGTCCTGTTGATGAGAACTAAGAAGATTAAGCTAAGTAATCTTTGAATCTTTGTGACAGTGAAGTTTAAATTCTCACGAGCTGCCAAATATTATAGATATGAAGATCAGCAACATGAAACTGAAAATCCAGGAAAAGTGGGTTCTTTTATTTATGTGCCCCTGCCCCCATATACATACATTTGTCAAAGAAGCAGTGGAGTGATTGGATTGTCAGGGTCATTGTTGAAACTGTAAAGTCACTACTGTGTAATGTGTCACTTTATCATGCTTTGACAGTGCTTTCCAACATTCTCTGTGTCACCTGAATTTACTGTTCTCTCATCATCCAGCCTTCCTTGTTCCCTCTGGAAAAAAAAGTCAATCCTTGTGACAACCATCTGTTTGCCATGTTGAGCCTGTCAAAATTCTCATGTACAATAAGCATCCCATTATGATGAATGTGAATCTGTGAACCAGGGTGAAAATAATATGCTAGCAAAGATGTGACTCCTTTCCCTTCATCTGCATTATGTCCAGTTGCTTGCCTGGTTACGAGGCCCAGCTAACTGCCCTAAGAGTTGGGGCTTATGTCAGGCCATACCTGCCCCTCCATAATCTTAATAATGGTAGTGGGCAGGGGCCTATTTAGTAATGAAAGGAGAGGGAAGACCAACATAAGCCATTGTGAAAGACTGGAGGTAGTTGAATTTCCTGATAGTTTCCAGTGAAGGGTTGGTTTATTTTTTTTTTTGGCAGGTCAGGGGACAGCAGGGATGCATACCCTCCAACATTTCACAGATGAAAAACTGGCACACGTGTGGCCAAGCAACATCAGAGTGTGGACAAAAGAGGCTACTCAAAAGAGCAAGATTCTCTTCTTCCTTTCCTTTGTTTGCTGCTGAATTAATGAAGTAGAAAATACTTTTGAACTGTGCACTCAGTTTACATCAGTGGAAGTAAGCTGAGGACAAAGGGAGCAAGTGGGAGGAGGAGAGAGAAACTGAGACATTTTAAAAAGTAATTGAAAAGTGAGATGAAAGAGAATTAAATGGGATGAGAGAGGATTAATTAGGACTGTCCCTGCAAAATTGGGTTGGTTGGAGGGCATGAGGCTGCCATTTGAAATAAGGGAAAGGGCCCCTTTACCTATAATGGGCAACTGTGGAAAGATAGGGAGCCATATTTATTAGCCCCACAGGAGACCTTAGAGTGCTGCACTTCTCCACTGTACCTGCTCCAACCAAACCCCTTCCTCCACAAACATGGGGTATAGGGACACTTTCATCATTTTTTCACCATTTAACCCCAAGAGAGGCCTTTTTTAAGAACAGGAAATGATAAAGTCTTTTCCTGTTCATTTCCTGTTTCAAAAATGCTCTCCTGGGCCTAAGATGCCCTAAGGGCACACAAAATGTGGTAGAAATGTAGCCCACACCCCCAAATGGACATTTTGGGGCATTTCTGGGCATTTTTAAAAATGCAAAAAATGTTTTTGACCCATGGTGCAGGGGGGGAGGGGAGAGGGCTTCCAAATTGTAGGAATATTTGCTATCTATATCAAGCAGACTGCAGCAGAACCAGTGCAAGATGAGCTTCTGGTAGAAACAGGAGAAATTACTCTGCGTGCTCTTCTAAGGTTAAAAGAGAAAACATTTGTTTCAGGAACTCCATCATGGAGTAGGAAAAAAGTTAGATAAAAAATTACCTACATTTCAATACAAGAGCCCCTAAAAGCTGGCTCTTATATATGGATGTGAGCCATTATGAGGCTGGAGCCTCATGAACACTCACTTCTCAAACAAAGGGAGAGAAAGAACTAATCAATTTCATGGCAGAAGGTGATGGAGGTAATCTTTGCAGGCAGGAAGGAAGCAAAAGGGCTTGAGCACATAGATCAAAGAAAGAAACTGAGAGGTGAAACAAAATGGTAGGTGAGCTCTTTAGAGTCCCTTATCTCACTAATCACTTTACAAGTGTTGATGCCTCTTTGCTCCCAACACAAATATGGAAGAAATGTCCTCTGCACCCCCTGGAGTTTATTTGGGAAACATTCTGGAGCAAAAGAAAATGATCCCTGAGGAGACCTGGAGGCCACAAAAATGGCCCTGGGGACGCCATGCTGCCAGTTTGCCTAACTCTGCTTTAAAGGCTATGTAGGAGAAAGAATTTCAGCAGGTGAAGCTTATGTGACAATCATCACTTGCTCTTCTGTGCAACTGTTAAAAGGTATAGAGGCCCTGTATCTTATTTCACATGAAAACCCAAGGTGGCAAAGTGCTCTATTTTTACTCAGCTTTCTCTTTTTTCTCCCGTCCTTTCTCTTTAATAATAGGCTCACTCTATGTGTAAAAAGTCCACCCCAAATATGCAGAGATCAAGAACAGACTATGAGAGTGTTTTTTTAAAGAGGAAAAGAAAGGGAACTTATAACCCTCTCACTAGATGTAGCTGTGATAAGTCAACCAGTCTCCAACATGAAATTGTTGGGGAAGTTCACCCACCCTCTCCAAAAGTATCTGACCCCACTTTTTTTGTGGACAAATGATCTAACCTAAACTAATACCTAAGGCTTGGCAAATTAACACTTATGTAAGTTTCATTGATCCGGCCAGTCTAATTTACCTGGGACTAGTAGGAGTGGGAATCATGAAGTTCTTCTCGTGTTGCTGGATGGTAGATATTTGCATTTCTTACCCTTAGCTGTGCTGACTCTTCAGTATTTCACAGATAAAAACTGGCATATCTATGGCTAAGCAACATCTGTTCGCAAGGGCAAACGTTATTAATAATGATAAATGCATAAGCTAGGAGAAGCTGCAGCGGTTTGCTTTTGCCTGATCCTATTTGAAAGGGCAAGATTCTGCCCTCTCCTTTCTCCTCCTCACCTGCTGAATTAATCACGTGCAAAGTACGTTTGCCCTTTGGAGTCAGTTTGCAGCAATGTTTGGTGAGAACAAAGGGGGAAAGTGGGAAGAGAAGAAACAAAATGGGACATTTTGAATGCAGGTGAAACAGTGGGAAAACAGAAGATTGATTGGGACTATCTCTGCCAAATTGTGACAGTTAGAGGGTGTTGGATTAGGGCTAGTGAGGATTACAGTCCAACAAAATCTGGAGGGCCAAATGATTCTCCCTTCTGATTTCAAGCAAAGACTCTTGGTGGACCACAAGCTGAACTTGAGTCAGCAGTGAGATGTGGCAGCTAAGAAAGCCAATGCAATTCTTGGTTGCATCAATAGAAGTATGGTATCTAGACCACTCTATTCTGCTTTAATTAGACCTCATCTAGAATATTGTGTCCAGTTCTGGGCACCTCATTTCAAGAAGGATATTGACAAGCTGGAGCATGTCCAGAGGCGGGCAACCAAAATGGTGAAGAGTCTGAAAACCATGCCCTATGAGGAGCATCTTAGGGAGCTGGATATGTCTAGTCTGCAGAAGAAAAGGTTAAGAGGGGACAAGATAGCCATGTTTAAATATTTGAAGTGGTGTCATATCGAGGAGGGAATGGGCTTGTTTTCTGCTGCTCCAAAGATTAGGACAAGGTCCAATGGATTCAAGTTGCAGGAAAGGAGATTCCACCTGAATTTCAGGAAGAACTTCCTGATGGTCAGAGCTGTCCAGCAGTGGAATATGCTGCCTCGGAGTGTGCTGCCTTCTTTGGAGGTTTTTAAGCAGAGACCGAATGGCAGTCTGTAGGGAGTGCTTTGATGTATGTTCCTTCCTGCATGGTGGGGGTTGGATTGGATGGCCTCTGTGGTTTCTTCCAACTCTATGATTTTATGACTCTATTCTATGAGTCTTGCACACATTTTTCCTCCAGGATCCTTTTCAGACTACACAGTAACAGTGCTGTGATTCCACTTTACCTGTCATGGCAACATCCTATAGAATCCTGGGATTTGCAGTGTGGGAAGAGATATTTAGAATTCTTAGACATAAAAGTTCTTGTGCTTCCCCAAACTGCAAATCCCAAGATTCCAGCAGCAGCAGTCATGAAGTTATAGTGGAATTATAGTGCTATAATGGTATAGTGTGAAAGGCTCCCACGACTGGGGTTGGGGGAGAATTTTTTGAGCGGTAGAATTTTCTGCATTAGGAATAAAGTGAGAGGAAGAAAGAGAAACCGGGGCATTATAAAAGCATTTGGAAAGGTGGGATGGCAGAGGATTAACCAAGACTGTCTCTGCCAAACTGGGACAGTTAAATGGTATAAAACTGGAGTCACATGGGTAAAAGGTAAACTTTTTTTTTTAACCAGATCCATATTTAATTTATCATTTTGAGGAATGTTCTAGTATGTTTGAATGACTAATTTCACACTCTTTTGACTACTTTTATTATCAGTGAGTTCATTTTAAAAAAAAATAGAAGTAGCTTCTGAAAAACAACACCCTATTGTAAATGTTTGCCTGTTCTTTTGTATATCTGTTGTTCTGTTGTATATTAAGGATCTCTTCAATGTATTTTTCAATTTAACATTTTTTCCCAAGTGCACCCTACATTTTTCATATGCCTCCGTACACACAGAAGTCTTCATTTCTCTAAAGATCTATCCATCCGTGAAGTGCCAATTCTAATTTTCAAGGTAGCAATGGGAATTGAGAAAGTTCTGTTACTATTTTCCATATTCCATATGCTTCGTATAGAAAACTAAATTACACAAAGTACACACTGTAAGATGTCTATCTTTCTAACAGCAGCATGAGGTAATATATCACTGGATTAAATATCACGTGGCCAATGATCAGACTGAATTGATCTGAAAGGACAGCTTGTGATTAATTCATTTTTTCTTAATAGTTAAGATATAACTACATTGTAATTATTGTTGTAACTAAGTGAAGAATAACTTCACTCTTTTTCTGGTACAATTTTCAGTAACTTCTGTAGCTGAGGGAATGTGGTCTCACTGAAAGGTGAAGAATTTCTACATGATTCAAGTGAATGGAGGGTGGTGATTGATGCCAATGGAATGGTGAATCTGTTCCAGGTTTTAGTGTGAACTTTAATGGAGATAGCCAAGGTGCTGAATCTCTTTGGTAGATAGGGTTCAGTGTGTTAGCTATCTTTTTAAAAAATGTGATTAAAATCCAGAGGAGAATTATCATCCCATTGACAATCGAACCACCAATGCCAATGTTTCGAGTGCTATCTTGTGATGAATCTTTTGTCTTGTGCTCTATTGTAGATGTTAAGGCAGAGATGCAAGCAGAAGAATCTGTTTTGTATCACAATTCAGGGTCTTGTATCATTTATTTTTCTAAGTAACAAAAATATAACTATTACATTTACTTCAGAATGTAAATACTCATTTTTTTTAAAAAAAATGTTGTTATAATGGTAACCTCTTTTTGGATCATGTAAATATAATTGCATAATCTACTTTAAAAAAAACAAACTCCCCAAGCTCTGCAAATGACACAAATTATGCTGTCAGTCCTCCTCTTCCTAGCATGTGTTTTCCCCACATCTTGTTTAAATTGTTTTTGGAGATATGTCAGCATAAGCTCCTCAATGTGGATTATGGAACAAGCAGACTGTTATTCCCGTTTTTATGAGTTAGTTGATCCTTACTTTCCAGAATACAAGTTACCAGGTACTGGCTTCTACCAGTCTGGGAAATCCCAATTTTCTTTCTTATGTGAATGGCAAATCTAATAGCTTGATTTTGCTTGCACAATCACTTTTGCAACTCATTGTGACTTCATTGCAATAGTTGGTGGTGCTTAGTTCCATCAGCACTTGCAGCATTGTCACCACTAGTGGACTAATGCCATCGCTTACATTTTTTCCGCTAATGTTAACATTGGATATAACTCTATGAATATACTGTAGAGTGAGTACCAGCATGATGTAGTGGTTTGAGTATTGGACTATGACCCTGGAGATCAGAGTCTGATTGCCTATTCAGCCCTGGAAATCCACTGCACGATCTTGGGCGAATTACACACTTTCAGCCCCAGAAAACTCTGTAACAGGCTCACCTTAAGGTCACTATTGGGGGCACACAACAACATCACCACCAACAACAACAACAACATCAACATCAACAATAACAACATGTTTTAGAGTGTATAACTCTGTGAAGTATTGTGTTGTAATTCCTGCAAACTGTACTGTCCCCACAAACATTATGTGTTGTAACTCTTCACTGTTACTTCCTCTTATGTCATTGCCTCACTAGAGGAGTCCTTGTTAGATGTGGATTCTAAGACCTCTGAGCCTGCTGGAAAGCAGATCCCCATAAAATTTACCAAAACCAGGGTCTAGAAGGATGGCAGAGGATTCACTCCTTCTAGAGGAGCAGAGTTGACAGAAGACTCAGAAGTAGAGTTGCTGTGAAGTTCCCAAGAGTCAGTCCCTATAGAGGCAGAACAGAATGGCTTTACCAGTAAGGAGGGCTTGGCCACAGTTTCACACAAAGAGTTAGGATTTCACATGGAAGAGCTACAGTCTAAGGTCATTTCCACATTGCACTGTTATAGTGCTATTATTTCACTTTGAACATCCTATGGAATCCTGGGGTTTGCAATTTAAAGAAGGGGCATTTAGACGTCTCAGCCAGAGAGCTCTTTGGTCTCAGTAAACTACAAACCCCAGAATTCCACAGGATGTTGAAAGTGGAATAATAGGACTATAACAATGTAGGACAGAAATGGCCTAAGTTACATCAAGATAGATGCTTCTTCATGGTGGGGGCAGAAGTGAGCAGCGACTTTAGAAATGAGTTTCCAGTGATAATATATTTTCTTGGATACAACACTTCCTAACTTTGCTACTTGGTGCTCCTTGCATTCTTCTAATACTCTGAACTGTTTTGGCATCTGGCTTTGGCTTGTTAGTGGTCTTTGTCTGTGAGTGTTCCTCCCTGAATGTGATGAATGGCTTGGTAGGATTTGATTGCTTGTGGCTTGGGTTCACCTTGCTTTCAGACACCCCTCATGTGTGTGACTGAACCTGTCACTGTTTTCTGGATGTGGCTTAACTGTTTGTGGAGCTTGGGTGCATCCCCTGTGAAATATATTGCCACTGATATAGGCACCTATCCCAAAGTGTAGAACCAGGTTTAATGCTAATCATGCATTCCTTTTATTTAGATCAGTGGTCTTCAAATAATAATTTGCAGGAAACCAATTTATTGGAATCCTACCTATTTATTGAAAAGAACAAGACAATGCAGAAAGAGGGAGGGCAGAGTAAAAGTGAGATTAGAGTGAGGTTGGGACAGGAAAGAAGCAAAAGGCATACAAAGAAACAGATGAGAAACCGCTCCCACATATCATTCTTTTATTTTCTCTAGATGTGAATATTGAATTACTCCCCTCCCATTATCTGATCTGAAACCACTAATATCTATTCCTCACACTGTAGCTTATTTCATCTTTCTTGCATATAAAGACATCCACTTCCCTCCTCTTATGCATTGGCTTCCTTTATTCTACCTCTTTATAGTTGGATCTCATTACTTCCAAGTGTTTCACTGTGTGTCAGTTCTTCACACTCCTAAAACAGTGCCCAGAGACTCAAATGTTTTCCAGTTCTTCCTTATTAGTCGAGTCCAAGATCCTGCATCAGAGGCTATGATCTGTATCTTTATGAGGTCGTAGCTGCATCCTTTACAGGACACACAAGTGAACTGTAAGAATGCATATTGGAATATCCTGTCTATCCTGTTGCACAATGGGAATTCCAATCATACATCAAGCCTCATAAGATTCTGGGAGCCACAGTGCAACAGATCCCATAGCGTTCTGATATCAGGTAGAAAATGTGATCCATGGCTCAAAGGCCATGCTCTTGGCTTTGTTTACCCAATGTTCTTGCAGATCTAAATGTGTCTGTACCCTGTTCAGAATACAAGCATTGTGTGATGTAACAATTCACCTCTACATGATCATAAGTCAGTTTAGGATGGTGTAAATACCTAATGCTGGTCATAGACTATAATAAAGATCGTAAATACCTAACAAGGTGTCAGCCTGAGATGTTAAATTACTTTTCCTTTCATGATCTTTTTTGAAAACCACTGGCTGTCTTCTTCTTGTGCATCTTGTTTTAAATGTTAGTTTGCATGAAGGATTTTGCCATTGTTACTATTCTGTTATATCTTGTAGAGAACATGGCTAAGGTGCCATGCTGGAGAGCTGATAGTGGTTGTGGTATTGGTCATGTTGATGAAGATTGTGGCAATGCAGGTTGTGGTTTCTGGGTGACCCCAGATCTGAAAACACTGAAGTCTACTGATTAACATCATGCCATCCATATTGTATATTGCCATATGCAGTACCAACAAATACAGTCCCTGCTTCAACCATGCTTTGCCTTTTAAGGTTCCTCTTCAAAACTTTTTGTTGACCAGTAGTATATTTACATTCTTTCTTGACAGGAATCTTTCTCTGAAGTTGTCAAAGGAGGTTGATCGGGGAGAAGCAAGGTGCCCTCGTGTCAGTCAACCTGCCAGCAGCCCATCTGTGGAATGGCCTTTTGCAGCCATGGAAGAAGGTGGAGGAATGGAATCCTTGCCCTTCCGGCTGATGATGCAAGACTGTACAGCTGTTAAAACATTGCTATTGAAAATGAAGAGGGTTCTACAAGAGGTAAGGACTGAAATGGGAAGACTACTCTTCTAATAATGATGGGTTACTTAGAAAAATGCCAGAATTAACTTGACTTCTGGAGACTCATATTTTACAATTCACTTCTTGCAGTTCTGATCCATTGAGAAATCTAGCCCTAAGGGCAAGAATCTAGTGATCCAATTAGATCATCATTATGTGCAAGAGCTTGCTGACTCTCCCTCTCGTTTCCTCCAGTGCTACCATAAGGGCAAGATCATAAGCATTTGCTTTTGTTTTTAACCATCCACAACTACTTCTTTCATCTAAACCAGAAACTGTGGGTAAACTTAACAGTGCTTTATGCAAAGCATAAAAACCACAATTTGATCTTGAGCAAACAGTGGTTGGTTGAAAGCAGAGGGTTGCAGTATCTTCAGAACCTTGACAGACAAGGGAAGGAAAAGATGGAAGAGTCCACAGGCTGGGGGCTCATTAATGCACCACTGAACTCTGGTGCAATATTTCATCCAACCACATTTGGTAAGAAACATCTACAGTGTTGCACAATCCAGATAATTTCTTGGTGTTGTATTCAATACTTAATGAACATCTGTACTTTGATAAGGCTTATTTTTAATAGTTGTGAAGATGCCCCAGATGCTATTAAATGGTATTTCAAAACTGGAAAAAGTAACCAGTAGCTAGTAGTATGTGTGTGTGTATATGGCTGTTTGTGTGTGTGAGAGAGAGGCTGAAACTGACCACTTGAGTTTTTGCACAGTTGTATCAGAACTATCACAAAAGTAGAGTTTCAGGAAGATGAAACATACAGTAGCAGGATGATAATGAAAACACTGTAGGAAGAGTACCAACATTCTAGTTCCTCAATGCTTCACCTTTTTGCAGTCCCAGAATACCCATGATCAAATGTGTATTTACAAATGCAAGGTCCACAAACTTAGGTAAGTGAAAAGCAAGATGTTTTAGAACCCAGATTAATCGTGTGGTTCATGCAAGATCAATAGCCCATCTTTGATCTGATCGGGTTTGGTGCTTTTTGTTCAGGGAACTTAAAGAGATTGGCATTCAGTGAAGCCCTCTGTCAACCCAACAAATATCTCAAATTATTATCAGGTTAAAAGGCAGTTACACATTTATTAGATTGTAAATCTCTCCAGGTTACTTTAGCTAACCCACTTTGTAATTAAGTGTAGCATTGCTGATTTATTCAATGAGACTGCCCATGAAGGAGATTTTTTTTAAAAGAAAAATCAAGTAATTCAGGCTAGAAGTTGATAATCCTTTCATTTCATGCCACTTTTAATGTGCATTAGCATTGAATATTACTAGTATTATTATTGGTATTCATACTGAGCATCAGATTGAACTAAAATGCTTACCTGACAGTACAGAAGTTCAGTTTTGTAAACTGTCTTAGCAGTCTGCTCATTTCTTTTCTTTTTCATATATGTTTGTTTCCCACTTACAAATCAACAAGTTTGCTGACATTTAACTCAGTATTTTGACATTTCTTTTCAGACAGAGTAGTCATGAATGATGACTGTAGGTATCTGAAAGGGGAGCCATAGCTGTTTTTGTTAACATAAGAATTACTTGTGGAGGTTAAAAGACAGAGAAACAGGATTTAAACCCCGGTAATGGTATGCGTCACTCTTTTTTTTTTTTAATCAAGCGAAGAGCCTGGACAAAATACATTTTTGGGAGAATTGATTGTGGATAAGTTGCATCACCTATGTTAGTATTGATTTTCACCAGTTCCCTCAGGAAATAAAATACAAACCACAACACAAGTCTACAGAAAAGAGAATGTTTCAAAACTGCCTTTTTCTCCTTGTAGTCTACTTGGTCTGAGAGCAAGCTCAAGAATCTATTTGCTAGTGGGAAGTGGAGGTGAAATTTATGGTGATAGTTGCTGTGCAAGAAGATATGTGGAATGATTCTATGCATTCAAGACGTTTCTGACTTATGATGATGCTAAAATGAAACTATCATGAGATTTTCTGGGGCTGATAGTGTGTGACACACTCAAGGAGTTTCTGTGGCCAAGCACGAAATTGAAACCTGGTCTCCAGAGTCATAGTTCAGTGCTCAAACCACTATACCACATCTCACCAAGGGTGTAGCTACTGGGTGTTGTACCACAAATAAATATTCTGCAACTCCAATTCATTTTTCCTTCAATCCCCAAATTTTTAACATTGCATCACCTTAAAACTTCAGGTGAATATTTAGAAGCACAGTTTAGGCATCCAAAGAACAGAAACAGGCAAAGTCACCAAGGAAGTGAGAATACATCAAATAGAAGAGTTCAAGGTGTACATGACTGTCAATGTCTTACTCTCTGCAGTGCTAGACATTTGGAGACTGAGGGAAAACTTCATTTGACTGAGGCAGAATTCGTATTGGAAACAGTATTTGTAGTGGTTGGAGCACTGGGTTATGACTGTGGAGACTCTCTTGGCCATGGAAACCCACTGGGTGACCTTATGCAGGTTACACTTTCTGCATGTGGGAAAATAACCAGGCGGAAACGGGACTCACCAGACTTTCTGAGCGTCCGGGCAAGTCCGTCGGGACGAGGAGCAGTGCGAGCTCGTTGTTCCACACTGCTCTGGTGTCCAACATGGCAGCTTCTGGTTGGTGGAGGCTCCCCACCAACCAGAGGAGCTTGCCAGCCTAAAGCCTGCCCCCAGCAGATCTGCAGGCACGCACTTGTGCATGCCTGCAAATCTGCACTGGAGCGCGGCAACAGAGCGACACAGAGTCGCGTGCTCCATGCTTTTTAAAATCCTCTAAAAAGAGGTTTTTAAAAAACATGCTGTGCGACCAGTTCCGGTCGCTCCGAACTGGACTGAGGTGTGGAACTACAAAAAGTAGCCCACCCCAGTCCACTCTACGGTGCAGAAGATCTCCATCGGAGGTTGCTCTGCACCGTTTTAATAGCCCGGTGCGGAAAGGGCCTTAGTTGGGCTAAGAGGGAAAACAATATTTGGATGCTGGAGAAAGCCACTTGTCTTCTTACCATCTTGTTATACTAAAGATAGATCTGTATTTTTCTATACAAACTTACTTTTCCTTTAGATTTTCAATTTCGCTTCAGAAAATGGCAAGTGTGTATAACACCATGTACTGTTTCTCTTATAATACTAGAAGCATGGGTCATCTGATGAAACTGAATAGGTAACACAAAAGTAGGCACATCTTCACGCTGTTCATGCTTGTCGGTAAAATTACCTGGCCCAAGATGTACTGATAGGTGCTAACTTGGACAAATCAAGAAAAAAATGAATTATGGAAGACATTGCTACCAGTGACTATTTATCATGATGGATATATGTTTTGCCCAGGATCAGAGGCAATGTGCCTCTGTGTGTCCATTTCTGGAGAACAGAAAATAAATGGGTGCTATTGTATCCATGTCTTCCTTATGGGTTTCCTTTAAGCAGCTGTGTGGCATGAAGTGAACAGAATGATGGAGTACCATTGGTCTGGTCCAGCATAGCTCATCTTAGGTCCTAAAGGTAACTGCTAAGTCTCTGCTCCTTAAGTACTTAACTGACTAGATCAGATTTTTTTTTAAAAAAAGGTTAGCCCAATTAGTATTCCATCATCGTTACCTAAATTGCCCATTATTAGTTTAAAAGTGTTGGCCATTAAAAGGTACAACACTAAGCCAGTTTTCTATTTATGAGCTTTTCTATACGTCTTAACATTCCCCAAGGCAGCTGTTCTAAATCCACCTGAGTGTTCTTTGGCAATAGAGCTGACAACACTGCTATTTTATTTATCCTGATCCATTTACATAAACTAGAGATTACGTTGCACATAATCTGCAAACATTGGAATAAATTTTAAACTTTTAAAAATATATATTTGAAAAGTCTGGGAAATAATGGAATTACATTCTATCCTTTTCATAGACTTGGAGTAATTTTGAAGTAAATGATCGGGACCTTAATGACAGCCGAGATAAAAATGTTTCTGATAATGAGAAAGACAAAGTTTAATAATGTTAATGATAACAAGGCTCCTAATGAGTTCTCCAACTCTGTTAATAAAAAGCAATAGAAAATAGAAGGGGGATAAGGAGGAGGGCACTACAGACAGAGGAGTTCCCGACCCATGTTATGCAGTAATTGAATCTCCTAACAGCTTAATTGGATTGAAGGAATTAAAATGTCAAGTTGTCAAACATAATTTTCTAATATGTAAAGCAACACTAACTGTGTGTGGAGGAATGTTAAAGAAACTCCGTCCCACTTTTGGACTTCATCCATATAGTTCAGGAAAAACTTGTCTCGTATGTTAATATGTTTCACTTGCTCATTCCTTTTGCTTTGTGCAAGCAAGACTTTCATCAGCTGGATGAATGGGCTTGCTTGATAAGCCAATATCAAAAGAACAAGAGAAAGTTCTGAAGCAGATATCCAGATTCAGTCTCTTCTTTTCATTGCCTCATGAGAACAAAATAGGGTCAAATTAAAAACAAACAATCCTGAGTTTTAATGGCTGAATAAGACAATCATAGTCAAGGTGGAACAAAGAAGATCAAGGAATAAGTGTCAGGAACTTGGCTGTGATATGTAGTGTAGATTGTTAAAGCATAAGTGGAGAATGACTAGCCCTGGACCTAATTCATCCCAAATGCAATCAAGTTTCTTTTACCCTTATCTCTGATTATTGGCTGGAAATGAGGAGCTAATTAAAGTCAAGGAAGGTCGGTCACCTAGGAAAGAGAGGATGGAGGAGCACCTTCACCCCAGGCGGCAGTGTTTTTTGTGTGTTCTGACTCGTAGCCACACCCTTGCATGCCCTGGCTATGCTCCCCGCACCACAGCCACGCCCCCCACACCATGGCCATGCCCCCACACACTACAGCTGCCCCCCTTCCCACCCCTCCTCTGCACACTCCAAGCTCCATCACTGAGGAAGGTTTTGTTCAGAACAGGAATTCTTATTTGTTGCTCTGCGTGGACTAGGAGCTTTTATTTGCACACAAGGATCTCTTGTTTGCAGATTAGCAAGATTTTGCATTGCATGGGAACTCAGGTTTGTAAACTGACAAGGTTTGGCTTGCCTGAAAGCTGTTGCACAATTAGAGGCAGTGGTGGTTTCACCACAGCATTTACTTGTAAGAGAAGCACAGATGTACTGCCCATGCAGGTTCACATTTCCTGGGTAAAAACTGGGCACAACGCTTTCTTTGCTACAACACGACATAGTTTTGGCGTGTCATAGGGATCAGATTCTCTCATCGGGGAACCTGAGTGCTTTTTCTATATGCCAATTCGCATAGCAAATGAAACACTGAAAGTGATGGGAGGCAGAAGCTCATTTAGGACTTCAGCAGCCAAATAAGTCTCCTGCCATCTGGGTATATGACAGATAATATCCTGTATGTTAGGTCTTGCAATAAAGCAGTCCTTCTCCTCCACCTCAGAGGACCTACAGTGAGCCCTTGGTATCCACTAGGGTTTGGTTTCAGGACACCTGCCCCTGATAGATACCAAAATTTGTGGATGTTCAAGTCCCATTCTCTAGAATGGTGTAGTAAAATGCCATTCCTTATGTAAAATGGCAAAATCAAGGCTTGTTCTGTGGATTTTTTTAAATATTTTCAAGCTGTGGTTGGTTGAATCTGTGGATACAGAATCCTTGAAAATGGTGGGCCTACTATACCTCCAGATGGACAGGAACACTCAGTAGTGTCTAAAGTAAAAAAAAAAAACTGCATTGGTTTGTTTTTGTGCAGAATGTACCAATATTTGAAAAAAAAAAGATGCATCAGCATCATTTACCAAACGGAAAATAACAAATAAGGTTAGAAATTTAACTCTGTTTAATTCGCAATCAGAAAGCTTTTCTTTATCCTTCTCTTCCCGTGCCTGAATTTCTCCTTAGTTCCTGGCAGATTGCTAAGTGAAGTGTTTTCCTCCAGCATCCATCCATGTTTCAAAGGCAAGATTCCTCCCCCTACTCTCTCCCCACTCACAGTGCTTCTTGTTTGAAATCTGTAGGAAGATAACCTACCTGGAAACAAAGATAGGCTCTAGCATTGCTGGCAGTACTTTAGCAGACTCCGAAATGCCACAAAGCAACTTAGCAATGATACAGTTAGATGACTACTGGTTCCCTTATCTCTCCTGAGCAGGACAGCAGGAGCTAAAATAAATATCTAGCCATGAATCACTTATATGGTGTTTTTTTTTTCCCTTCCTGAGATCAGTTTTGCTTTTTTACTTTGCAGCAACGCTATTATTTTGTCTTTTGAAGAGGAAAAAAAAAAGACAGCCGTGTTTAAATCTATAAATTTTGGTCCATAGATAATAAATTATCTGTTACTTTTTCCTCCCAAATATCTTCACCCAGATTTATTTTACTCTCCTTATATTTTACTTGCATATCAGTTATTGACACTAATAGTTTTGTATCCAGGGATGTGTATATGGAAAATCTAATTACTGCTGTGAATTGTGTCAAAACAGCTGAATTTCCTCAGCAGTCCTATTTCAGGTGTTTTCAAGGTGGTTTGTACACATATCTACATACCACTGGTGGTAGCATAATTTGCCATTCACTGTCTATTTGTTGTTGTTATTGTCGTTGCTTTCCTATTCCATTCTCACATTTCACAGACAAACTGGAAAAGCTATGCACCAAACAACAACAACAAGAACAAATAATAATAATCACCTTCTCAATTTGTCCTGTACCACCAGTGATAATCAAATAGGGCATGAGACAGCTCTGTTGAGGTCAGCCCTGTGAGAATATTTGATATCTATGTTAAGGAGAGTGCCACAGGGCTAGTACCATATGAGTTTGTGTTAGAAACAGTAGTAATTACTCAAGATGCTCTTGTGGGGTAGAAAATTTAGGTACATTATCTCAGGAAATGCATCTCAGGATAGGAAAAGAGATAGACAAAAGAAGTTGATCTATACTTGGTTACAAGAACCTGTAAGAGTTGGCTTTCATTTGTGGGTGTAAGCTAGCAGCCATAACAGTGAGGCTTGTATCTCCATGGATGCTCTCTTCCCAGAGAAAGGGAACAAAGAGACCAAGTAACTTTTTGAAGGAAGGGAAAGGAACTCAACAGGTAAGAAGAAGGCAAAAGGTTTGAGTATGTAGAACAAAGACAGAGAAAGACAGGAGAGACAAAGGGAAGACATTATTGAGACTTCCCTCTCTCACTACTTACTTTATACAAGCATTGAAGCATCTTTGCTTCCAACAGATGCAAGGCCACTCTAGCACAATGTACTGTGCCCCCTCAAAGCCAACAAGTTGCCAGTAGGAAACCCATAATGAAGTCATGGGTTCTGCTCGTGTTCCCCAGGAACCAATGTATACAGGCATGCTGCTTCTGATCCTGGAAGTTGCATCCATCCATCATGACTAGTAACCTCATCCTTTGATAGACTTATTGTCCCTGAATTTGTCCAGTCCCTTTTTGAAACCATCCAAATTAATGTATAACACTAAGCTTGCATGATTTATTTATGTGGCCTGTATAAAGACATTCTTGAGCATCCAAGGTAATTGTTGGCTAAACAAAATCGTGTACTTTCCTCAATTTGGTTTCTTTCACTTTTTGCTATGAAAAAAGCTGACAATTTACTTTTGGTTCCTACACTTATTTTGTGGGCAATTGTTATTGTAAGATAGAAGGTAGTTGGCAGTGGTTGTCCTTTCTAGGCACCTACCAAAGCCTACACAACAGGCCCAGAGGTTGTGGCAGCTGGTCGCTTCCATGTCAGTGGTATAACAAATCTGTTCTTCATTTTAGCCCAGACATTAAGGCCCTTTCCACACTAGCCTGTTATAGTGCTTTTATTCCACTTTCAACATTCTATGGGATCTTGAGATTTGCAGTTTTGGGAGGGGCCTTTGAGGGTTCCATAGGATGTTGAAAGTGAAATAATAGCACTATAACAGGCTAGTGTAGAAATGGCCAAACAGATCTATCCAGGTCTGGACCTATTTTGAGGATAATGTTCAGCACCTTGGATAACTTCTTTAAACTTCAGACAAAATCTGAAAGAAAATTCACTGATCTGGGAGCCACCAGTGTCACTGCCTAGATGCTGCACTTTGTCAGGAATTTCTCCCTGCTGGGCCGCAGCCAGCAAGGGAGGAAGAGGTCAGGAACACGTGGGGAGTCCGAATATACCAAACACCAGGAAAACACAAGCTGAACCAGGTCAAGGTCCAGTCCAAAGGTTCAGGAGGCAGAGATCCATCCGGAGGGTTTCAGGGAGCAGGAGACACAAAGGTTATGAGAGCTTGCTAATAATTTGCTGCAAGCAAGGAGCAGCCACACCAGCAGACTTAAATAGCTCCTGTGAGCAGGTGCCGCTCATTATTGTTTCCTCAGGCTAGTCCAAGCAGCCTCCCTTTCCACAACCCATTTCAACCTTCTGCGTGATTGAGGGCTGATGGGCACAGCTGGCTGCCATTCCTCTGCATCACTACTGGTTCCCTCTCCATCTTGAGCTGGCTGCGGCAACTCAGTCTCTGTTTGACCTTCCAGTGCAGGGGATGTTTGCAGGTTGACTTGCTCAGTCACTGGCTCAGCCCCCTGCACAATCAGTTGCTCCTCAATCACAGCATCATCATCTATCACACACTTCTTTGTTCTCACTACCTTCTCCTTTTGTGTAATCATATTGGGAAGGGGTGGGTTCAACATCTTGGATTGCTTTTTTCAGATACCTCTCATGTCAGTAAATCTACCTGCTGCCCTTATCCATGTGTTCCTGCTCCTTACCATCACTGCACCTTCAGCTGTCATTCTTGTCAGCAACAAAAAAGTGAAGGAACTTCAGTGCTTGCCCTCTTTTGTGTAGTGATACACAGAGGACAGTGAGAAAAATGGAACACTCACTCAGCAGGGGTACAAAGGTATCTTACTCAAGATTTGGAGACATGAAGCCAACACTGTGTGGTAATGGAACAAGCATATATTCATTTTCTTTCATTTTGTTCTATACATAACAATCAATTAAGGATCTGATCTGTGTGGTTCTTTATAAATGTTCTAGTTAGTTACTAGGGGAGATGAAAGAGACTCAAGAGGTGAGTGTAGAATCTAGAAGAAGGGGAAATTGAAGAGTTGAACAAGCACTGAGCATAGAAACTAGTTGTAGTAGTCACTGAAATTTCATCTAAAATGTCAAATTCCCTCTAAAATTTGGGATGTCTTCCTCACATGAAATAGATAAGAAATGTAAAGAGAAGCTGGTGTGGGTGAATTTAGACTGTCTTATTAGAAGGCAGCTTCCTGTGCACTTACGTAACCTATGTGATATTGCCCATTTTACCACTTTGTGAAATATATGTGTATTAAGATTTAATCATCTTTGAAAACATCTTTTTTGCCTGCAGACATAAACCAGAGGTGAGCAAAATGCAAATCTGAGTCCATGTATGTCACTTGAGGATGTTTTTGTGGGGTCAGAAACCCCCAGTCTTTTTTTCTGACCCAAAATGGATGAATTAACTCTCCTTGTGTTGTCTAGAAATTGTGATTTCCTCCTTAAACTAGGCCCTTTCTGCATGATGTCACTGTCTCATTTCTGCCACAGGATGGCAGCAGTCAGCAGGTTGCGCTTCCTCATGATGTCATCGCCGTCACGCTACCATCCTGTCGCAGGGTGTTGCACCTGCATAGTTTTAGCTAAACGGAAAAAATCCATTTCGTGTCTGCAATCACACGGTGCTCCCGTCACTTCTGGTCATGCAGAAACTATGGAAATGCATTGGTGATGCTTCCTTAGGTAGTGCAGTAATGGAAAAAGTCCGGCTGCACTGTGAAAGGAAGACACGGTGCCATTGCATTCTTTACTGCATGGACCAAGCGGGTAAAGAGGGGAGCGTTGCTGACACGTTCTCTTCTGGACCCAGGACTGCAGTGAGATGATGCGGAAGAGTGTCGTCATGTGGAAATAGCCTAGGTCTCAGACTTTTGCACTGTAATATTTTTTTCCCAAAAAAATAAGAAGCCAGTTTCCAACTGCTTCCAGGTTTTATCCATTTCTCTCCAAGTCCTTGTGGTTCCTGGAGATTTTTAAGACAGAAACCTGGCCCCTGTACCCTTGAAGTTGCCTGTTCTTGTTGTGTGCCTTCAAGTCGTTTCTGAGTTATGGCGTCCCAAGGCAAACCTATCCATGGGGTTTTCTGGAGCTGACAGTGTGTGATGTGCCCAAGGTCAGCCAGTGGGTTTCCATGGTTGAGCAGGGAATTGAACCGTGGTCTCCAGAGCTGCAGTCCAGCGCTCAAGCCACTACAACAGTCTTGGCTCTCTGAAGTTGCCTACCCCTGTCACAAATGTATAGTATGCAGAGGACTTTGGAGGACAATATTTTGGCAGTTCTTCAGATGCAGCTTCAAAATGTTTGTTGCTAGTGGCTATATCACAATGTTCTAAACAATTATACACTGAGATGATAAGGAAACCCATTATAATGCAAATGTGCTGCCTTTTTTGTGACAAACTACTCTATGTTCTTGTAAGAAAATGATTTGCACATTATCTCCTATTAAATTAGCCTTTCTAATTTAAACCCAATGTGATTACATTTCAGTTTGTGTTTCAAATAATTATTTCTGAAACCAGACACACTCCTTTCAAAAGTGCATTGCTTCGAAAGATGATGTTTCTTTACAACAAGTGTAAATGGAAAATAAATAATAATCACAATTATTAAAAAAGCACATTCTAAAGAGGAGATGGAATTAGCTGTGCTAGTAGGGTGAAAAATCCATGGTGATGTGGAGCCAAAGCTTTCAGGGCCTCACTTGTATGTAAATGTATCTTAAATGCAAGTAAGAAAAAAATGTTATGTGTATTTCAGCAGACTATGCATATATGCTGTTAAAATCCCCTTGAAAGACTAGAGGAGCAAGAATATGAGGAAAGAGGGAAAAAAGGGAGGGGTAATTACCACACACACATGCACATACAACACATACACAAGAGTATATAGTTATTACAACTTTTTGATATGTTCAGTGTAGTTTTCTGATACTGTATCATAAATAAAAGTCAACATACCCTTCATCATTTCATAGATAAAAATCAGGATATGTGTGCCCAAGCAATTTCAGAGTGTGATCAAGACAGCAAAAGTTATCAGTAAAGGAAAACATGCAAAATAGAAGAGGCTTGAAAAGTTTTCTTTTGCATGAGGCTACTGGGAAGGGCAAGAGTCAGTCTTTTGCACTGGGAACTCAGGCCAATCCCGCACGAGACTGCTATAGTGCTATTATTCCACTTTCAACATCCAATGGAATCCTGGGGTTTGCAGTTTAGGGAGAGGCCTTTGACGAATAATAGGACTATAACAGTCTAGTGTGGAAATGGCCTCAGTTTGCCCTACCAGCAACAACTGAAGTAAGCTGAGGACAAAAGGGGGAGAGCGGGAGAAGGAGAGAGACACTGAGACATTTTAAAAACAAGTGAAAAAGTGGGATGGCAGAGCATTAATTGGGACTATCCTTGCAAAATGAGGACAGTTGGAAAGTATACATTTTCAACCACTCTCTTGCTTCTCCTTCTCATAAGTATGTTTTGGTGACTTTCTGCATAAATCTAAATCCAACAGAACCTAAATTCACATATCAACCCAAGCCTAAATCCACACATAGACACTTTGATTGATATACCATTCAGTTATGGGTGTGTTGTAGCTGGGAGGAACAATTGGCTTTAGGCTCATGTTTATAATGGAATAGCACTGATTAGTTGTGGTATAGTGTTTAGAATGTTAGAATGGGACTTGGGAAACACGGATATCATCACCATCACCATCTTTATTTATATTCTGTCTTTTCCCCCAAGATTGGAACTCAAGGTGACATAACAAATTAATTATAATACACTTGGGCCTCCATTTTCGCTAGGGTTAGGAACACAGGACCCTCGCAAAGTGAAAAATTCACAAATAACAAAATTTGTGTGTCTGTGGGAAGGGGGCTGAGGCACAGGTGGGGAAAGTGGGCATCCGGAGTCTAAACCAGGTCAGGGAAAGGAGATGGTTGGCATAGTGGTCCTGTACTTCCTCTCCCTTGCCCATCTCCTTCCTTGGGTGTGTGTAAGGCATGGGTACAGAGTTTGTGGTGCTGAGAATTTGGTCAGAGAGCCATCCTTAGCCAGCCAGGCAGACTGTTAAAGGAAGAGGAGGACCAGAGGTGGGTTTTTAAAGGGCTATGCAGCCAGATTGGATTCACTGAGAGGGAAAGTTCCCCCCAAAAAGAAGCACCTGAGGTGGGAGGGCAGGAGTTGGAGAAACTCGCAAATAATCAAATCCATGAACATCAAACCCGCTAATGTGAAGGGCTGACTATATACTTAAGAACATAAAAAGTCAGCTTTAAAGAGAATTAAACTATTATCCATACACATTTTTTTAAAAAAACTAATTCCTTATGAGACACGAAGCTCGTTTGATATCCAGGGTCCAGTCATTCTCCCAGCCTGATCTACCTTTCCTGTGAGGATACAATGGGGAGGTCACTTTATAAGGCCATATATGCTTCCTTGAGCTTGTTGAAGGACATTTTGAGAAGGTAAATTATGAACCTCTATGACTTGAGTAAAGCTATTGATTGTGTCAGAAGAGGGAAAGCAAACCCATGCAAGACATGTTCCCAATATCAGCCTAAGGCTGAGTAACAAATTTGGTCAAAATAGTCCATAAAAGTCCATTCTTGGTCAAGGAACAATTCAGAAATCCATAATGTTTCCTTGGAAGGTATCCAAAATAGAACTTTAGATCAACAATCTTACTGCTTTCCGTATTCTGATTCTATCAGATTTCACACCAAGTTGGGTGGCTCTGTGATCAAGCATATGGATTTGTATAGCATAACAGCCAGGCAGAGAAACACTTTGAATTACAGTATTTATAAATATAAGAAACCTGTGTAGTACAGACTGGGATTGTTGCAAACCATTAGAAATAAATGGGAAGTGACACCTCTTTTACTTTCATGTTTAAATTTAGTTTTTTCCCCCCACTATGGGTGATAACAAAAACTCTACAAAATTTTTCTGAAGTGTTTGACTAGTTCAGAAGTTCCTTGGATGTTTACCATTTGAAGAAGCCTCCAATTTCACTTTGATTTTGTGAAATTTGTCAAATCAGTTTTACTTGGAGAAAAGACATGAGATTGTTTTTTAACAAAGATGTTTCATATATGTGTAATTTCCAAGTGGTTGAATGAGAGTCAATTACTATCTCTAATGGAAAAAGTTTGTCCTGATGAAGTAAGGGTTCAGTCTAATCACACTCCTTCACAAACTCCTTGACAAATTGATGTCCTCTGTTGGCATTTGCTGAAGCAGGTAATTTGTATAGACATTAACCTTGCAGCATGTCAAGGGTTCCATTTTCCTTAAAGTTAACTTCCTGCATTCATTTAGCGCAAATAGGCCACCTGCCTTAGGGTAGCTTTGCACACTACAAGGAAGCACCAATGACTTTGGGTATCTTTTCATAATTCTGATGCAATCTGTGGGAAGAAGAGTCATATGCTTTCTCTGACTTGGATCAAGAGCTGAGCAACATCAAAGCCGAAGTAGATAGAAATGGTGATATATTTAAATCTTTTACTCCAAGTCTCAAGTCAAGTCTCAAGTCTCTACCTCCAAGTCTCAAGTCCTTGAAGATACTTTCAAGTCAAGTCTCAAGTCTGGAAGCCAACTTTATCCCCCAACCAAAAATCCAGAATTATTGGATAGAGTGAAACAAATTCAGTTTTAACAATTTAAGCAGAATTGGCTCTCCACATTTGCAGTTTTTCCATCTGCAGCTTTGAAAGTGGGGAATAGGATCCTTCTTACTTCCCATTACTGAAGATTCAAAAGCTTTAGAAGGAAAGATCCTTCCTCCTCAAGCCTGTTGCCTAGCACATTTGCTGTTCCCCTCTGAGAAATGCACCTGCACTCTGGGAGTGAGTTTTAGAAGGCTTCTCTGACATGCAGCGGGGACATGCTGCTGAGCAAACCTCAAGCCTGCCTCAAGCCCATTGCCTAACCCATCTGCTGTTCCCCTCTGAGAAATGTGCCCACACTTTGGGCTTCAGACAGATTGTTATGTGATTAGTAGGCAAAAAGAAATTGAGGCATTGTTCAAAGTCGTAAGGTCCTTGGATGAACGTGTTGTGTTACTGAATCAAGGGCAGCAAGTCAGTCATTAAAAATATATAAGTCTCGAGTCGAGTCGAGTCAGTGCATCATTTATGGCCAAGTTGAGGCCGAGTCAAAAAGCAACTTAAGTCCAACTTGAGTCTGGGACTATCAACTTGAGTCTACATCACGGGATAGGAGAGATCCATGCTCAGACCTCTCACAGTTCTGCTGCTGCTGTTTCTGTTGTTTTGCTTTGTTTTTGTCAAATTGGGAAAAAAATGTGAAGGAATTTGTGTCCTTTCCTTTTTGACACAGGAGTCTAAGCCTCCTTCACTGTCTCCTTTGTTTAACTTTCCTTTCTCCTAAACCATCATTCTGCCCACAAGCAAAATATATTGGTGCGATGGAACCCCTTGCCAGGCTGACCTTGTAGTTCCTACCCTGCATTCCTGCCCCTCGCCTTGGTCTTTCCGCGTCTTGGAGTGGGTTTATGGGCCTGAAGGTGACCTCTCTATTGTGGACCAGTGACTGTGTTGTCTTGGTAAGTTCTAGATAGTAAGTATGACCAGGCCCTCCACCAAACTTAATATGAACAGACACAAACACTGATTTTAAAAAATAAAGAAGTGGAAGTTTACTAAGACACAACGAAATGATACACTAACCCTTGAGCTACTAAGTTATTTGCAGCTCCCCCAAACCATAGTCCATTCCTCTGCCTCTATTCCTTCTGTTCTGAATTCTGTGTCAGCTTTTCCCAATCTGCCTTCTGACAGAGACGAGCCTCAGTTTTTGTAACATTTCCTCCCTGCAGCCTCACTTCACAGCATTTCCTGAGCCTTCAGTTAAGTTTGCCCAGTTCCTTTCTTCACAGTTGGTTACCTTGCTTGCATGACTCCTGGCCTGAACAGGGGAGTACTTCCTCCTATTGCATGGAGAAGGATGTCCCTCACTTTTTCTACAAGCTACCACTGTTAATCTGCTACAGGCCTCCCTTCCTCAGGTGAAGGAGAAATCAAACAACAAACTTCTTTTCTTCATTGGCACGAACTTTCCAATATTAAGCCGCACTCCCACTCAGTTTTTCTTCTTTAAAGTTATTTATCCAAAGGCCAGTGGCCTCTCCTTTGGAGAGGCTGATTCAAGACACAAGAAGAATCAATTTTTTCTTTCTGAGGCTGATCTTATCTCACACAATGATGATACTCAAAGCAATGTTCCTGAACTGGATTTCAGCCAGTAATTATGAACATAAGCCTCTGAGATGTGCCTCAGGTTGCAAAGTGATTTCAAAGGGATTTTGAATGGGAAATCTGATGCACTAGTTTAATACTAGTTTTAATAGTATTAAAATGAGGGGCAACAGAGCCCAAGAATACAATCTGGAAAAAAAGCAATTAGTTACAGCATGGATAAGAATCATACAGCTTGTGGGAGGCATGTATCCTTAAGATTTTTTTTGGGGGGGGGTGAGAAACGGAAGTGAATCTTCTGGTCACTTCTTGCTCATCCAAAAGAGCTGGCACAGCCTCTAAAGGGGACATAAAATGATCCCTGGACTATTGAATTTTGCCCAACTCTGAATTCCACTTCTAGTTCTACTTCTAACATACCTCATAGTTACCTGTCATTATAGCTTTTTATAGCTGTAAATTATTGTTTAAAACTTAAAAAAAAAGTAGTTTCTTATTAAAATCCCCAAAAATCAAAATGCCACAAACAACTAGCTCTCAAACAAATGAGAACCAATGTGGTTTAGTGGTTTGAATACTGGGCTAAAACTCTTGGAGATCAATGTTCAAATCTTCGTCTGGCCATTGAAACCCACTGGTAATTTGGGCAAGTCACACACTCTCAGCGTCAGAGGAAGGCATTAGCAACCTCCCTATGAGCAAATCTTGCCAAGAAAACCTTGCGGTAGGTTCACTTTAGGTTCAGCATAGGTCGGAAATTACTTGAAGACATCCAACAACAACGCCAACTACACACGTCCATTTTAGTTATACAGCAAATTACGGCCCTTGTTATATTACACTGGACGTTCTAGGGCCAGAGCAAGATGTGGGGTTCCTCCCCTCCCTGAATTTAGCAACATAGACTGTAGTCACTCGCTGGGCTATAATGTGTTCAGGGGAGTGGCTACAGGAGAAGCCAAATTAGAATATTGCCCCCAATAAGAATTCTATCCCCCATCAAAAAATTGAAATTTTGCTTCACTCCCTAAAATTCTAGCATTTCAGTAACTTAAAATATCACTTGAACATTTGGAAAAGCAGTGTAAGAATCCAAAGAAAAGGGGCAGGTAAAGTGACAACATTTCTGCAGTGCTAGAAATTTGGAGATGGAAAGAAAATCTAATGAAGGGGAAATAACTCTTATAGGGGGGCAATGCCCTTATATTGTTGTTGTGTGCCTTTAAGTTGTTTCTGACTTAGGGCGACCCTAAGGTGAACCTATAATGGGGTTTTCTGGGATTTAGTGTGTGTGATGTGCCCAAAGTCACCCTATGGGTTTCCATGCCTGAGAGGGGAACAAAACTTTGGCCTCCAGGATTGTAGTCCAACTCTCAAACCATTATACTACACTGCCCTTGATGTAACACTTATTTCACGCAAGATTTTGCCTATTTACCCCCATTTCAGCATATTTTTAAATAGTAATGCAAGTTGTTTGTGCCTTAGCAAAAATGAATTAGCCTGTTTAACTTAGCTTCCAAATAAAGCTGCTTCCAAGCTGTAAGAAGCAACATCTGTCAAAGGGTGCGGCAGAGGAGAGAAAAAGGAAGCGTCACACTCTGTGTGTACCTATGGCATCATTCTGTTTGAACTGCTATTTAACCAGATACCACTATTGTCTTGTTTTCCTCTGTAGATCAGCTTGTTTTTCTACAATGTTTCTTCTCATAGATACACCCTGGTAAATTGGAATTAGGAGTGTAATGGTGCTAATGGAGCCAGGCTAATTTCATTATTCGGTATGATTCCCAGTTTTTGTTGCTGCTCATCTGTGTCATTCTCAATTGGTAATTTAGGGGTGGGGGGAACCGTACACATGTCCCCCAAAAGAGAAAGATTGCATGGTATAATTTGTTATTTGTATCCAGCTTGTATTCTGTAATTAATCAAATAACCACTGTAATACGGTGTTTATCAGGTATGTCCAACTTGCAGTTTCCTCTGTGAATCCATGATTGCCATCTCACTTGTACAACTTTGCCTTTGATTGCCTTCGTTCAAGTGAATTGTGTGCTAGCAGACACCTTAATGTGTGTGTTGTAGTATAACAGATAGCCAGCAGGTGGTACTCTTCATGCTTGAACAGTTGTTTAACTACTACAGCATTTTCTCTCCTGGCTTGAAGACCTAATTCCAAATGACATTGCACAGAAAGCAAGCAATTGCATTTGCAAAGGATAGCCACTTTCCCTGACAAAATGCTTTAGTGTTTGTTCTTTAAATTTGCAACAGAAACACAATTTATACCCTTAAAAACTATGAAAGGATTTTGTCACATAAACACAAAGGTTGCTTAGTTTCCATGACACTAAAATAGCATTTTGGGAGCTGTTGTACTCTTACGAACATAATTATTATGACTTGTTATTTTAGCAAGTATTTAGCAGAGGGTATCTTTCTTGATATACCTGTAAGGCAGTTTTTGGATAGCTAGTCCTTCATGGTAGAGGAAAGCTTATTAGTAAAGTATTGCTGTTTTGCAAATGGCTCGTGAGATTGCCAGCGAGCTGATGGATTAAACTGATAGCCCCATTTTGCACGAATTTGTCCAATCTTCCTTTAAAGCTACCCAAGTTGGCAGACATCACAACTTCCTAGGAAAGTGAACTCCATAGTTTTAACTATGTGCAATGTGAAATGGTGCTTCCTTTTATCAGTCCTGAATCTCACTGTTAAGTTGAAGGAGATGACCTTTGGTAGCAATGTTATGCAGGAGAAAGAAAAATAAAAGACTCCTCTTGCTGGACTTCCTCCATACTTCTATATATTTTTATAAAATTGATCATGTCTCCCATTTAATGATGTTAATTTTCACTTATTTCTTTCAGCAAATAATTCCAAAAGTTTGCTTGCTACTGGGTAAAATTACAAGGGTTTTCTTTTCTTTTCTTTTCTTTTCTTTGGCATTTTGTTGTTCTTGTGTTGTTGTTTTTTGGGGGGGTGGAAATCATTTCTTTTAAAATACCCCTTTCTTTCTGTAAAAAAACACATTTGTACAATGGTGTAATATCTAAAATAGACTTTTTTTTCTTTAAAAGAAGAGACTGAAGTGTGGAAAATCTCATGCTGGTTAACCATTTTCTCAATGGGTTGCTTCTGAGTTTCAAAATGCCTTTTCTAGTCAAGGATCAGAAAAACTTGTGATTGTTCTTTACATCCTCACTCCCCTTAGATGACTTTATATGAAAACTAAACAGCTCAATACAATGCAATCTCTCTTCATAGGACAGAGTTGGACAAAACATGGCCCTCCATATATTTCTGGCCTATAGTTCCCAGCATTCCTGATCATTGGCTGTGCTAGATAGGGTTGATGGGAGTTACAATCCAAAAAGATCTGGAGGATCACTTTTTGTTTGTTCCTGTTATAGAGAAATGATGCAGCTTTCTGAAGAACCATACATGCGGTGGCCTATTACAGAACCACTATGAAACCTAGTTGTTATTTGTAAACAAAGAGCAGGTTAACTAGAGGAACTTGTTTATGGAACAAAAAGCTTGGGAATGATCCTACTCAACAAAAAGCTTGGGAATGATCCTACTAAACTCAAGGTTCATATTGTGGGGAAGGCAAACTTTCTTTCTGGCTTGTGGAAAGGACAACTTAAGTTAAAATCCTCCCTGTACTAGCCTGAATACTCACAATCTCATCTGATTTCAGAATCAGGTTGGGCAAGGTTGGGCCTTATTAGTAAGTACTTGGATGGGAGGTCGTCAAGGATCTGTTGAAAGCCCTGGAGAGCCAGTGCCAGAGGTGGCAGCACTAGGCTGGATGTACCGATGGTCCAGCTCAGTTTAAGGGAGTTTCCTATGTTCCTAACAAGCTAAGAGACATGCTAATAGGTAACACCAGTGTATGCATACAGAGTACAAATGAGCCAAGCATTAGAATGTTGAAATCTTGCAAGTTGAAATTGCTCCCTTAATTTTTTTTTTCCTTAAAGGTTTTCAGTGGGATGGGTTGTTTTGATATTTCTACAAACTTTGGAGTTACCCCCAAGCCTGCTGTTGCATCTGCCTTTTGCATAGATAGTATCGTTTTGCCTACAGAAGGATTTGTACTTAAGAGATGATTTTGCTGTTAGGGTGTAGGATACCAGGCATTCCCTTCTCCTAGAAAACAAAGTTCTTCATTCTTCAAAGTGCCTGTGCTTAAAACTTGCAGTGGATTGTCATATGATTAAATATAGCACTGATTTTTTCATGTTTAAATCTGAAGTTAAATGCAGCTAAAGCTGAATTTATGGCAGTTTTATGTCCCTTTTCCCTTACCTTCAAGGTGCCATTGCCAATCCAGATATCATTTTGGACAGCAGGTCCATTAATGTCTGCTGTTAAAAAATATGGATGAGGTTACCCTTGATCCAATTCTGTCACTTACTCTAGCTCCTTCTCCATCTTATAAGCATTGCTGAGACCCATCTAACCATTCAGTGATGAAAAGATTGAAATCCATTCATTTATAGACTCCTAGAGGAATATCTGTAACTCTATTTCACCCAGTGTATCTTCCTTTTACTCTTGCTGCTGGTCATGTTCATATTTTTTTTCCCGTACTGCAAAGGATTTTAAAACTTTTTGGTTTACTATTACTTTTATTGGTGATAGAGATTAGCAACTATTAAGCTGGGCTAAGAACATTAATTGGACTATTGACTGCATCTGTATGTTGTCCTAAAAAGAATCTTCTTTCTTCCTTATGGTACAAATTGGGTGGTTTCTTGATTATACACACTTGAAAAAACCTTCATGATGAGTTTCCAGCTGCATGAATTGACTCCCCATTAGGGTCAAATGTGTGTGTGGGGGGGGGATAGAAATTTAAGAAGGCCTGTGCAATTTTTATATGAAATGTGGACAATGCAGTGCCCTTTTTATGCAATGTTAATGATGTGATGCTTCTCTGGAAGTGAATCCCACTGTGTTCAGTTCATCATATTTCCTTTTTGTTATTGGTCAGCATCCAAGAGGGGTGTTCTGCTGGCAAAATGGAGAGATCCAGTGATCTGTGAAGGGATGAATCCTTTCCACTCATTGCAGTCCTCTATCCTCTCCCCCAAAAACAAAGTTACAAAGGAGATATGGAGAGATAAATGTGGGGAGGGGGGCTGTTGGGAATTTTTTTTTCTGCTTTGATTTCCACAAAATGATGGATATAGCCTATTTGTGAAACTTTTGTCCATAATGTCACAGGGAAGCTTCAGGTGATTCTTATAGTTCTTCCTTTAGCCACTTGATCCTTATGACATCTCTGCTAGATTGGTTAGGCTGAGAGAGGGTGACTGAGCCAAGACCATCCAGTGACTGTTGTGGCTTTTTCTGGAATGTAAACGTCAGCACCTGATGTTACTGCAAGACAGAAAAGCATAGTTCCAAATGAGGTCTGCCATGGTTGGTATCCCTCTTGTACCCAGACATTTGGGAAGCTGCTGCTAAAATGGGGCATTCTGAGACCTAGGGCCAGGACAATCCAGTTCTAATTCTGTTGGATCTGTAACCACTCCCAGTTGCATAGGACGGAGGGGTGATGGGGGCAGTGCACCCCCAATGGCAATTTTTTGGGGCGCCGCAGCTCCTTGCTTGCCCACTCCCATGCGCTGTAGCTCTGTCCTGTCCATTGTAGCCATGCCCTCATGTGCTGTAATGCCACCCTCGTGTACCGTAGCCATGCCCCTGCCCCTCTGCCCATCCCTCCACTCACCCCCCCTCCGTGCACTCCAAGCTCTGCCACTGACCACTCCATTCACAATGGACCTGAGTTGGCTGCACAAACTACACCAGCCAGCCGTAGAACTGGCACAAATGATCTCTCTCTCTCTCTCTTTCTTTCTCTTTCTTTCTCTCTCTCCTCCCTCCCCTCTCTCTCTCTCTCTCTCTCATACACACACACACACACACACACACAGAATTATTCTTCGAAGAAGAGATTGTGTATAAAAAGATGCAGCAACCTGAGAAAAATAGCAATCTCCCCCTGCCCATCTTCTGCCTTGGGTGATTCAAGCCAGCAGGGTTTGAGAAACAGTGGGAAATCCATTGCTTCTCTCTTTTCCTTCCCAACCCCACGTAATGTTATTCTGTCTCTGAGAATCTGAGATTTATCTATTTATCTAACTATGCCATAACATTCCTCCTCCCTCATATGTGTGCCTGTGATTCCAATCTTCAACTCAAAGTTTTGGATTATCTCAGAAAATGAAGCAGGTTGGGGAAAGACTTAGCTTCAAACTACCAGTGTTGATTTAGTTTTGTTTAGTTCTTTTGTAAATACAGTGCTTTTCTCCAGATTATAATGTCAGCATCATATTCTAACATATTCCACAGCCTTTTAAAAATATATGTTCTGGAATAATCCAAGCTGCAATCTTTTTGTCTGTCAGCCTACCTGCCTGCTTATTGGTCGCTGTCCATGGTACTTACATGGAATGGAATCATATTGATGTCCTGTGCGTGTTTACATTTCCTTATGGAAATGGTAGGACATTTTTGTCTTATGCTGAACATTCATATTGAGTTTTAGGTTACAGAAGCAGAGCTGTGCATGTACTGCCTCTTCAAATGGGTGTGCATTGGACATTGGTGAGCTTTGCACATTGTGCATGAATGCATTGTGTATTCATGCACATATCTATTTATATTTGGTTGCACATTCAGTGACTTTGTTCGGTTGTGCAACACTGCACCCAACTCAAGACTTAGGTAGCACAATTATTGTGTAACTCTGTATGCAGGGATCCATACCATACCTCCTCAATATAGGATCTTGGCCATAATAATATAAAGAAATAAAGAAAATGATAGGTAGTTGAACTTTCAGTTGAAATTCTCACCATGGGGAATGGATAAAAGGGAAAAATAAGGATACTGAATTAGAAATATAGCAAACCACTACAGTTTCTCTGCTTCATCCCTGGTTTTTCCCCAAAAAATCATTATATATTTAGATAGCATTGTGAATTGTTTGTGTAGAAACAATATTTAGATGCATCTTAGAAGAGTTATCTCTCTCCTCTGTTAGAGATGACAAGTTTAGATGGACAGTCCCAGCTTGTGAGTTTTCTTAACATTGCAGCCCAATTAATAAGTGCACAGCACCACCCTATGTGTATCTACTCAGAAGTAAGCCTCACTCATTTCCATGGGGCTTATAAAAAGGTAGGCATGCACAGGATTTCATCCATAGTCTTGCAGTCTTAGTATAGACAACACATAAGCAAAATGTATTGCCCAAACATAATGGTAGACTACATATTACACACTATCTTGGTCATTAACATTGTTCAAAAAAAAAATTAGAGGTTAGACAGTGAATGAGTGATGTGTTAAAATGTTTCCTATCCAATGTGGATTTTCTGCTAGTCCTTTTTTCAAGCTCAACACACTATTCCCTAGGAGATGAAAATGTTGAAACTGAAATAATCCAATCCTCAGATTGATCATCTGGCACTGTCCCCATTCAGTGCATTAGGGTGTGTGCCAACAGAGCATTCATTTTAAGAATCAACACCTTACTTGGCAGGCTGTGACATTCTCCATAACTCTTCCCTACAGATTTAGTGTCTCTTTAAGAAGAGAATCTCCTGCTGGAGTGCTATGGGGCACCATTTTTCATACTTTCAATCCAAAGGAACTACAGGCATGGGTACAATTGCATATCTCTTTGACACAAAATGCAGAAAGGAGAAGGAGTAGGAGGAGTAATAGTAGTAGCAGTAGCAGCAGTAAATAGTGTTGACAATGGAGATCATAGTAAAACAAAAAACAAAACATAGTAAAACACCCTCCTCATGAAAGCTGTCACTTTTACAAGTTCTAATGGGATAGTGGGAGGGATGTGTGGAGTCTCTCTTCTCAAATATGGTGAACGATTAATACTATAAAAAAAACTGTCTTGTCTTGCCAAAGGTAATCTTTATCCTAGTCATCTTTATCCTAGTGAGTATGCCATATCTATATCTCCCATACATATATAGATACTATAGAAGAGGGGCCCTGTTCTTGAGTTCTCAGTAATAAAGTACTGTCAGAAGCTGATAAAAGGGCCATGGTATTTCCAGTTTCTATGAATGGGTGTGAATGCTAGACAGTGAAGAAAGCTATGTGTTTGAAACGTGGTGCTCGAAAAGAGTTCTGTGGAGACCATGGATTGCTGAAAAGACAAAGAAATGGGTGTTAGAACCAAAGATGGCTCAACTGAGGCTGTTGTGCTTTGGATATGTCATGAGAAAATGTGACTCATTGGAAAAGATGATAGTGCTTGGTAAAATGGAAGGCAGTAGGAAAAGAGGGGGACCACACTAAAGATGGTTTGGCTCAATCAAGGAAGCTATGGCCCTGCATTTGCAAGACCTGAACAAGACAGGGTTCCTGGAGGTGTGTCTTTCATCAGATTGCCGTATGTTGAAGTCAACTTGATAGCAAATAACGACAAATCGGAAGCTGCCCCAGACTTTTCTGTGCATTATTATTAGAGAGACCATTAGAGAGATCCTTTCATGAAAGGGATTCTAATGTAGAATTCTTCATTTACAAAAATGGGTGGAAGGGAATAGAAAGCATTCTGACGAGCAAGATATAGTTAGACATTGTCTTAGAGTGCCGATGTTTCATTAATTGTGAAATAATGTAACAGGGAAATTTTTAAAGTGTTACCTACTATGCAGGCTGTGGGCCTTTCCACACATCAGTCACAGTGCTATTATTCCACTTTCAACATCCTATGGAATCCTGGGGTTTGCAGTTTCGAAAGCGGCATTTAGAATTCTCAGCCAGAGAGCTCTTTGGCCCCAGTAAACTACAAACCCCAGAATTCCACAGGATGCTGAAGGTGGAATAATAGTACTCTAACACTGGAGTGTAGAAGTGCCCTGGAATCCTACAGAAGCTTAATGAAGCATTGCACTCTGCCAGTACACTTCCTTCTCATTCCCCCTCCTCCCTTCCTTTCTCCCTCCACTGCACTCACTGTAAATCTTTTCCCACAGAACCCACAGCCAGACACAGCCAGGTACTCAGACTCTCCCCAACCACTAATTTGCTATGGGCATTCTCTGGAGTAGAGGGGAAGGTCATTTGTTCTCAGGAAGGGGTGTTCATTGAGCAAGAAGGTACTGAATACGTTCTCATATAACAATATAAAAAACACATACACAGGGATAACAGGAGGTTACAACTGTGTAAGTCACTATTCCATTCCAGCCACAGAATGTCTCTCTGTGTTGTGATTATTGTAGAAAGATCCCAGGATGTTCTATTTTTTATTTATTTTGAAAAGAAAAAGAGAATAAAGGGCATGATGTGGTTTGCCAGTGAATCATCCAGCCGTGTGTGCTGAAGGTTTGGATGCAAATCCTGACTTGATTCATTTAGAAAACAGGAAAATGAAAGAAACTGGGATAAGTGGAAGGTATTTGCGGTGGTCTCAGAACCTTTGAACCTTTTCAAAATGGATTTTTATGGACTTCTGTATAAGTGCAAAATTTAAGCTGCAGTAAAAGTTGCCTTGCTGTGTGGACTACTAAAAAGTAAGAGGAGGAGACTGGTTGCTTGGGTCTTTTTTCACCAATTGTCTGCCTTTTCTTCTCTCACTCTCTCCTTTTTGTCTTGCTGTGTGTGTGTATCCTTAGCTAAGCAAAGGGAGATTGTGTTAGTCTTGTGCAGTTACTATTGACTGAAATTGAAGAAAGTACATACAGAGAGAAAACACTTAGGCATCAAATAAAAGAACAACATTCAACAGCCTGTGTCAGTGGCTAGAGATGGCCTGTCTCTATCAAAATATTTACAATTGAGAGATTTTTATTTCTCCCTTGTTGGTGTAGTAATCTGTAAACTGGGGTAAAATTTTTATAACACCTAAGTCATACCTATATGTACTCTGTGTTTGTGTGTGTGTGTGTGTTATCCTGTCTTTTGTATGGGTTAAGATTGCACAAAATTAGCACAAAACCCCAAAGGAACTATCTCCCTATTGATTTATCTATTACATCAGCTATCAGCAAAGTTCTGATCTGCTTTTTTTTTTAAAGCATCTTGTGGAGTTCTTGTCTTAGAACAGAGGTGGCAAGATACATGTTTTATTTTTGAGGTGTGTGTGTGTGTCTCTGGCTTTAGACTTCTCTCTCTCTCTCTCTCTTCACACACACACACACAGAGGCATGCATGCATGCATACGTATATGTATATATGGTTTGTAGACTTCTCTGGGGGGGAGTAAGGGAGGGAGGAAAGAAAGGAAGGAAGATTGCTTGTGGAGGAGGGGTTGGCACAGGAGCATCAGGAAGTATGAGCCTAGGGGGCAAATACGTGGTACAGCCACACCAGATGATTATGACAGTTTGATAACATGGCTCCATCCTGTGGAATCTTTACTTTTGTAGTTTGGAGAGGGGAATAGATTAAAGCTCTGCAGCAGAGAGAATTCTAAACACCATGCCTGAATATGGATTCCAAGATTCCATAGGACAGATCCATGCCAGTTACAATGCTACCACACTGCTATAATTGTGCAGTGCAGCTACACCCATAATCTGCACACCATATTATGTTCACAGGCAAACCTTAGCATGCTGAAAGAACAGTGTTGAGGCACAGCATGATGTGAGCTAGTTTGACCTAAGGAATTACAAGCTGCCCATTTGTACTTTTAGCAGAGTGCTTGAAAGTATCCACAAAGATTGCTCCTGGAAATTGTTTGACTGAAATGTCACTGCCTATATATTTGTCAAATAGCAAGTATTTTTCAGAGGTCTGAAGATCACGCTAACAAGTGCAGGATATATCCAAAGTTCTATTACCTGAAGATTCCCTAAACATCTAATGCAGTGGTTCTTAACATGTGGTCTGTGGTCCCCTAGGGAACTGTGATGTCCTCACAGAGGATCCATGGAGGCTTAAAGAAATGTTATGAACTTTTACAGTTAAAAGAAGGAGGGAGGGAGGGAAGGAAGGCAGGCAGGCAGGAAGGCAGGCATCGTTTACTGGTGATAGACATCATTTATACAAAGTTTCACTACAATACCTCAAACCGTCGAAAAGTTTTTTTAAAAAAAATATTTGATGCACTTTAGGGTTTTAAATCTTGAGATAAGTTTTGGTGGTCCATGGCAACAAAATATATTTAAAGGAGGTCCATCATAAACAAAAAGTTAAGAACTAACTAAGAACAAAAAATTAAGATCTAACATATATTGCCCAAAGCTATTTTCATGTTTTCAGAAGACAAGGGGTTGTTCCCCTCTATGCTGAATATTATAGTTTAGTGTTGTGTCAACATTTATCTGTTTGTTAAATGTTCTTTGCTAAATGAACATTTAACTATCAGTTAAGAACAGCAGTATCTGTAAAAATCCTTCTACCATAAGTAGAAACCCCAATTCTGCTTGAAGAAAGCTGCCTGAAGATGGAAGGATGACAAGTTGGAGCAAAAGCTTGAATCTCTGCTCTTGTTTCTCATGTTATTTCAGTGTTTTCCCCCCATAGTTTTCAAATTTAGCCAACACCTTCTGTACCTACCCCATTTCCTGTGCCCACCTCTCTCCCCTTTTGTTTCCATCACTGGACAAACTTGATTAGGTCCAATTTTATCAGTCAGCCTCATTTACCCATCTGTAAAATACGGCTATTGCCTCACTGGGTTGTTCCAAAGGGAAGAATCATTAAGATGGTATTGTAAATCACTCAAAATGTATAGCTTGAAACTGTTTTTAAACCCTCAATTCAACTGATGAAAAAATTCCAAAATTTTGTGAGCCATCATCATCATCATCATCATCATCATCTAATTAAACCAAAATCTCAAGCGTGCCTACTGTCCAAATTCTCTAGGTTCCACTTCTTCCTGTATGGAGAAGATAATATTCTATCCACTAGCTAACCATTAACTATCCACTAATTTTTATATGGCGAAAATCATGTTTTATCCACTGGCTATTTAGTGGTGAAAGATAAAGAGACTGTCAGGGGCAGGGGAATACATAGCAGTAACAAACATGGCTGAATACACAGAAACACAAAGGCTGGGATTTTTGAGACACTCAAAGTCTGGATGAGTGTATTGCTTAGTTTTCCATTTTGTTACATTTCAAATATTAAAGTCACAATTTCCTTTCTTTAGCATTTGTGAAGACATTTTTGCAAATTTCAGAAAGCTCTTCCGAAACAAACAAACCACAAGACAGCTGAAATTCTCACTCCTACTTAACTTTCATTAACAAGCTTTAACTATGTTTTCATGTTCTGTCCCTTTTAAGGATTGGTTAAATCTGCAGTCAAAAGACAGACATAGCATAATTTGACAGAACAAATAACCTCATATCAGCAGTCAAAGAAGTTCAAGCAGCCTGTTTTATACCAACATGGCCAATGATATAGCACTACAGATTAAAAACTGAATATAAAGGCATTGTAATATTTGATCTAAATGTGTTCACTGCTGTCAAGCTACTCATCTGGAAGCATTTGTTCTTTTTTTGCATACATGAAACAGAAAAGGATAATAGGCTTTCTTAATGTTTTCTTCTTTGATGTCTTCTCTCTGTTCAGAGAGAACCTAAACAGACATTGAAAACATAATGCAAGACTTTATTTTTTTTTTCTAAAAAGAGGTTGAGGAGAAACAAGTTATAGCACACAAGCTCTTCACCTTTCCCAGATAATATGTTTAATGCATGCCTTTTCAGACACAGCTAAGGATGCCATAAAATAATACTGCAACAAGAGTTGATGCTGGTATCAAGGCCTCACAGCTTGTCTTTATCTTTCGAAAGAAGGTTTTCATGTGATGCAAGAGTGGTGGGTGAAATGGAACATCTATCAACCCGATCAGAGTATGCCTGCAAAGTTTAATCTCTGAAGTTGCCAGCCATGACTTTTGAAACTCAGATTCAGGGGGAGTGTGCTTAGTTTGTGAACTGTTTGATTTAAAATACAAGGCATGGGGCTGCAGTGTATTTCAGACGTTATAAGAGGCATTCAGCTACCACCGCTTCATGTCTCATCACGCCTTCTCCTTTCTGACAACTAATGCAAGCATCATGCGGCATAATCTCATTGCATTGTTGTTTAACTGTGGATGATTGGAGGTGCAAGGGAGAAATCTGGTAGAATGGCTTCAACTGCAACCTTTTTAAAGATTAAGAACAATATTTGGAGAACTTGGGAAAGTTACTTTTTTGGACCATAGTTTGCAGATGTTGTAAGTGTTCAGAAGAATTCTGGCTGAAGGGATTCTGCATATTGGAGCCCCAAATACGTCTGGTCCCAGGTGTCCTCTTTTGGTGATAAAAATTAGTTGCTCATTTTTTACAAAATGAATTATTTTCCTTTCCTAAGCTGAAATATGTGGACTGACTGACTGACTGATTGATTGATCAGTGTGATCGCATGCTATTTGTTAACAAAGAATATACCACGGCAGTTTTAAGGAGGGGAAAATAAGTTCACAAAGCCAAGTTGCTTGTAGGTTGCTTGCTGTAATATGGAGATGATCTATGAAGCCTAAAAAGTGTTATATTTATTAAGGTATCACCTAAGTCTGTCCTGCTACCAAGAAAGAGCTGGACCGGTAATTCATCAGTAACCCAGGCAGCAAGTAAGGTGTCATTGCTATTTCTTTTTTCTGCTTCATTAAGTCCTGAAGCATCTTTAGAAACCAAAAAGATAGAATGCTTTGGTTCTTGCTTCTGTTTTGGCTTGCAGGGAGAAAAACATTTTGCTGCAGATATGTAAAGTGCCTCCTTAACTGGTCTTAAACTTGGAATCATTTGTTCCTTCTGTTTCTGCATCCTGGATATGATGCAGGGTAAGTGAAAACTGGGTTTCTGTCTTGCAGAGCTGTTCTGGTTGCCTGGCAACCTGTTTGCTGGGCTGTTCAGCCACTCAGGATAGCCACACACCCAGACTCCATCACAATAGTTAAACAAGCTATCATATTAAAGCACCATTAATTTTATAACTATCCAATCAACTAAAGACATAAAAATAAAGATACAAACATAGCACCTCCCATTAATTAATGAATTAATTAATTATTAATTGATTATTAATTAATTATTAATTAATTGGTGCCAGCTTCCTCTGAGTAGGTTCTAGTTCTGCTTCTGCATGTAAGCAAATCTGGTAGAGGTAAAATGAGCAGCCACTTCACATTTTTGCTTAGAAAAAAATTGTCTAACCTAAGGCATCTTCCAACAACAGTCTTTCCCAACTCAGTCTTCTTCTGATATATTGGACCACAAATCCCATAGTTCTCGTTCAGCATATCCAATAGTCTGGAGGCTACCAGATTGGAAACATCTAGTGTACAGAGTTATAGCGGTAATCTTTCAATCCAGCTCCATCTTTCTTTGAAACACTTTTCTTTAGTCCTTGGTTGTTTTCAATCCTTCACATAAAACCCACAAATTTAAGCTTTTAATGCACAATTTTAAGGTGTGCTGGCTTCAATTTTTAATTGGAAGATTACTTTTTAAAAGACTATTTACTTTTTATTCATAAGGCTTGAAATTCCAGTGTTTTCAATGCCAAACTAATTTGGAAGTAAATCAGAAAACTGTACAACTGGTCTTATGCCAGTTGCAGTTACTTTTGCTGAGCTTCGGATTTTACTGTAGAGAGAGGGGAAAAGGGGGGAGTGGCTATGGGCAAATGAGGAAAGAAAATATATAGATCTAACTACCTAGGAAATGCAGAACACACATATATAAGCTGAGTTCATTGTCCTTAGTTTTCATCTAGTCTGAACAAAATGATGTGCCTTTGATCAGCCTATTTTAGCATGTCTAAGTATAGTAAATGCCTGGACTGATCCATTAAAAGAAATAAGTTAATTTCTTTTGCACTTTCCGTGCACCTTAACAGTGATCATCCAAGGCAGCCTCAGTGAAGGCTGAGCTAATTCCAAAATATAATTGCACTTGTAGTGTTTATAGAAATGCAGTGTTGTCACAGAAAACGGCTTTGGAACGAAAACTGGCCACACCTCTTTTTGTGGCTACAGCAGGGGAGGGCATGAGCAGAGGCTTACAGGGCCATTTTATCAGAGTTCCTCACTCAGTTCAGGCTGCAGACTCACTATTTTCTGAAAGTAGCGTTTTTTTCATATATATATATACCACTCAAAACAAAGAAACAAACAAAAATGCCGTAGGGCACTACAATTCTATTTTGACAACCTTGACAACATCCTATGGAATCCCGGGCTTTTCAGGCCCTTTCCACATGACATCACTGTCTCGTTTCTGCTACAGGATGGCAGCAGTCGGCAGGTCACACTTCCGCAGGACATCATTGCCGTTCCGCTGCCATCCTGTCACAGAGCACCATGCTTGCGCAGTTTTCGCAAAATGGAAAAAAAATCAATTTTGTATCTGCGATCATGTGGTGCTCCTGTCACTTCTGGCTATGTGGAAGCTGTGGAAGCACACTGGCAACACTTCCTTCTGTAGCGCAGCAATGGAAAAAGCTGGGCTGCACTGTGGAAGGAAGATGTGGAGCCACTACGTTCTCTTCCGCATGGACGAAGTGGGTGCAAAAGGGAGCATTGCTGACGTGCTCGCTTCAGGACCCAGGACTGCAGCGAGACAACGTGGAAGAGCGTTGTTGTGCGGAAATGGCCTCAGTTTAGGAAAGGGTATGGGCAAATCTCAGTTTACATTAGGTCTGCCTCCTAGCCTTGTGATGTAAATTGAGACTGATGTAAAGGGATTCATGAAGTTCCATAGAGAAACATTGGTAATGAAGAGGATGCATTCTGACAGAGCCGAAATAGCTGCAAAGTTTGAAATTCTATTCAACCTGTGACTAATTTTGAATGATTCAAGGCATAAAACTTAAGAGCTCACCTTTTCTAGGCAAGAAAACTTTACAGCTGATCTCCAAAGGGACCAGGAGAGGCAGCAAGAGAGCTTGGTTGGAATGAGCTGGCTTACCATGAGTCAAGGTAGTCATCAAACGAGCACTCAGACAGAAAGCAACTGGTAAGAACTATGTTCTTCTGCTATGCTTTGTCTAGCAGGCTTCCCAGGTGGAGAAATCACATTGGGATAAAGAAAGGCAGCACAACACTTCTGTGGCTTCTGCAGTAACCAGCTGCTGTAAAAAAGTGAAAAAAGTCCTTCAAAGTAAAACGTAAAAGTTTTTGCTTTTTCTACTCAGTCTTCAATGATAAGCAAGCTTAGGATGCCACAAGGTTCTTTATCATTTTTACTGCAGTATGGTTAGCAAATTTACCCTTTTTGGCATTGTTACAGTTACCAACTTGCTTTCTACCCATCATGACTCTCTCACCTAAGCAGGCAGAGGAAACCACCTACATCAGAACTCCAAGATTCCAGTTTCTACCTCCTCCTTACAGCCCGCTCCTTCTAAGCAGGCAAAGGAAACCCATTTCTTCTGGCAATGCCAAGACTGCAGTTGCTTCCTCCTCCTCTCCAGTCCCTCCTCAATGCAGGGAGGTAAAAGAAACTCAGTCCAATTCAGCTTTTCTTATGCTGTAACTCCAACTCACCCCACCCCCCTCATCCTCTTACCTATCTCACCAAAGTAAACTACAGAGGTGCATGAAGGGATGCCATGTACAGGAAGGAGAGGGCTTGTTTTCTGCTGCTCCAGAGACCAGCACAAGGAGCAATGGATTCAAGCCACAGGAAAGAAGATTCCACCTGAACCTCAGGAAGAACTTCCTGACAGTCAGGGCTGTCCGGCAGTGGAATATGCTGCCTCGGAGTGTAATGGAGTCTCCTTCTTTGGAGGTTTTTAAGCAGAGGCTAGATGGCCATCTGTTGGGAGTGCTTTGAAGGTGTTCCTGCATGGCAGGGGGTTGGACTGGATGGCCCGTGTGGTCTCTTCCAACTCTACATTTCTATGATTCTATGAGGATAGCTCTGAATTGTGAATGAGACTTCCATTTATTTACTTATTTCTGAAGAAATGTTGTAAATTTGAAATGCTCTAAATGCAGGTGTTGTAAAATGAAGCTTGCATGTATTTAAAAGTTCTCAGCCAGAGAGTTCTAGTGCCTTACCACACTAAGAACTCTTGTATTCCATAGGATGTTGCCATGGCAATTAAAGTAGAATCATAATGTTTTAATTGTATAGTGTGAAAGGGCCTGAAGATCGACATTCTGCTTACTTTGGGGGGCAGTTGTCCAATCACTGGACAGTGTGACAGTTGGACAATTTCCCTCTTCTCAATATCCTTGCTTGGAGGTTCTTTGGGAGCAGTGGGAGTTCTGGACCTACTGAACCACACACTGATCATACCGACTCCTCCATGAAAGCTAGGCTATGCAGTTTAGGCCTACACTTTACAGGGAGCCATCTTTTGAGGAGGGAGGGGTACATCCCACCCCATTTCATCTCTAAAATGGACTCGCACCAATGGTTGCAATATCAGGTGTACAAGATTGTGACAAAACTGATTAAAACTTCAGTGCAATTACAATCAACCCAAAGTACTGCCATGAGGAAGGCAAAAACCTCTGCTGCACTAGGTCCAGGTTGGAGATTTGGTAAAAATTTCTTCCTGGTCCAATCAACCAGCGGCCAGCATCATTTCCACAACAATGGAAATCCACTGAAATGTGGAAATCTAGGTGGGAAGGTGACAACAAATTGGTTGAGACTCTTTCAAATCCACTCAGAGCAGGTCAGAGAGGAGACTTTGCTTCCCAGACCTACTCTGGTAAACCATTCCCATGGGTGAACAAGCGCTACTAATTGCTTCCTGCCTTCAGTGTGGTTCTGCTGCATTCTGGGTACCATCAGCCACATTACAGAATGGAAAGTAAGAGCACCTTTCTGCTTCAAAAGAGTGTAAGATGGGGGTGCCTATTTAGCAGGTACCCTGGCCTCTTATATTTTTTGCATTTATGAAAGCCCCTTCTTTTGCATTATTTTTCCCTGACTGTAATGAGAGTTTCTCATAGCTATGAATGATGAGACAAAAACAAATCATAGCATCAAACTCAGACCAAAGGCTAAAACCATTGATTTCATCTGCTCATATGATTGCAGAAGCTTAGTAGGGTCACTGCTGGTAGATACTTGGAGAGAGGATCACCAAGGCATGGAGACCAGGAAAGAATCCTGAATTCTGGAATTCTGGAGGGCTGCTACCAGTCAGAGTTGACAGTGCTGGGCTAAGATAGACCAATGGGGTGACTCAGTATAATGCAGCTTTGTGTATTCCCTTAACTATATAGCAGGTAGGGAGGTAAAGTATGTGAAGCAACAAAGCATTTTCAACAGTTATAACGTAGCCACTCACTTGGCTAAAGAGCAAGCCATTTTTCTATGTCAAAACATTTTGCCTATTCAGCCAGGTGAATAGCTACAAGGGCGTCTTTGGAAAACAGTTCTGCCTGCATGCATGCATACACACTTCTTCCCTGAGTATGCTTAGGGCTGCCTTGGAGATTAAACAGGGCACGACTTTATTTTGGCCTTTGTGAAAATGTTGGAGGAAAATGGGGGTTTAAAAGCCAATGGAAAAAGTAGAATAATATAAAGTTTTTTGGAAAGCAACTCAGAGGCTTGCAGACACATACAATGAGGCTCATGAATGCTGGCATCACAGTATTTATACATGGAGGGATCTTTTTCCAAATATTTGTACAATGTACTGACATATAACTTTTAAGCCATGTCATACTGTTATTTTTTTTAAAAAATGAAAATTGCCAGAATTAAAATAAATGGATTATTTATATGCACTGACTTCTTTCTCTCCCCCCACCCCTTCAAGGAAACAGGTAGGCCGAGTCTGGTTTTGTATATCAGTTTCAGAATTAAGGTGGAAATGAATTGCAATCTAATAGGGCATGTCCTCCAGAGAGGCAAATGCATCAAGGTTTACCTGTTGTTCCTTTCTATCATTTGATAGGTTATTTCTTCCACTCTTCAAAATATTCAATAGCATATATTCTTTTCTGAAATAGAGAAAATATGGACATGCAGTGCCTTGCAGAAGTATTCATCTTCCTTTGACTTTTCTGTATTTGTTTGCATTCCTAGCTGGAACTAATATGGTTTTCATTGGTGTTACCTGCCGAGGTACCCAAAGAATCACGACACTACAAAAATGCAAAGTATTATGACACAGAAACTAACTAAACCTGACTGACACTTCTTGGTTGCATAAAATACCCTCATTGCTGTGTCATGCTTAAATGTGATGCAAGCCACTGGCTCTAGAAGTCACATAAGCAGAGTCCACCTGTATGCAGTTCCTTTGTCACATGATCTCTGATTAGCAATGTAACGTTTCCAGAGATTCTGAAGCTGTGGGGGGGAAAGTGAAAAATCTATGGAAAAACTGGAAATTACAATAGTAGAACCCATTACAGGTTGAAACTCACTTTGCTACTTTAGGAACATAAAATATCCTGTATGACTTGGCGTAACATTATCATGTTTAGTGCATTACAAGTACAATTTATCCAGAAAACTATTGCAAATGGGACTTGCTTATTTAAAATTTAAATATGCTGCAAGGTCCTGAACTTTTATGATTTTGCCAGTTTAGGAGAATCATGAAAAGAGACGAGACAGACAAAACCTAGTAAGAGCTGAAGAAATCCTCTACACTCGGAAAAAAAATAATCCTCCAGTGACAAGTAGCCATAAAACACTCATTTCATAAAAAAGAAGTGAGAAAGGAAATCCAGAACCAGGAATTACAATTAACTGATATTGTATATGAGTACTTTTCAAGCTAAATGATGTGGGAGACTGGCACTCCCCCCCCCGATATGTCAGGGACCAGTGCCAAATTTGTGCCCATTGGCTACAATTGTTTATTTCTTTCCTGGAAACTCACCATGGACTGGCAGCTGATAGCTCACACAACAGCACCATTAGATGGACAACAGCTCTTAGTAGCTCCAAGATATTGTTGTTATCTGCTTTCAAGTCTTATGGTGGCCTCATCACTGGGCTAGGTCAGAGTTGACTTGAGAGCAGATGACAATAATATCTTGCAGCTACTCAGCCATGGAAAGCCCTTGGGTGACCTTGGGCAAGTCACACTCTTTCTCTGCCTATGAGAAAGACAAGAGTAAACGTCCTCTGAATACAGCCCATTTTTTCTGGGCTTTCTCCAGGCCATCACACCTCTGTCTCAGATTGAAGATGCCTGTTTATGGCAGGTCCCAGGATTTCCTATAGAGCGTATCTAACAAAATCATGAAGACCAAGGAGTTTTCAAAGCGTTTGGAATTAAAATTGGTCTTCGTTAACAAAATGTAGAAAAGTGGGAGTTAACTGCCTTGACCATAGTATATGTGAAAGGGATCAAAGAGTCTTAGTAGTCCACAAGCTGAACATGAGTCAACATTGTGATGTGGCAGCTAAAAAAAGCCAATGGATTCTAGGCTGCATCAATGGGAATATAGTGTCTAAGTCAAGGGAAGTGACAGTACTATTCTGTTCTTCTTTGGTAAGCCCCCACCTAGAATATTGTGTCAGTTCTGGGCACCACAGTTCAGGTAGAATGTTGACAAGCTGGAATATGTACAGAGAAAGGCAACCAACGTGGTAAAAGGCCTTGGAAACCATTCCCTATGAGGAGTGGCTTAAGCAGTTTAGCCTGGAAAACAGAAGGATAAGAGGTGACATGATAGCCATGTTTAAATATTTGAAAGGATGTCATATTGAAGATGGAACAAGCTTGTTTTCAGCTGCTCCAGAGACTAGGACAGGGAGCAATGGCTTCAAATTTCAGGAAAAGAATTTTCTAGTGGTAGGAGCTGTTTGACAGTGGAATACGCTACTTTGGAGTATGGTGGAATCTCCTTCTTTGGAAGGTCTTAAACAGAGGCTGGATGATCATCTGGGACTACTTTGATTATATATTCCTGCATAGCAGGAAGTTGAATTGGCCCTTGTGGCCTTTTCCCAATTTTATGATTCTGTGATTCTATGATTCTAGTTGTTGAACTGTAATTCCCATCAGCCTTGGCAAGCTTGGCCAAAGGTGGAGGTTGGTGTCAGTTGCAGGGGCATCACATATAGAGTCACAAGTTATCCATGCCTGCATTTGGCATTGGCAGGAGATTGAACTTCTGAGATCCCACAGGAAGTCTGTGGCATCCATTCCAGAAATATAATATTGCAGTCTTTTCTATTTGTTATGCAAGGAGTTTATATTAATGCTTTCAGAGACACAGATTTATTCATTGTTATTAATGTGGTTGTCATTCATGTACAAGCAGAGATATGTCATTCTGTTGACAGCTGTAGAAGAAAAAGGAAATGTTCCATTTTCCCCTTCTGCCAGCAATGCAGTTTTTCCAATTTAATTTATTGTCTTCTCTGTTTCTTTAAAAAATCGTTGTCACACTCCAGCCAATTTTGAGACTGTGTTTTAAGCAAGCTCCATTAAGCTGCTCCACAATGAACCTTTTGTCTGTGCATGGTTTAGTGTGTGAGTATGCAGAGCCATTGCAGAAAAACATTGAGACTTCACTTGCTTTCTACCTTCAGGAGTGTCAGAATCCATTACTTGCAGTGCCAAAATTTAGAGAAGAAAACGATCAAGAAAGGATGCAGGATGCTGAATACATGGTATATAATTATGTGTAACTTAACCATAGTAATTCTTCAAATTCCAGTAAGAAATAAAGATATACGTCGGTTAACAAACTAGATATGGTTTTGGCCATTATTCCTTTTGTACCAGAGATAGAATAACATGGAAAGAATAAGGACAGATTTCTACATGAAAACAAACAAACAGTGCAACATGCTTCAAAAAACTTTTTATTCAAATCTAACATAGGCGCATGTGAAATGAAACGACAAGGAATGCTTTCTACTTTCACCAGCTTCTACTTTGGTTATGATTTCAATTTCCGTGACCAAGCTAATGGATCTATGTTTCTTTGTCCCTCTACTTGCTGGGGCTAGCTGATAAGGCAGGTTTATCTGCTCTCTTCTTTTCTCTCTGTTCCACTGTTCACATTATGCTTGGTGGTGGATTCTGGAGACAGCTACACTGTACCTTTGCTATTCTAGGTAGGCACCCACAGCTGCAGTAGGATTGGCGGCTGTAGAATCCCACTGATTGATAACCAGCCATGGAATAACAACACCAGACACAGAAGATTGGTCTAAATAAGGGCCACTTTATTTGACCTAACCTGTTTACATTGTGTTGGCCAGGAACTGAAGCCAGAAGGGTGAGCAACCTGATGCAGACCCAGCTGAGACCCAGGTGTCAACCATGTAACAACCTCCTCAGCTTTGCCTTGGACAAAACACCTCAGTCCTGAGGGCAATCCAAATACTTTTGGTTGCTCCCCAGCCACCTGTAATTGGAAAGTAACCCAAAGGACTCCCACCCAAGCCCCAGAATTCTATAAGTGAGAGCCCAGATTCTAGGTTAACCTCAAGGGCAGCCTCCTTCCCCAACCTCAATGCCCCAGAACTCTATGAAAGCAGATTTCAAAGATCTATCCCACACCAAAAATGCACCAAAGGTGATCACCAAGGATTTATATTCCTCCCACCACTACCTGCCAGATGAAAGCTTATTTAAAGTTACCATCCAAAGCCATTTGCCCAAGTCCAACAGATGCAGTATAAGGTAAGTGGGGGGGACAGGTAAAAAGGGGAAAAATCCCTACCCATCCCTGAAGCAATCAGAGAAGTCTCACACTGCACTGAGGGCAGGAGGGTGGGCCACACTGTGAAGATCTGAAGACATGTGAGGGGCCAGTCAGACCTTAAATGGCCTCAGACTCTGCCCCCATTGCATGCTGTATTCTGACACCCTGTACCAGCTGCCAATCACTCTGGTCTCTCCTATGGATGGTATCAAACTCCTATCCTCCCCTTCAGTGTTGCTCACCACATGAGTGCATGCAGGTATTCTCACCTGAAGCTTTATTTATTTAGATATTTTGTTTAATGCAGATACTCTGGTGAAACCTGGAACTGAAAGTCTGTGTCTCCATCCTTCCATTCCCCATCCTGTTGCTATAAAAAGCTGATGGAAAACAAGGAAGAAAGAGGGGGCTGGGGACCATAAAAAGACTTTGTAAAAAGGAGCTTTTTTGTCAGCGACTTTGTTAATAGAGGTATGCCTGTATTCAGCTTCTCAGTGGCCACTTCTTAGACAGATTCTTCTAAGTAACATTTTTTTTCTATGACTTTTGATCCCTGGTTAATCAGATCACAGTGCAGCAATAATGAACTGCTGCTTGTCCAGGTGAGCAGTCTCTTTGCAGCATCAAGAGCAGCCACAAAGAAAATGCCTACCTGGTAACCATTGCTGATGCCTGGCCCTCTGTGTTTGAAGCACAGGAGGACATGAAAAGGATTTTTCTGCCACCATTATACCTACTAGAGAGACATCAGAGGATAAGGTAGAAAGATCACTTTTATTCATTCTCTGGGTGAGAAAAGGATTTCCAAATATTGGAAACACCATCAGATTGAATGATTCCACAGTGCTGTGGTTGCACCATCCATAAGAATGAATCCAGAATGAGATGGATTCACACTTTGCAACATGTTATGTGGAATTTTTTTCTCCTGTGCAATATGCTCTCTCTCTCTCTCTCTCTTTCTCTCTCAATCTCTCTCAATCTCATGCACAGGAAAGAGTAAAGCTTGCACAGGGAGATGTTTCCTTTGTATTAAAAAAGATCTATTTCTTTGCAGAATAACTCCTTGGAACACTCCACTGCATAAGAGTACTGGTAGAATACTATGCAGAAGTCTTAGTACAGAAATCCCCTGGTCAGAGGTATTTGTCCTAAATGCTGAAGCTTCATTTAGTTTTAATAGCAAATACTTTCCAAAATCTTTAGCTGATTAAGAGTAGCAGAGCTACAACCCACTGAATGACCTTGCACAAGTCACACTCTCTCAGCCTTCAAGGAAGGCAACAGCTAAACTCCCTTCTGAACAAATATAGCCAAGAAAATCCCATAATAGGTTTGCCTCATGGTCTCTGTAAGCCTTAAATGATTCGAAAGCACATAATCAAAGCAGCAATTAGAGAAACACAGTTAAAACATAAGTAGCATCTGACATTGGTGTACCAAATTACACCAACAGAAATTTTTGCCCATATTGCTGGGGAGGTTGTCAGATCAGAGTTATTGCAGAGTAAATGTGAATATGTCTGAAGCAGTTTGGACTGTCGTTTTCAATTACAAATCTCAAAGAACAAAACAAACATTTCATGACAGTCCAGTTATTAGCTGTTCTCTCCAGTTTTAATATGTACATTTTTTTTAAAAAAATGCAGGCCTACTACAACTGCTGTTACTGTTAGTACTATTAGCAATAGCTATGATGTTTATTACATGGCACTGAAAAATTAAAACAGTGTAGCCTGTATGCAGCTTTTTTTTTTTTAAAGAAGTCTAGGAACTCACTAACTTGCACAATTTAATCAGAGGAATGATCAAGTAGGATTTCTTCATAGAAACCTGGTTCCCTTGCACTGAATAAATTAACGCAAGGTCCACATAGGTCACCATGTGGTAATGGTTCCCCATGTGCAGAGTCCTGTCCCTGGAAGGGTGGAATAGCAAGAAGGGCTAGCACCTGATAATTTTTTGGCCTTAAGGTATTTTCAAACTTATAAGATAACATACAAACACATGTCCGGGGCAGTGATTCAAAAATAAATGTGTGGAAGGTATTTATCATAACAGTTCCAATTGCTGTGCTCCCAAAGTGAGTCCAAAATGCAGCCAGCTATGTAGATGCATATCAACAGACTGGTTGTGGCAGTTTTCATCTCTACCAGGAGCAAGTATTTTGTAAACCTAATGCACCGTAAACATTTAAGGCCAAGCTATCCTAATTACTTTACATCAGGGGTCCTCATAATATAACTGAGGAAATTGACACCCACCCACCAGCTATTGTGAAGATCCCAGCTAAGCCAGAAGGAACATTAATATCTGGAGGAACGACAGTAGGTGACACCACTGCTTCTGCTAATAAAAAGGTCTTGGGTTTTCAAGCCTGTGATTTCCCAGCTCTGCTAAACCACTGGCTATGTACAATGGATACTCTGTATACAGTGGATTTGAGAATGTATGTATGTATGTACATATGTATCTATATGTATATACACACGTGTGTGTGTGTGTGTGTGTGTGTGTGTGGTATGTGTGCATACATTCTAAAATGCCTTACTCACATAGGGGAAAAATGTTCCTCAGTCATTATAATGCTCCTAAAAGATCAATGAAGGCGCCATCTGATTTCAGAAGTTAAGCAGGTTCAGGTCTAGTTAGTACTTGGAAGGAAGCCCATCAGGGAATGCCAGGTGCTTTAGACTATATTCTGAGGAAGGCAATGACAATCTACCTCTGAGTATTCCTTGCCTAAGAAAACTATGAAATTCAAGGGGGTATCATTAAGTCAAAAGGTTACTTGGAGGCACATCACTTACTTATGTCAACTAACCTGGTGGTCGTGATCACCTTTATTTCCATGACTTACAAAGTGAATCATGCTGAACTACGTATGGGTCCTGTACTTGAAACTTTTTCCATGATTATATAGAGATATATAGCACAACCCTGTGCAGGTATATTCAGAACTAAGAGCTGAACAGGATGTAGATGTGTATAGGACTTCAGCCCTAGTTTTTCAGGTTCTCAACTATATGTCTTCCCAGGAGGCTGCCATTCTGTTACAATTAAGCAAGCAAGAAAACTATAAAGGTAGTTGCTTTGTTTCAGATGGTGAAAAAACATAAATGAAACCACATACTTGTGGGGTTACATATTTGACCCCCTCGTTGGATTGTTTTAATCTCCTCCAGACTTTAATCTCCTCCCGAGGATGTAATTGGAACAATTCAAAGTCTCTTTATTTGCATAAATACTGTCAACAGTAGGAATAACCAGCTGTTCATTCAAGGTCAGCATTTATCAGAACCAGGCTTGCTAATGATTTCCCAGTAATCCCAATACCAACCAGAAAATTGGGAGATAGGAGTTTTATCAATATTCTGATACATCTGCATGAGCTGGGTGACTAATAAATCTAGCTAATAAATATGGCACAATGATCTGCAGATTTCTAGATCTCTCCCCCCCACTGCAAATTACAGCTTGAATGTCACAGTTACAGGATATAGGGGGAGCAAAAGGGATTGTGGCAAAAACACTTATTGGCTGTAAGAAACATTGATGAAACAGTTTGGTGTGTTATCTATAACTGGAACATAAAGTGACAATACAGTTTAGCACTTTGTCGGTATTCTTCCAATCCCAGCTCCCCATCTCAGTATACCAGGGGTGGGTCACACAGGTTCATGGGTCCCATGTGCTACTAGCCATCTTTGTAGCCGCTGATAACCCCTTATTTAATTGGAGTGGCATGTCAGCAGGGAGGGGCAGATTTTGCCTTTAAAACAAGGCATGTGAGAAGTGCACACCTTGTTGTAAGCATACATTTCTATTGTTTTAGGATGCTTACTTTTCCTGATTCTGTTGCACTTCATATTTACTATACAGTGTATGCCAAAAGTTATTAGGACCTTATTTACTTGTTGATACTCTCAATTTCAATGATTTTCAGTTGCTCCAGAGACTAGGACACAGAACAATGGCTTCATGCAAGCATTACTTACGTCTTGATTGGACTACTGGAACAGACTGTACATAGTGCTGTCCTTAAAGATTGTTTGTAACCCACTTATTTGGTAGAACACACTGCTAAAATCTTAACCAGGATAAAGTATTTCAGAAATTTATTGGCTGTATTGGTGACTGAATGCAGCTCAAAGTGCTGGATATTATTATTTGAACCCCTAAACAGTTTGGGACTGAGATACTGGGAGGGCCATGTCCTGCCATCTGCATCCATTCTTCAACAGCAATAGAAGCAGCTTTCTTAACACATGCCCTTGATTTCTGAGATGCAATTCAAGATGCAACTTTCACTTTCCTGTTCGTGATTTTTGCAGAAGCATCTGCCTGACCATCAATGACCAATTTCTATCTTGGTGTGATTTCATACTGTCTGAGACAGAACACTCAATGTGTGAGATCAGAACTCACAATAAACCAGGAAACCACAGGAAATGTGGCTTATAAGTAATACACTGTGCAGCTGTCACATGCTGCTGGATCACCTCACTCTGTGGTAGCTACAAATAAATGAACTACCAAGCTTCGTTCTATGAGTTATTCATTTTATCATCTGAATGCAAGCAGCTTCACCTCTCTAATCAGTTTCTCTCCCAACAAATTGAGGAAGATATCCAAGGTTTGTTTTAGATTTTCTTCTTTGGTTTGTTTGGAACAAACCAGAGATGGAAACCTGCCCACATTCAGGTGACACAACAAAGAAGCCAGACAGCAAAACTCTGTTTACCTGCTCCTGCTGCAAGTGAGCCGGGTATCATCTACCAGCACATAGCTAATACTGGCATGTCATGTCATCTGAACCCAGGCAGTGTCTTCCAGCTAGCTTATCTCAAACTGTATTTTAAATTATGTAAATTAAATTAGGTATTTAAATAAATCTTTGAGGAAACTTGACTATCCTGACCTTGGGGTGAATGTCTGAAACATAAAGTAGCCTCTGAAAACACAAACATGGCCATTGCTGCTCTGGATTGGATGTGGCCAAAACATGTATATTGGAGGATCACTTCTTCCTTTACCAATAAGCTCCAAGGCCTATCTCTGGTCTCTTGACATTATACTAATATCAGCACCAGCTAATGGTAAAGCCATTACTGTGATAGAGCACATCCGCAAAGGTATAACCTTGGGTATTATATACAACTTGGACAGGCAGCCTTCAGAGGAACCAGAACTGAACTCCTTTGTTTTCATCTTGTTTTATTTTTGTTCCACCAACCAAAGTCAACTGGGAAAGATAGGTGTGTGTCCATACTGCACCATTGTAATGATATGACCACTTGAAAAGTCATGGTTCCATCCTATGAAATCCTGGCATCTGTAGTGGTTTGAGATACTTATAATTCACTGGCAGAATGTTCAAAGGGAAAGGCACTAGAGAATTCTAAGAACCTTGCCAACCCACAAATCCCATGATTCCGTCGGGTAGAGCCATGACCGTTAACATGGTTTCAAAATGCTATAATTGTACCATGTGGATCCACTCTTAGAATCAACAAACTAATCATCACTGGTACATTTCCATTTACCAAAGCCAAACTCAAGTCACAGTCCTTTCATACACCAGGGTAACCAAATGCTTATTTTATTCCAGCAGCTTGGTTGAGGCAGGAAAAGTTGGTTTGTTATTGCAACTATTGAACAAGTGGGAATCAGAAGTCCTTTTGCTGTATGCTACAAATCACCTATGCATGTACCAGTCATCTCCAGTCTGTGTTCTGCCCAACCCTGTTGGTGTACCACTGAAAGAAAAATACAACATGAACATGTGGAATAAGTTTTGTTTATTCTACCATTCAAGGATAGGGATTCTTTCCTTCTGAATGGCAATATGGGACAAACATTTAGCACTTAATCACTAGCATTTGGTGGAGTTTGCAAGAATGAAGATAAAAATGCCTTCATGGGATAAGGACAGCTTAAGAACTGGCAGCTAGGCATTCTTGCTCTTGATTGAATTTTTACAACTGGACTTATTTAAAGCACAAATTGTTGTACAAGAGTGACACAGTCCCCCCTCCCGCCAGGACTTCCAGTCCCACATTACTGATTAATTGTTGCCACTTTATCTTTAGAAGTTTTCTGTGTAATGTTGAAGAGAAGGTAAAGGTTTTCTTACCTTAATTGAAACATCTTTAAATTGCTGGGCTGTTTGCTTTGTACATAGATAAAAGCTGTTTCAGGGTTGCCCATCAAACCTGTCAGTGTGACAGGGGAAACATTACTTCACTATGTGTTTCATGCATTGAGAAAATCCTTTATTTTTTTCTTTTCATTGAAAAAAAAAACACACTAACCACTAGCTAGTATTTGTATTTCTAGAAGAAAGAGAAAACAACAAATCTTTTTGTTCCAGTGCTTGTCATCATAGCATGGAAGAAGCTAAAACTTGCAGTTCTTGTTGTGGGGTGATGGATGGATTGCTGAGATTATGCACACAGTAAATAAGACAATATATCATTTCAGTTGTTTCTTCCTATTTGAATAGTAGTGCCACTTAAGATAAAAATCACATATTAGTTCCATCCTAAATCTATACTTTCTATTTGAAACACGCTGACATTGAAGAAAACAAAGGAGCTACCTTTGGAAGAAAGTGGAGATAAAACATGAATAGATTCTGGAGTGGATTGCAAGCTCATTAGGTCTTGTCCTCTTTGACTTTCCTCTATTTCCTTTTCCCTTTTCATTTTGCAGCCTTCCATTGTGATCAACCACAAACAACCTTCCTAGAAATCATTAGAGACTATGGGGTCACTAGCCATCAAATGTTCATGTCAGCCCCTTGTGCAAATTACCAAAACCCCATGCTGGGGATATTCTTTTCATACTTAACACCATTGTAACAGAAACACCTCAGTGAAACCCCACGTTTTCAACAACCTATCAATAGATCATGTTTGACCAATTCACTTATGAAAGATTTTGATCACTCATGAAAACTTTACAAGCTTTGCCCAACTCTTCATAGTTATGGTGATTCATTCAAGTGGGCAAAGATGACCCATGCTCTATTGATAAAATCGTTTCACAAACTAAATTAGAGGTGACTCAGTGATTAAGGGATTACCTACAAATCTTGAAATACCTGGCTTGAATTTCATATAGGTTCCTAGATCTCAGAATCTGACTCCACTTCTCCAGGTCTCAGGGCAAGGGAAGGAATCTCAGGGCAAGAACACTGTCCTAAAAAGAAAAAAAGCTTTTTTTTTGCAGCATGCAATTGACTCCTGTTATTGCAAATTCCTTCCAAGTAGCTGCTGTAGACTCTCAAGAGATCTACTCTCTTCCCCTTCATTCTTTCTTGTGCTTGCATTTTTATTTGAATTACATATTTTGAGGACTGTGGTTGACACTTAAGGTATCAGGCCTAAAGACATCATCAGGCCCTGCCCTATTTGATATCACTAGGCATCTCCCCTAAGTATCAGGTTATGCTTGTGAAATCTCAGGACCTGGGGTGCTCTTTGACCTGGCAATCATAATCTCATGCATGCTTGCCATCTCACCAGGTGACCTCAGGTGACTTATAATTCTCTCTGCCCCAGTTTCTTTCCTTTGTCTACCTTGAATCCCAGCTTTGGGAGAAAAGGTAGAGTATAAATAAAAGAATAGAAAAGCATGGGGGCATGATATTATCCTTCTTCACAAATTTGTTGTAAGGATTACAAATTAATGTATGTAAACTGGTCTGAACAATGGAATGGTATGTAAGTCCTAAATAACATTATTTAGTGTCTATAAGTTATGAGCAAGAAAATGTGTTTCTAACATGTTAGAAATGTGTTTCTACTTGCAAAACTGTGATTTAACACACGCAATGATGTGTTTAAATAAATGTGCTTATATGTTTAAGTTAAATCAGCAAATGTATTCATCACAAAGATCTAGTGATGGAGCTTTACATATACTATTGGCATCTATGATGGAGTAAGGTTTTCAGTGTATGTACAAAGCTCTGCATCACAGCGAGGCATTTTACCTGTATTCCAGAATTTACAAACATTGGCTGGTATAGAACTGTTTATACCAAACCTTTGGTTTCTACCTTTAACAGTACTCCTTGTGCTAAACAGCTTTCCAGTGAATTGTCTCCCATTTCCTTTTTTTATTTCCAAAGACAACAGGTCCAGTTTTTGCATTCCTAATCTCCATTTATATCCTCAATCCATTTGACTAGCATACAATTGGCCATCTGTCTAGGTAGTATAACTTGGAATGTGGCTGAGCGCTAGATTTGTTGTGGGCATGGATGCTTTTGCAAATATTATTTTGTCATTTTCTAAATCATAGTTGATAATGAGAGCAGTCCACCTGCCATATGGAACTTTCTCAAATATACTTTCTAATGAGCTGCCACACAACAGCTACAGTTCCTGCTAATTCTGTAACATGGCAGGGACAACGCTATTATCCTTTCTAAAACAAAGCAATACAAAAACTCCTCTAGTGCTGTTTTTTTTTTCACCATGTAAGGAGCATCAACAGAAAACAAAAGATTAAACTTTGTAGATGAGGCAAAGAACCACAATGCAAATAAAAAGTATGGGCATAGAGCTGGTTCTGCTTTAATTAAATTTTTGAGCTGATTGGGTTCCTTGCAGACACAGTGCCTTCACCAAGTGTCATCTCTAATGCTGCCCTTATGCAGTTACAAAGGCCTTATACAGAGAGGTTTTGGTATCATTGCCCAGGCAATCCGTTAAACTTTGCACAATGCTCACTTGTGCTAGTCGCTATCTCTAAACTTGAACGTGCTCCACAGGGTTATTGTGAAAGTAAAATGGAGTTGGTGGGAATTGCATATGCCACTCTGAGTTTCTTGAAAGAAGGTACTACATCCAAGTAAGAAATAAAAGTATCATCTGCTAAGGAACCCCATGTTTGCCTGCTATAGAACCCAGTGAACTTACAGAATTTTGAGGCACAAATAGGACTTGCCAGAAAATGCTGCAGTGTGGATTGTTGCTGTTCAAAGTACTCTAATTCAAGTATGGGGGGGGAACCCTCAAATATTGTTTAACTACGATAAAATATAACAGTTTGGCAATAAATTGCTTAAGGAAGAGATATGACAATGAAGAGACAAGTCTTCAAAATAAAAGTAATCATAGTAAGAGATCTCAGAGAAATAGTAGAAATAAAGGCAGTTCAAGCGAGGGGAAGGAGGAAGGAAAAGAATAATACAGAAAGATAACAATACAGGATGGGAGAAAAAAAGATAGACAAGGGAATATAATAAAAGTTGAGGTGATGTAAATATCTGGGTAGATATGAATCGATGTACAAATATTCTCTCCTTTGTTTTATTCATATCTTGGAAAATGATGAATATGTTGTTGTTGATTAATCTGAGTGTTTGATGTTTCTTTCTTTTTAATAAAAATAATAAAAAAAATATTGTTTAACTACAACTGCTAACACAGACCTAGTCAGTGAAGCCAATGCTGAGAGTCACTGAGAACTGCAGCTCACTGAGACTTGCAGCCCACATTATTCACACACTCAATTCAATTCTCCACTCCCAGAGCCTGGGAAATTTACTTTGTTGGACTGTCATTGCCAGAATCCCCCAGACAGCATGACCACAACACTTAATATCTGAGAGATTTTGTGGGTTGTAATCCAAAATATAGTTTTACAGGCCTCTACCTCTTCTTTCTGTCTTTTCTCTCTTTTCTCTCCCCGTTTTCCATTTCTTTCCCATCTGTTGCTACATTTTTGCTTCTAATGAGAGTTCTGGTTTGAAGTCCATGTTACCTATAGAACTCTTTTCCAGCACCACATTTCAGATAACATCCAATGGACTGCCACTCCTAGTCAGCCTAGCCAAGAGCGAAGGATGCTCGGCGTTTCCTACCAACAATATCTGGAGGGCCATAAATTTCCCACAAATTCGAACAAAAGAGGTACTCTTGGGCATGTTTCCTGTCAGATTTATAATTAAGACTCCACAGTTTTCTAGTTTATTTTTTTCCCTGTAATTAGTTGTGTTTATGCAGCTCTAAAGAAAGAAACTTGGCTTCATATTCAAACTCTCCAATTCATTTTAAGGGAAGACCCAGATGGCATTGTCAAAGATTTACTACAGTAGCAAATACTTACTCTCATTTACACTCTAACTATTTCCAGGATTTACTACTAAATGTCTTATTGCTGTGTTGGAGGCCATTTTGCCCTGCTGGGAAGTTTGAGGTAAAATATTGCTATAAGAACTGAACAATTACTGTGCATTAATACAAGTATACATCTCTCATTCTCTTTCCACCCTCTTTCTACATTAAGCTTATGGATTGCTTTAATGGTTTATTTTCCAATGTGAATTAATATTTGTTGATAAAGCAGGCAGTTGAACTATCGATGACTGCTAGAAAGAAAGTTAACATGTTATGTTTGAGTGATGCAATTCTGTGCAGCATTTATAAGAAGTCACTGTCCCTGATCAACAGATGTATCTAGACTTCACCCTTTTTGTGCCTTTTTATTGCTCTCATCTATACACATATATTTAGGAGGAATCTAGGAGTCTTAGTGGACCACAAGATAAACATGAGTCAACAGTGTGATGTGGCAGCTAAAAAAGCCAATGTGATTCTGGGCTGCATCAATAGGAGTATAGTGTCTAGGTGGAGAGCAGTAATACCACTCAATTCTGCTTTGGTTAGTCATCACCTGGACTGCTGTGTCCAGTTCTGGGCACCTCATTTCAAGTATATTGACAAACTGGAACGTGTCCAGAGGAGGGTAACCAAAATGGTGAAGGGTCTGGAAACCATGGCCGATGAGGAGTGGCTTAGGGAGCTAGGTATATTTAGCCTGTCAAAAAGAAGGTTAAGAGGTGACATGATAGCCATGTTTAAAGTTTTGAAAGGATGTCATGTTGAAGATGGAGCAAGCTTGTTTTCTGCTGTTCCAGAGATAAGGACATGGAGCAGTGGATTCAAACTACAGGAAAAGAGATTTCACCTAAACATCAAGAAGAACTTCCTGACATTAAGAACTGTTTGATTGCAGAATATGCTGCTTTGGAGTATGGTGGAGTCACCTTTGGAGGTTCTTTAACAGAGGCTGGATGGACATTTGCTAGGTGTGTTTTTAGTATATATTCCTGCATGGCAGAAGGTTGAACTTGATGGCCATTGTGGTCTCTTCCAAGACAATGATTCCATGATTCTGTATAAAGGGCTGCTAAGTCTAAGTATGTATGAACTAAGAGGTGCTAATTGTGAATTACATCTTCAATTTTTGCTTTTTGAACTGTAGTCTAGAGAAGAATATGGAAGCAGAAATTTATTTCACATAAAGGATATCTTCACTTATTTAGAGGGAAAAAAGGGAGGAAATTGTAATACTAGATTGATATAATAATGAAGAGATTACCTAATGTACCTGTCAATCAGTCAATCAGTCAGTCAATCAATCAATCAATCAATCATCTAGCCAGCCATCCACCCACATTCCAGGGTCCTGTTATACTGTAGTGACTGGATACTTGATATACTAGTGTCTAGTGTATCACAGAAATGGAGATCAGGATGAAACTATGCAGATAGCAACTTATAAAGTGGTGGGGATGTGCATTTATTGAGCCCCAGTTCTCCTATTTAGTTTGATGAGAAAAGCTAACTGGACTGTAGTGGAAGCAAGGCAATATCTAGTATTTATACTGAGATTACAATATAACAGGGAGACCTCATGGTTTTGCTTTCTCCTGCACTTGTATAGTGGGAATTTCAGTAAATTCTAATTTTTCTTTTTTTTAAAGGAAGAAATTTCCACCCCTCAGTAGCTGACTGAGGTCTGAGAATTTCCACTGGTTTCTTATTCTTCTGATTATTCCAAGTAACTACCCAAATCCCAATTATTATTTTCTAACCATAGCCCATAAGACTGCTGAAATATGTTGCACATTGAAGCAACAAAACCATTAAAACAACCATTTTCCCACATGGTCTGCTACTATGCCAAGGTGCATGCATGCATTGATACTATAAAGGTAGAACCTGATTGAAAGAAAAGTAATTGAATGCTAAAGGTAATATGATTGAAGAACCTTGACCTTTGGCTAGTGTCATAAGTCTAAAACAACTGAACATATACTCTGTGTGTGTGTGTGTGTGTGTGTGTGTGTGTGTAGTAACCCTCCATTCTGGAATCAATGAGATACTTATTTAATGGAACAGAGAATTTCTAAGCTGGTTCTGAAGCTCTGAAATCATAGGGGAATAAAAGGCTCATAAGCAGCTAATTAGATCAGTCGTAACCAGGAGGTATTTGGCCAAATTTTCCTGGATATAAACTCTCAATTTACTTTAATGTATTTTGCATATGTTTGTGCCAGTGATAAACTGCAGTTTTCCACAGCGTTTACACCTCCTACAAACCAGAATCTGTAGGTCATTAGAGGCGGTTGAGGCCTACGTGCTAGTCTGGGACATCAAAAATGCTAATTGTGCTTTCTGCAATTTCTAAGCTAAATGAAAGGAATTGGAAGAATCTTGTGACCTCTCTCTCTCTCAGATATTTTGCAGACATTCTGCATTATATTTAGTCTGTGATAGGAATTTCCTGTTTAAGCTTACCATGAGGTAAGCTTGCCTCTTCCCTTTCACTAAAATATTCTACGTCTATTGTATTGAGCTCATGAAGGTGGGCAAGTGTGTCTTCCAAGTTCGTGGAATAAATGTTAGATACACATGGACATAAGACCTATGGAAATATCAGTCTGAACATGTAAAAGTCAAGAGTTGTTCACAGCCTAAAATACACATGAGAAAGTCATGCTACACATATAGAGCCAAAATGTCACCATTGTGCAAGGGATGTACACTGGCATAGGAACGGGGAGGTGGAGGGGTGCCTTGGCCCAGGCGGCAATGATTTGGGGGCGTCCTGGCTCATAGCCATGCCCCCGCATGCCCTGCCCATGCTCCCACACACCGTGGCCACGCCCGCACACACTGTGGCCACGCCCCCTCCTGCCCCCCTCCACACACTCTGGCTCCACCACTGAGGATGTATTTCGCTGATGGCACTAGAAGCAGAGTTAAACAGACAGTGCCTTATCTTTGCAAGTTGTTCATTGTGATTTTGCATCCCCTACTTTTCATTGTGGTTGAACATCCCATACTTAAATTGTGATTATTCATTGTGGTTATGCATTCTGTACATTGTCTCATGTATTGTGCATTGTGCAGTGCAATGACACCTTGTCACTGACATGTGATGTTCAGTGTTGCAGAACAAGCGTATTGTCATAGTTTGAATGTTGGACTAGGACACAAGAAGGATTCAAATCCCTGCTCAGCCATGGAAATCCACTGGTGACCTTGGGCAAGTCACACTCTGTCAGCCTCAGAAGAAGGGAAGGACAAACCCCCTCTGAATAAATTGTGCCAAGAAAACTCTGTAATAGGCTCACCTTTGGATTGCTATAGATCAGAAATGACCTGAAGGTATACAGCAACTTGCAATGTTGCTACTCTGCATCTGGAGTTGTGTAGTGCTGCTATGCCATGCAGGTATTTATGTTGCACTAAGGGGATTTTGGGTTGAGGCTATTGAATGTTAACTGTGGCAAGAATTTAATATGTTGTTGGGTGAAGCACTATGTCTGCACTAGTTCTTAAGATCTTTATAGAAATAGCAGGTCACCTTTCTTAAATGTTTCTGTCTCAGTGTATATTAGAAGAAATTGATTCTTTTCACAAACCAAAACTTCAATGACAATGCAAACATACCGTCAAACAGAGGAAAGTGAAATAATAGTGATAATTCTGCAACGCAAGGTGCAGACGTCTTTGTAAACCAATATCGGCTTGATAGCCTCACATTTTGCATGCATCCATGGGCAGGTGAGAAACAGCTTGGATCTCTGTTGGATACTGAAGCTGCTTTTTTGTTATGCAGTCTGGCTTGGCCCTTTGGAACTTGACTGGCAGGCTGCATCCCTTTGTGGCTGCCTACTGCTGCAGTGATACTCTTTGTTGCTCCTGTTGCTTCCAACAGAATTGGGGCTTGAAATCCTGAAATATCTTTAGGTGCACAGTTGAAGGAGGTGGCAGACTGTGGGTGGATTTCAGTTGGGGACCTCTGCATTGTAAATGTCCCTTATATGTACAGATGTGCCTTGTTTGGATTCTGCAGGTATTGGTGCTCCCTTCCTTTCTGTGTAGCACCCTACCCCTCTCTCCCAATTTACCGTAAAGCCCAGAAGCCATCTCGCACACTCATTCCATGCTTCATAGTGACCAGGAACTATTACAGCAACATCTGGCAACACCGTTCTCTCCTGATGCATAGTGACTGCAAAAGTGCTGAGGTCGCCAAAGGACCCACCCAGCTGATATTTTCTAAAACCATTACAACTGTCAGTTGTATGATTATCATTGTAGCCTAATAAGCTCTGAAAAATCTTAATCTTAGTTTTTATATTTTATATTACACTCGCATATATATCTGATGTTGCCTAAGATTTTATTTTCTCGTCGATAATACTTGTTAGAAATACCCTAGGAATTTAACTTACCTTTGGAATTAGATGCGGTTGAAATGTCCAGATTTGAGATCCTGTGTCTCTAATTCCCCAAACTGCCTTGTCCACTACCTGTAATTTATCCCCATAGTCCCCAGTCCAATCTGTATTCAGAGTTTTTAACACACAGAGTTTGGGTTCCTGAGGGAATACACTGCCCACCTTCTTGCTGCTAGGCCTCATCTCCATAGTAACTGGCCTGAGCTCTCTGGCTAAGAGTTCTAAAGGCCCCTCCCTAAACTGCCAACCCCAAGATTCCATAGAATTTTCATAGCCGGCCAATCATATGAGGTCTTCTCGCCTCACACAGCCAATCATATGAGGTCTTTGCCTGCCTGACGCAGACAAACAGACAAACAGACAAACAGACAAACATTGACTTTTATATAGTAGACTGTGCTTCTTTTTTTTTTTAACCCGCTTGTTTGTAAGCAGCTTTTGGCATTCCATGGTTAATATAGCTCCTTTGAGGGGTTAAGTGAAATAGATGAAATCCTGTTTTCACTCAGTTTTGCAATGAAGGCAGATGAGATGTACCAGCAGTTAGCATCATCCCTCATCAGAGCACTACATCTACAGCAAACAGCTCATCCATTCGCCTGGACAGCCTTCATTTTTACTCATTTTGGGCTACATTCCTGTGTGCAGTAAGGGTTGCTTAGTTCTCATTGACTTCCTGACTTCAATCACAAAGTGCTCCAAGTAGTGCAACCTTTGGGGGCCTGTACCTGCAATTGCACCATCTGGTTACGCTGGAAAGAGGCAGCCTTGGAAATATCTGCTTGTGTCTTGAAAAGCACACCATAGGCAATCTGCTTTGGGTATTGGAAAGAGTACTTGTAGTATAGGCGAGATAAGGTTGTTGATAGCCTAGCTGGGTAACATTAAAGCTTAACTGAAGAACTTTAGGGCTCTTCTCTTGCTTTTAATGGCATTTTATTTATCTCTAGTGAGCTCTCCCTCATGGCCAGCCCAGATTTGTTTACCCCATTTTGAGAGACAAGAAAGCAATAAGGGGACCCCTTCAGTGGAGTGGCTGGCATTCCTAGTAAACATTTCCATAAATGTCTACATTTAATATTGGGATTGTTTAACACTTGGCAGAGCAAATATAGTTCTTATGTGAATATTTTGTTGGCCCAGATCTGCTATGATATTGAAGAGTGTATGAGGCTTTTGATTCTTTTCATTCCAGTTAATTCCGTAAGTTAGCGGTGGGTGACAATCTCACTTAGTTGCTTTTCTTTTTTAAAAAAAGGAAGTTTTTTTCAAAATTCACAAGTCTCTATATGAATGCAATAGAAAAAGCTTGATTTAAAAAAAAAGAATGTGGGGAGGAGAAGGTAAAAGATTTTTATCAGTTTTCATCTTTTTAACTGTGTTTTCATTGTGTATTAGATTATTTTAATCCTGTGATTTTAACTGAACTGTGCTTTAATTGTCCTTTAATTTTTGTATGATTTTTTAATTGTTCATGTTTTGCATTAATGTTTTTAATATGTTTGTAAGCAGCCTGGATCTTATATAAGGAGAAAGGTGGGATATAAATTGAATAAATAAATACACAAATCCAGCCAACCAGAGGACTTTGAGTGCTTAGTAGACAGACAGACAGACAGACACTTTATTTCGGTCATTCACGAATAAAACAATAATAATAAATACAGAATAAAGACATAAAAACTAACAAAAACAGATAGCAAAATTTAAACGGCTCGCATCAGCCACTATTGCTATTATTAACCGTTTGAGAACGTATCTTACACATGATATACAAAAACTTTGCTACTTTGAGCATAACAGTTTGCTCCTGATTATCCAGCAGATGGCGTAGATAGAAACCATCAGAATGTCCTGGGTATTGGGTTAGTAGAGGAGTAATCAGTTCTTGACGAATGTCTCAGTAAAACTGACAATATAGGAGTACATGAATTGTAGTTTCTACCGCACCGGTATTGCAAGGGCAGATGAGTGCTTAGTATGTACAAATGACAACAATGGCGGAACTTGGAGTGTGTGAAGGTGGGGGCTACAGTGCGAGGGGCGTGGCCACTGTACAAGGTGTGTGGCTGTGTTGCATGGGGCATGCCCAGAGTGCACAGGGGCATGGCTACAGGCCAGGATGCCCCAGAAACATTGCTGCCTGGGGTGAATCCCCCCGCCCCCATGTTCCTACGCTACTGAATGACAATATCCATTTATCCCCCTCCTTCTCTTCAGTTGCCATGTTCTGTCTCTTCCCATCTTCCAGCTATGACATGTTTTACTGATGAGCTCTGCAAATCATATTACTTTCCCTTAAAACCATCATAAAGAGTGACATTGTAGTAACTTTTAATCAAACTCAGTGATCTTACTACAACACTATTCTGTCTGGTTTTTATTTTTTCTTTCCCCCTCCCACATATATTAGCTGATACCTTAGTTGTGTGACAAGAACCATGTTAATTTGCATAGTGTGTCAATATCAGGACAAGTAATAATTAGAGGTTGCAGATTCAATATAATCTAGTGCTCTAGGGCATTTGAATTTAACTCACAGGAAACCTTCATTAGCTATCTTGCCTTTGAGGCTATGAAACCTTCCAGTTTTCAGGTAGATTTTTTGTGAACACATTTACTTGTAAGTCATGAGTCAGTGGTCCATGCTGAGAAAGAAATCTTTTTATAATTATCTAGTTAATTGTGGCCATGTTCACGCTGGTATTGGGTTCTCCAGTGTTTCATAAGGCATGACAACAGAGATTCACGTCTTTGTAGAATTTCCCATTCAGTGGTGTGAAAACATTTGTTTTACTTAGGTCAGACATCAATGAGCAATGAAGCAGATCTGCTCAATGGAGCACTTTTTAGTAGGCAAAAGCTTTGGGCCACAATACTGTGCATATGTTTTCAATGTGTTCTACTTACCTTTCTATTATTAGAAAATTCTCCCTTCTTCTCTGCTGCTCCAGGCCAGAAAAGAGATTTCTGCACCACCAGCACTGCAAAACCAAAATCTTCCACCCTATTTACTTTTGAACCACTGGGAAGATAAAAGAAATTGTCTGAAAATATACAAGACTGCCAAAGAAGATCTATTTATTCTAAAGTGACTGTTGCTCTTTGGCGTTGCTTTTGGTGATCCAGCTCTCCCACGTTTACAGGCTGGCATTTCTGACAGTCACACATGTAGGCATCTGTTGAATTGTTGCATGAGTAGATGGGGCATTTTTCTTCTGGTGACTCCAGTCTGGACAATGTCGGACACATGTGACTGAACAGAACTACACAAGTAGGGCTTATAGACATTCCAGTAGAACTCTTAACAATGGAACTTTCTCCCTACACTTTCCATTGGATCTTGGCCAATGTAATTGCAATCATTATTCTGTCTAAAGACACTGAAGAAGAAGAGAAGGTCCAGTACTTTCATTCAAGGGAAATAGGTCTCAGCAGATGCTAAATGCTGCTAACTCCTGATCCTGGCACTGGGAAGTTCTGAAATAATATACCAGTGATCACCAGTGGAATAATAATTTATTTTCACAATAGGTGATTTATATCAAGAACAATATTTTATGCTCATTAATTAACCACATTAGACTTCCCCACTTAAAATAGAGTTCAAGGTGAATATTGTGCTTTGTTAACTGTGAAGGCAGCTATTTTGTGTCTGGTTTAGCTGGGAGTCACTTCAATTGAGCTTAGAGGGATTTATTTCTGACTTTAGATTCAGTGAACTAAGTTATAAGTAAAAATACCATCTGGAGTGGAGTAAGATTAAGCTTTGAAATGTTTATTTAACAAATAAGAATTATTCCTTGAAAATTGACTTTCGTTAACCCAGTTTCTTTAATCTGATACTTTATAAAGTAATTTTGATTTGGGACCTGAATACTCTAAAGGTACCAGATCATATCTGATACTGGAAGCAAAGCAGGTTAGTACTGGTTAGCATTTGGGTGGGAGACCACCAGGGAATATCAGATGCTGTAGACTATATTTCAGAGGAGGGAACTGGCAAAACTGCCTCTGAGTATCCTTTGTCTAAGAAAACACGCACACACACACAAATTAGTTTTGTGAAATGATTAATGTGCATGCTAGAATTCTGATCTTGCATACTTTGCCACATATAAGGTGTGCAATTATATCTGAATAGTTGTAGCCACTTTGTTGCATTTTAGAGACGGGAAGAATATTCAAAAATAGGTGAAAAATAGTTCAAAAATGTTTAGAAACTGATGAGAAGACTCCTGGATTGAAAAGAATCTTCACAGTTCAAGACTTATTCTACATAAAATTGGCATGTAGTTGTTCTGCTCAGAAAACAACATTTTTCAGTGCATAAAGTTAACATTTCTATGCAGAAACACTTTTCTGCCCAGAAATATAATCTTTCAACCTATTCTGTGTAGAAAATGCTGTGTCCTGTGAAAAACACAAATTTTTGTGCAGAGTTAGTCTTGAACTGTGAATGGCTTTCTAAGCTGGCACTATTTTGAAAGACTCTAACACAGGGTTTTCCAAATGGTGTGCCACAACACATTAGCATGTCTCCTGAAGTGTGTAGGTGTGTCACCTACAATCTTGGAAATGTATGTTATTATTTTACATATTTTTAAAAAATATATGAACGGTTTTCATGAGATATGTTGTGTCCCCATACATTTTGTTATTACAATTTATGTGTGTGTGTCTCTTATAAGTGGTTAGTTTAACCTCCAGTTTGGTAGTAAAACTGAATTACTGTGTTGCAAAATGATGCATGTCTAAAAAAGTGTGTCATCAATATGAAAAGCTTGGAAACTTCTGCTCTAACAGCAAGAAGAAAATTAGTCAAATTACTTGTTACTTCCTTCAAGAATAGAATTAGCAAAGAATCACATCCCTACCAGACTCTGGAAGCCCGAAGGTCATGGCTGAGATCTATTGGTTGTATCAAGGTGCAAAGAAGGAAGTTCCATTGCATTATTCCTCCTCCCCTGAAGCACTTTAGGTCTGCGTCACTTTTAAAGCTTGATTTTTTTCAATATAGAAAGAGTACTTTAGATTACAGGTTTCTTAATGCAAGGACAGATCATTTTGGCTTCTGCTGCTTTGTATAATGCCCAGTAACCTCGTGCTATAATTTGATCTTATCATTCATTTACTTAATAATAGTTCCAGTGGTAGATAGTAAACACAGTACAGAAACTTCTAAGAGTTTAATGGATTTTTAAAGATCCACAAAACCCATATTATTCCTCATTAGATTTCAGAAAAGTTTGTTAATGAGGGTCTTTTTGGTATGACTCCCAGAGGGAAAGCTCTCTTTTAATTCCTTGGATTTCTATAATGAGTTTGTTTATTTTTCAGCATGAGGGTTGGGTTTGGGAAAATTATGGGTAGAAACTGCAAGCTATACAATTTTCAGTTCACTGATAAATATGCTTTTCAGGGATTTATTTTGAAGTCTAAAGTTAAAAGAAACTTCATTATGATGTGACTTGAGAGCTAATTGCAGGAGGAGAACAGCTAATTGTTCTCTCCTAAATTATCCTAACACCATAAACAATGGCTGTGAATACTTTCTGACACATTTTAGGTTGATTCAAAACTTGTTTTTTAATAGGCCCCAGTTGTAGTAAAGGGACTGTTGCCGTGTCCCAATCACAGCAAAAAGATCAGGAAAATTACAGTAAAGATACATTTTACATGCAAGAAAAAAAACACGCCAATACTATAGACACCAGATTTGTTTTCCTTCACATTTGATGTTTTATCAGGTAGCATGATAGAGCTATCAAACTAATATTGTTTTTTGTTTGTCAATATAGTTCTTCCATCACTAATTAGCTCTGGAGAAGTTACTGTTGTAATGATTTATCTGCTCCCTAAAGTATAACAACAGAACAGCATTGCATATGCGATCTTTACTATGGCTTTTGTCTCCTTTTAGTGTTTTCCAAATGAACAGCCTGAACAGCCTTCCATAATAAACAGTTTAATACTCTTATCTGCTTGTGTCATTGGGTGCCCCAACCCATAGAGACAATAGTATTTGGAAACCTCTGGTTTTTTCTATGAATGTGCTTAGGACTTAATGATGGAAATCTATAGGATTGATTAACATGTTTTTGTTTGGTCAAATGCACACAGAGAGAGAGAGAGAGAGAGAGAGAGAGAGAGAGAGAAATGCAGTGGTTGAATAATCCAAAAGGTTTAAGGGAAAAGCTTAAGGAGAATACCTGTAGGTTCTGACCATCAGAGAACATATAGCAGGCTGTTCCCAGTAGATGTTCTTTGGATATAACTTGCATGAAGAGCACAGTGAAAGGAGTGGGGGCAGGAGAGCAGCAACATTGGAGGGCAAAGTGATTCGGCTGGGATGAGAAGGCCTCAGTGCACTGGAATAACTGGGTGGCAGACACAGAGTGAGAAGTGGTAAAAGAACAGCAAAATGGAGGGATCTTGGGGAGAAATTTGTGAAAAAAGGATGGAGGAAGCACGGGTGGGCAGGTGAGCAGCAGCCTTGGTAGGTAGAGTGATTTATAGGGATGGGAAGGCATCCAGGAACTAGAGTAACTGGGTGGCATGTAGAGGGATTATATGTGTCACACTTTAGTATTGAACCCCTCTCCCAAGTCACAAGATGACAGAAACTATGAGACCAAAGGACCAAAAGAACAATATTGTTGCAATTTTCTTTGCATTTTGCACAACTTAGGTTACACAGCGCAACAATTTTCCTCCCTCTTGGTGGCCTTGACCTTGCAGAAGGTATGGTTTACTCAGCATAGAGGCCCTGGGGTTCATTGTTTCGGATTCCTTTACTGGGACAGAGATTGATGGCCATGTTTTTGGCCCACTGTATGTATTGTTTTGTGTCTGTGTGAGAAAGTAGTAGAGCAGTGTGTTGAACTGACAATGGCCTCTTGTGTGACTTCAGAAAGGCTGGGGGGTAGTGCCCAAGGCCCAAATACATCCATAGTTTAGGCAGTGGTTAGGAGTGGATTATCATTTGTATACATATGCGCCACTGACTCACTGTAGTCCTTTTGGCTTGTCTTTACATCCTCTTCATAAGGTAATTTCATTGGAATGATTTGATTGGGGAACAATAAGAAGATGTATAAAATTTCCATTAGATAAAAAAAAAAGTGACCTTGCCAAATTGCAGGAAATGGGAATCATTCTTCCTTGCAACCACAAGGGCCTCTGAAAGCCCAATGGTGGACCTGCAGACCATTCCTTTTTTTTTTTTTAAATTCCCCCTGCAAAGTATGGACTGTCACAATGCTTACTCTCTGTTTATTAATTCCTGTTATTATCCAATCTATGCACTCTAGTCCTGTCCTTTCTTTTCCTACTCTATCAAAATGTTGCACAAAAAAGAAACTGAGACCATTTCTGCCCTACACTGTTATAGTGCCGTTATTCCACTTTCAACATCCTGTGGAATTCTGAGGTTTGCAGTTTAGGGAGGCCAAAGAACTCTCTGGCTGAGAATTCTAAATGCCCCTCCCTAAACTGCAAACCCCAGGATTCCATAGGATCTTGAAAATGGAATAATAGCACTATAGCAGTGTAGTGTGGAAATGGCCTTTGTCCTGGCCAGAAATGGACTTACAACTGCATAATTATTCTTCAGAAAGTTGCATGAATCTGACCAAAATTATGTGAATTTATTGAAAATGCACAGTAGTGGTTTTTTTTTTTTTTTTTAAGTTCTAGGGGAAAATTGCATAACTTTTCCAAGAAGTTGTACAATTTTCTGACATTGGCAGAAAAAAGTTCTTGAGTGTTTTGACACTGTGGGAAGAAAAAGCAATACCTTTTCCTTGACATCACTCAGGAAGTGGGAAAATTGAGAATTTCCATCCCTAGCATCAATCCTGTTCTGTAACTATTAGCTTGGAGGGAAAAAAACAAAAAAACAGAAGCAAATGCCAAGCATCAGTCAGCGAAATGAGAGAATGATTTCTGAGACTGTTGGTGTCAGGGACACTAGCTGAAAGAAAAGTATAGTTTTCTGCCAAGTGCCTGCACTCTTTCAGTCTGGTGATTATACCCCATTTTTCTCCGAGTATGGAAACTAGAGGCCATACTAGGGAACGTGTTCTTGTCACATTGCAGCACTAGGGCTTTTGTTGCAGATAAATGATGGGCAGTCAAGAAGGGGTTTCTGCTGAAGCTGAGGGACATTAAAACTATGATAAAAAGAAATATAAAGAAAGGACAAGTTAACTACTTGCTTTATTTCAAGATTCCCCCATTTTTGCAAGGTGCAAATCAAATCAAATCAAGAGCACAGTGGCAGCTGATGGTTTCTGTATTATTGGATAATGAATCTACTCCAGCTTTAAGTCTGAACTTTGAAGATTCTGCTGAAAGTACTAAACCTTATACTCTGAGCAGCACTGCAGGGATAACTGTGGAAATGGATGGAATTATTAATCTAGAAATTGAAGCTACATTCAGTACATTTATTTTTGGTGTAGTAAATGCACAACAAGGTACTTTGAACTATAGCTTTCATCCAGTAAATATTTCTTCATGTTGACATTGTGAGATTTTGTCCTCCCCCTCTTCCTTATATTCCTAACTAGATGCAGACCATTTATCCTGTGGTTTGCCATGATGACTGTTTTGTGCTTATTGTTGTTGTTGTTGTGTGCTTCAAGCAGACTGTGATATATGACCCCCTATCACAGTGTTTACTTAGGAAGATTTATTCAGAAGAGGTTTGTTATTGCCTTCCTCTGAAAGAGAATGAAGTACCTAGAGTCACTCAGAGGGTTTCCATGATGGAGTGTAGATTGAAATCCTCATCTCCCAGAGTCCTAGCCCAACACTCAACTATTTCATATTGTCTGAAATGCTTATTATCTGGTCATTTTATCATCTGATAAATGATTGTTTGTTCATCCATGATTTGTTTGTTCATCCATGATTTGTTCCTCTCTCCCTTTTTCCGACTGTTCTCCCAAGAGCTAACAGTATAGAAGTACACTCCACATTCGCGAGTTTGACCTTCATGAATTTGATTATTCACAAGACACATGCTTCGCTCCCCTCCTCTCACATTTTTTTCCTTCCAGCTCTTGCATTCATGAGCGCAGGCTTGCTAGGCTTGCGCTTAAAATGGAGGTTTTTTCCTTTTGGGTGAGGAAAGCCCCCTCCCACTTCTGAGGGCATGGCCTCTCAGCCGTGTGGTTGTACATTCTGCTAATTATTGGCTGCTGATTGGTCAGATGCTCCTTTCTCAAGATGGCAGCCAGAAGTAATTAGAACTTCAAAACTCCCCTCTTCTGTGTCTGAGGGGAAAGTACTTGTAAGCCTTTTAGGTTATCTTTTTTGTCCCCCTTTGCAAGGGCAGGCAGAGGTAAAGGAATGGGAGGGTGATGGTCCAGCGGGGAATGTGAAGGAAATTATGGAGGGAGGGAGTTATTCATGTTTTCCACTTTCACGAGGACCTTGTGCCCCTAACCCTCATAAATGTGGAAGGGCTACTGTATAAAATAAAGGCAAGATAAAATAATGTTCAAGTATTAAAGCAATCAAATCAGACTGGCTTCCTACAGAAGAGATCCTACAGGTCTCTTTAATCAGGCAATCTTTTACCAAAAAGCAGAAGGTACCTATTGACAATGCATTCAGGCTTGACTGGGGAGGGCATTCCTCGCATCTGTGCTACAATTGAAAAAAGCCTTATGTGTATCTTGCATCAACACCTCAGCAGTATGTCTATAGCCCCTGTGTCAAAATTCAATGTGAGCAGTCAGACCAGTTGAAATAAACCTGGCCATATCTTTTAATATCACAGAGTTTTTTACTGTCCTGAAACGGTGCAAGAAAGGTTTTAATTTTTAAAAATTATTTTGACTGTGACCATGTACATGGTATTAATTGAGAAAAAACCCTCCTTTGAACTCTATAAATGGCGTACATAGATCTGTCAGATTTTATGTAAGATATTAACTAGTTGCAATAGTTTCTGCAGCTATTACTTGTTCAAAGGAAGAAAGTGAGAGCTTCCGAAATAGTGGTAATTCAGTCTCCTTTCTGTGTAGACAGCTCTGAAAAGGTGATATATTAAGGGCAATGTTGGAAATTAGAGATTCAAGCTGTGAGACTCAAATATTTCTGATGAAATATTTCATTAATTTGAGTGAGTTCTCCTCACAGTGCCTGGAAATGTGAGACGCTGACATCTAGATTACCATTCACCCTTTTGAAGAATTTATACAATGCCTGAGTGAAAGCAAAAATAGATTAAACACTGTTAATCAAATCTGATTATTACAAACATGCATGCTCCAGCTCATGGGCTCAATATGGTATGGTGTGAAGCCTATTTTTCTCACACTCAAAGAAACTTTTCAGGGTAACTTTATTTTGCAAGAACGGCATGATCTTTTCACACAGTTCCAGTAACAGTATAGCAGGAAAAGGTCAATGATATAGTTATATTGTGTCAGACACACTTGTGCCACCCACTTCTTCTTTCTTTTTTAGAATCCACTTCAAGTTATTTTCAGAAAAATTAGGTGATTCCTAAAAGAGAGAAGTTGCCTTTGATGAACTTCAAGTGTCCAGGGGTTCAGGTGCTGCAAAATAGAGCCCTGTAGCCTGCCTAAAATTTCCACACTCATTCATTCAGCAAAGCTTTTATTTTCAAGTTTTCTCTTTAAACATAAGCAATACATGGCCGGCTCAGAGTAGTCAGTTCCCTTAGTTACAACTGCATCCTTTCCCTGAAATCTATGATGTTTCCCACCTTTTCAAACAAGTAGCTGTGTTAGTCTCTGGCAGCATAAAAAGGAGGAAGGGAGGGGAAGAAATGTGTCAGCATCGTTAGGGCTGATTTTTATTTTAGCATGGGCTTTATGAAGATTTAGCATGAACCTTTTTGGGAGTGGTATATAGTGCAATAGGTTCCAGAAAAATTGCCTTTTTCCTTTGAAAATTTGGGCAATGAACATGATTTCCGTCTTTTTGGATCTAGTTACATTCTAGCCCACTCCCACAACTGTATAAATATGCTTTTTTTTAAAAAAAGTCTTAAATTTGCTGCTACATTCCTTTTTTCTCCCCTTCCCTTCCTTTTTTTTTAAATGTTTCCTACTTTTTCTTTTTCTTTCTTAGCTAGCCCAGGTGAAACTGCTTTTAAGGTCTCTCTTCCCATGTACTGTCCCTCACAACATTCCTTGGACCATGACAGGCTTAATCCAGAAGAGAGCAGACACCAGTTCCTCTGTCTGCCCCACTTGTCCATTCCATTCAGAAACACTGACTCGTTTACTTTGCCCATTGCATCTCCCGGATTCACGAAATCCACTGGAATGGTGTGGGAAACAACTGCTGAAAGCAGGGAGATGCTTGATGTGGTTAATGTTGAGAGATCTTCCCTTCTGTGTCCTTCACCTTTCAGATGCAAGGGTGGAAGGAATTAAAAACAAGCCTTTAATAGGAAAAATGAATGTCTGTTTTGATTTCCCATGTCTATCTAAATGAAAAGCTGCAGTGGACACAGCTGACCTAAAGCTCTCACACCAAAGCATTGGCCTTTGGGAGATTATAGCTGCTGAGAAACAGATCAAGAACTGTGGAGTAGCAGTACCTTGTACTAGAAAGCATGTTGCTCATTCTTCTTCAAGCAAAAGAACAAAAATCTTATTTTGAAATAGTGCAATGTCTCATCACTGAGACTGTATATTAACTGCATCATAATTGGGCTAAAACAGGCTTTTAGTTTCCGTCAGCACTGAGCTTTCAAGCAGGGCTAGTACATAATTAATATTCACCTCTTTTGTGTTCTGCTTTTCTCAGTCTATAATGTAGTTATTGCCTCATTGTTAGAGGTGTTTAGACACAGAGGATTCCAACAGTGTGGGAAGTGTGTTTTGGGTCCTTCCAGTCTCTTTTATATTTATATAATTTAATTCTGCAAGTACGATATTCTGCCATGTTGTTCTTCTCATTCTGTTGCCAAATGGGCTGCCATTTATTATTATTTTTTAAATGGAATTTGTAAGGAAGTGTGGGTACAGATTGGAATGTGAAAGAACATGCCTGAAGCCAGGGCTATACTGGTTATAGTTGGAGGGTGGTAGGGCCAAGAGACTGAGGTCAATAGTAATGTAACATTTGAGTCAGCTGTAAGGTTTACTTAATAACAAGAGGCCTATCTTAATTAGTTACCTGTAAGACATTGATTTAGTTACTCAGACCAGTGACATGAGAGATATTTAACAATCATATTACCAGATGGTATTCTCCAAAGACAAAATTCTCTGGGTATTCACCAAATCCCATGCAATTTTCATTTGGCCTTCAGTAGCCAGGGTTAAGCAGAGTACTGTGCCATATTAAGCATTTATTTTATGTTGGATTGTGTGTATTTTTCTTTTATAAATGTTATAGAAGTAAAATATACACAATCCAACATTTTATAAATGTTATAAAAGAATCTTGTGGGATGGAGCCAGCCTATATAAATATAAAGACTGTGGGAAATGTGTCGTCATAGTGAACTTTCTTGCTGGTGGGGAAAGCCTGTTTTGACATCTCTAGCTTTAGCAGGGTCACCAAACAAGGGGGGGATTGATGTAAATTTTAGGTTCAGTCTTCTGAATTATAAATATGTATCTAGTTTCTGAGCATGATTAACTTATTTCCTTCGTCAGGTTCTTACTTTGCTGTCTTTCAGCCAGCGAGCAAAGACCTTCTTGTTTACTAGGACCTGTGAGTGTTAGATGAACATTGTAGAAAACTTTTTAACTGAAATGTGCTATTTTTTTAATTGTTATTGGCAGATGTTAAATATTGCAGATTTGTACCCTAAAGATATGACTGTTCTGATTTCAGTAGGAGTATGTAGTCTTACTAGTAACCTACATAAATACTTCTCTAGCTCATCTTAAGAGCTAGTCACTGGATTGGGCAAAGGAGGATCATTTAGCTTCCAATTGGAGTGTAAGGAGGTTTCCACCTCTCTCCTGCCAGAGAATGAGGCTGCAACAATCAGAAGGAGGACCTCCTGTTGCTGCTTCACTCACTGATGTGAGGAATGAAGAAGCATCATCCTCTTTGCACCCTGATTGGAAGCTGGATGGATGGTCTTTCATCCAATGTGATAGCTGGCTCTTAAGGTGACCTGGGAGGGGGTTGAGCCAGGAGAGATCACTTAGTTATGCAGGTGTAACTAGACAGCTGATCTAGGCTTCTGACATTGTCTTTTAATTGCTTTTAAAATTGTTATCAAGGTAGTGTTTTTAATGTAATTGCTTATTTGATTATTTTAAACATTGTATTATGCCTTGTTTTTAACTATGTTCCATTGTAACTTATATTAAGATGCCTTGGGTCTCATATTGGGAGAAAATTGGGATACAACTTGATTAAATAAACAAATAAAAATAAATAGAATTCAACTCACACAAGTTACTCACTGGTAGGCCCTTAGATCTTCTGTATTTCTGCTGGTTCTGTATGGATATTTCTCTCAGTGGAACTAGTCATTTGTATAAGTTATTAAAAACTGGAGCTTTTCACATTCTGACATAGAAAACAGATTGTTTTGTTTGGCAGACTGCTTGTCAGTGATTGTGTTACATCTCCCTACACACAGTAAGTCTGCTTATACATTTCCTTTAAATATATGTCTGTTATATCGTGAATTCTGACCTAATTAAATGTTAATTGAGTCTAACATGAGGATGTATAAATAGCTCCATTGATTATCCAGGCATAATCATATTTTAGGCTGAAAATACACAACGTTGCTGCATAGATAGGAATAATGGTGGCCATGCCTTTTCTTATTAATCCTATCTGTCATTATTGGCTTCTAAGCAACATTGTGTCACTGCAGTCCAGTGGTGTCTCTGAATAACTGATTATGCTGATTAAAAACACTTCAGTCACTTTATCTCCAAATTGGTAAATCGTATATTGAGCTATCAATAATAATTTATAAGCAATGTAAATTAGAGCCTGCTTAGCTTCCTGCTGCTCTTTACTTTATTTTATTTTCATTTAAAAAAAAAATTGGCATGACGGAAAACATAAATTCACCTCCAAAACAAATGTATAAGGCATGACAGCTCCATGCACACCTGTGTGTTAGTGCTAATTTCTACTGTTCTCAACACTAGGTGATTAGCTTATATAAGGAATTCTAAATATAATTATCATTTTTAAAAAACAAAAACTCACTCTAGTCTGTTTATATAAATTGATTACAGTGTCAGGATATCTCTTGATTTTGCTTTCCCTGAAGAAACTTGATTTTGTGTCTGTTTTAAGTCAGATCCAGAATATTTGTCTGTGGTGTGTAGGACCATCTCCAAATCCCAATAATAATTAGAATTGCCTCCAGGCTGTTCTCATTTGTGCCACCTCTCCTCTGCAAGACATAAGAAGTACACATTAGTTGTTTTCTTTATTGCATTCATTAGGGACCATCAACAGAGCAGCTATCACATCAGTCAAAATGATAAGGCAGAAAGATAAGTGAGATGGGGAGGATAGCTCACATCTGCACATCTCCTGGTTCTTGGAGACTAGCAACATCTTCTTCTATTTGTGGTGCTGTAAAAAAAACTATTGGAGGCAATCACAGTGGTGATGAGTGGCTTCCAGGTGAATGGAGAAGTGAATCCACACTGTTTTTAGTTAGCTGTCCATGGTGCTAAACTTTGTTCCTAAAAATTTTCCTCTATACCCACAGGAACTAGTTAGCACAGAAAGGAACACCACCAGAGTGGATGTTCTGAGTTGTCATGTGTTCACTCTGGAATCCTAAGTGTGAAACAATATCACAATGTCCCATTGCACCACCATATCTCCTTCTGTGATCCTTATGGGAGGAAGTATCCAGTGCTTCTCCTTGTCAATGGCCTCTGAATTTGTTTGCCCTTCCACATCTGCAGTGTACTCCTTGGAGACCTAGAAGAGTTATTGTTTTTCCTTCTTCCAGACTGCCAAATTTCAGCTGGCTGGTGCCTGGAAGTTTCCTACCCACAGCAGGCACTAATTGGACATGTAGGTACAACCTGATGCTTTCAGAGTGGTGTTATGCAACTAGTGGCAGCAGAGGTCCAGTGGAGGTCTACTGATAAAACATCTACTTCATGGTTAATGTAGTGGTCAATACTTTTTCTGTTGGCATAGCACAAGTGAAGTGCAAGCATGCAGTCTTGTCATCTGTTGTGTCTTTCCCAGCAACCAGCATCTGGCACCTCACATCTTGTAAGAGTGCTACTCATTTTCCATGGGAATTCTGTCAAACTGAGCCCTAATATATAAAAGTCAAAGTTTGTTCATCCGTGTCAGGTGAAGACCTCATATGATTGGCTGTGTCAGGTGAAGACCTCATATAATTGGCTGCCTATGAAAATTCTGTGGAATCCTGGGATTTGTGGTGTAGGGAGGGACCTTTAGAATTTTCAGCCAGAGAGCTCTTGGGCCTCAGTCAACTGTGACTGTCTTGAATAGCCTGGTTGCTGTGGAGATGAGGCCTAGCAGCAAGGAGAAGGGTATTGTATTCCCTCAGGAACCCAACTTCTAAATGTCAATAGCTGAATACAAATTAGATTGGAGACTGTCAGTGCCAGGCGGTGGTCAGGCAGCGGCAAGGGAGCAGTTTAGAGGTGAAGGGCTTTAATGCAGTCAAAACTCAAAAGTACAAAGCAAGCAGGCTTCTACACAGTCTTAACAGAAATAGTCCTTAATGCAGGCAGGGCTTCCACTCAGTCCTAACAGAAATAAACACAGGCTGTTAAAGTACATAAGGCAGGTTACTTCACCAAGGCGAACAGGAGGACTGGTCTCAGGCGCGGGCAGGAACAAGGCATGGACAGCAGGACCACGGTTGACCAACGGTTGTTGCTCCGTGCCTTCCCCAGCCCGGCGCCTGCCTCAAATAGCCCTCCAAGCCAGGCGTCGGCCAATCAGGCATGGCCATGTGGCTGAGGGCTCGCAGCTGTGCTGTGCCTCACAGCTGCGAGCTCTCTGCCCGTCGCCTCCTCTCCAGCAGGAGCCGGGACCGGCGGACGGCCTCCTTGGCCTGCCGCCGCTGCTGGAAAGGAGGAGTCGAGACGGAGGCATCAGCCTCCTCCAGATTGGGGTCGCAGGCAGACTCCCAGGCCTCCCGCGGATCAGGGCCACGGGTGGGCAGAGCCTCGGGACCAGGCCCGGGACCCGCCCACCCTGGCAAGCTGGCCGACGACGAGGGACTCGAGCCTGCAGCCTCTAGGTAAGTGGCTCCAGGCCCGGCAGCCTCTCCCAGGGTCGCCAGGCCCAAGCTGTCAGCCGTGGCGGCCTCCAGGCAAGGCCCCTCAGCTGCAGCGACCTCCGCACAGGCCCCGTCGGTCGCCGCGACCTCCGCACAGGCCCCGTCGGCCGCGGCGGCCTCCGTGTAGGCCCCGTCGGCCGCCACTGCATCCACCGCCGCTTCAGCGGCGGCCTCAGGGGCAGCGACAGGCCCAGCCGGGCCCATGCCCCTGACAGGAGACTATAGGAAAAAGTTATAGGTACTGGAGAAGACAGTTTGAGGAATTAGAGACACAGGGTCTCAAATCTTTCTAACCAGTATTACCCATGAGAAAATAAAATCCCAGGCAACACTGGATATATATGGTAATAGTCCATACCAATATATTTGAGAGCACTCAATCTGAGTGCTCATAAGGCCAGTGTGTCCTGCCAGACTCTATGAAGTGTCAGACTCCAGCTGCATTCATATATCCATACATTTTGAAAAGTTTTCTATACAAGACAATGTATTTCACTTTGGTGTAAGCATAGATAGGTTCATTGTGATGCATCTTAAATTATGCTGGATTTAAATCTTAGCACATTCGAAAGGAGCTTTATTGAGAAGCTGCTGAGCTTATCTCTTATTACTCATCTTTCTAACACACTGTGCATGCATGTGTACTTAGCTTCATGCAGTATAATATATTTCCATTTATTTTTAAAGCTGGAAGTCTGGCTTCTGTATTTCTACATGTCAAAATTAAAGTATCTGCCTTTAATATAAAGAAAGAAAGGTGGCGTAAGGGTTATGTTTAGTTTTTCCCCCCTAGAAGCTTTCAGAAAAGAATTAATTTCCTTGGGTTTCACCAACACTTTTAACATGCCATTTTGCACATCTTAAATGTTGTGACTGCAATTATTCTCACTGCTTCATCTCTTTTCCAAAAAGCCTTTGTGATTTCAGCACAGAACTGCTTTTGACAGGTCATTTTAACTTATTTAGCTGTGGAAGCTTCAAATCTGAATTTGCTACTCCTTGAATATACTCTCAGTGAACACAAGCATGTTAGGCATCTGTCCACTCTATTTTAACTTTGCTGCGGAAGAGGAAGTTAAATTTCCGATGTACGGATGGAACTCTATGGTATTAGGCACCATATAATTTTATACAGGATGTACAGTCATCTGTCCACATTTACTAGGGTTAGGAGCATAGGACCCCCATGAAAGTGAAAAAACCATTAATAACTCTAGGCCCTCCCAAACCATATTTTACACACACAAAAAAAGTATGATCACGATATTCAGCCCACCATGGATTCCTTTGAAGCATCAGGGTTCCTTTACAAGGCAGAAGTAGGTGGCTGGTGGGGTGTACTGCCATCTCCGCTGCTGCCCCACACCATTTTTAATAGGGACTTACAAGCCTTGTTTCTCAGTCTCACGAGGCTTGCAGTCTCTATTAAAAATGGCAGACAGAGTGTAGCATGCACAGCCCTCCCTGGATTGGGTGGCCGTGCAAGGTTCAAAGTGCAAGATGCTGGGAGGCAAGAACCAAGCCAGTTCTGGTCTTTGAGGATGCAGTTTATTAAGCGAAGAAGCAAAAGAAAATGAAAGACACACAAGCATACATACAGTCTGGCTCCGTCGGAAAGGCAAAGCAGGCGACGCAGCAGGGTTTTCTTTGTTCCAACAGATTATATAGGCATTTCATACACAAGTGGCAAAACAAGCTGCCAATCCATCAACCCATTGTGCCGAAAGGGGTTATCCCCCCCTCGGATGCCAATTACTGAGGCACTCATGGGCCAGGTGCATGATAGGCTCATGGCCAAATCTCATTACCGGCCTGAAACGGCAACAGACGGTCTCTAATCAGGCTTTGCTCTCCCCTCACCGTACCAGATAGTGTGGGGTGCGAAGCACCCATCGTTAACATTCTTTGGCTATTCTCACAGGACTGCAGCATACAGGGCAGCCTGACCTAGCAATGCAACAGCATGAGCTAACCCCCCGAATATGTTCGTTAGTGCGAAAGCAGGCTGACCTGAAATGTGTGAGTGTGCAACACAGGGCCTACCCAGAGGGCCTCGGGCCCAACACAGAGGCAGCAGAGTGACAACAAATAATCTGTGAATAATCAAATCCACAAAAGTGAAACCCACAAATGTGGAGGGCTGACTGTATATAGGATGAGAGCCAGTGAGACATAGTGGTTTGAGCATTGGACTAGGACCCTGGGCACCAGAGCTCAGTTCCCTACTCAGCTATGGAAACTCACTGGATGACCTTGTGTGTATCACATACTCTCAGCCCCAGAAAACCCTGCAACAGGTTTGCCTTAGGATTGCCATAGGTTGGAAGTGAAGACACACAACAACAACATGCTTCTTCGTGGAACAACAAGAAGATAAAAGGATGAAAAGCTATCACAAACCATTTTCTGCTTATTGATTAATTTTCAAAGGGCAGAATCTTCTTGGTGACTGATAGTGTTATAATAAGGTGTTTTCATGTAATTATTTCAATCAGCCATTATAGTTTCTTCCTGGGAGTACCCAATGGCTTTTGGCTTTGGAGTGCACTCCAAGCTTTGACTTCAACTTTCAGCCAGATGGCCACTGACTGACTGTAGGATATCTGCTTGGGTTCTGTCAGCTCTGGACTTCCAGTGTTAAGTATTTTGGTAGAACTTTATGCTCTGCCAAAAGTAAAATAAGATCTTAACCAAAGGATATTTACCATCCTTAAAGAATTTTTTGTGGAGTTGCCCCATATGGATTCATGTAAAGGTATTTTTTTTAATTATTATTTTGAGACATTATTGATCAGACCTTACTTCTCAAATAATGTTTTAATCCTATATCTGTATCACCTATTTGTATATCACTGTTGGTCATATTTTTCTTGGATTGCTGTTGTTGTTATGTGCCTTCAAGTTGACTTTGATTTAAGGCAGCCCTACTTTTTTTTTTTTTTTTTAAGGAATAGGGGTCAAGATTTATTAAGATGAGGTTGCCATTCTCTTCCTTAATACTGAGTGAGAGTGACTTGGCCATCCATGGCTCAGCAAAGATTTAAACCATGGGTGCTAGAGTCCAAATCATCACTCAAACCACTACACCATGGTGGCTTTCTTTTCTTGGATTACATCACTTAACATGTAATTATTCTTGTCCTGAATTGAACGATCTGGAGATTGTTAGATTTTTTTTTAAGTCAATCTCTTACAGTCTATTGCATTCATACTGGGACTGCCCCAGGTGGGGTGAGGGGTTACTTGTTAAGTTTCTTGTTGTGAGATTGATGTCATCATTGTCTGTCTTCATGTGTTGTGGGGGTGCTGTTACTGTAGTTTCTAGCCCGGACTTGTGGGATATTAGATATCATTTTGATATCAATAATGTGGCCTACTATACCCCTCTGTTCTCCACATGCTTGCGGGGGCCCCGGACAAGCTTGCAGACAGGCACGGCTGCTAATCTCTGTAATATTCCACACAAATACAGACAGGCCAGAAATAGCCGATCTGCCACTTCAGGAGACCTCAAGGCAAGTACCACATTATGTATGCACGCTACTTACAAAGATCTCCCTGCCCCAAGCAGGCAGCTTGATTAGACGAATACTCATCTGTCAAGCATTCCGTGTTTGCATACTGGCTGCTCTACTGACAATTTGGACCTAACTCAATCATGTAAAATACTGACCTTTCAGAGGCTTGCTACAGCCACATTGTCCCCTATAAGAACCCCTGAATTTGAGAGCTTCCTCAGATTGCTCCTGACTTCCATCCCGCCTTGCTGCCGCTTTGCTTGGTGAGCCTTCCCCTCAGTCCCATGTACTGAAAAACTTCATATCCATGAACTTCTTCTTCAGACTACCCGGGCTTCAGGAGAGGTGTAGTATTACCCAAACCAACAATCTCCTCTAAAAATCCCTCTATCCAACTCCAACCTTTATTTCTATAGTTGTCTGTGTGATTGTGTTGCATACACTTGTTTGGCTGTATTTTAATAAAAACAACAATTATTAATTTACTTCTGTTTGCTCCTTGACTTGGCCTCACCCCGTAGACATTGGGTAAAAGATCTTGCTCCGTTGCCCTGCCTCTCGTTTTGCTAGCTTGTGCTCTTTTGACTAATTCCCACCTTGTAATTTGAAGCACACTTAGGTGTCCCTCACAGGACCCCCAGAAATCAGGGTAACAGAGCATTTGTGTTTCTCTCCAATATGGGTGTTGTTCACTGCTCAGAAGAGTCCCTTAATGTTGCTGCTTTTGAGTCGAGTACTGAAATCCAGGTTGCTTTATTTAGCCGTGCAATGCTCAATCTCTTACAAGAGATGTGAGTAGCTGCAAACCACATAGTTACTTGAGCAGTTAGTAGAGCAGGTGTGGGGAAAGGGCAACCTGTAGGCTTCATATATCCCAAGACTTTCAAAATGAGGAGGGAGGAGAAAGTGTTCAAAATATGCCTTCCACATATGGCAAGGGAGGCAATTTTTCCATGTTTTTCACCCTCCTTCCAAACTACTTTTTTTAGAAGGGGAAATTATTTCTTTTCTTTTTTTCCCCCATTTTAGTTATCTTTTGAGCCTAAAACAGTCTTTTGGGGGTGTGGTAGGCATTTTGAGTCATTTTTGTTTATAAAATTTGGAGTGGTACAGCCCTCTGAAGTCCAGTGAGGCACATCTAAGGCCTCCAAATGTTGGGTAGCTGCCCACATTTTACAGCAGAGCTTCTTGGGCTATCTGATGTGCTAAAGCAGCAATTATCTTTTTCCACTGTCCCAGGGATCACCACCATGTTTGTGTTCACTGGGTACAGTTGTTTCTTTCTATCTCAGAAGCATGTCAGAGATTGCAGATAATCGCTCAGGAAATGACAGAAATCTGGAGCCCACTACTTTTAAGTAGCACTGCTCTATCTAGAACATTACATCTTGGTAAAGTAGTGTGGAATCAGCATTAAAAAAAGCAGCAGGCAAAGTCTTACAATGATCTGAATGACATGAATCCTTTCCACATCACCATGGAAATTGTTGGTCAGCTTGTACACAAAGCAAAGCATGAGGACAAGCTCTTTCTCATTACAGCAAGATGAGGAAGGTTGGTGGAAGTTCTTAGGCCATTTCCGCTTGTTGAAAGTAGAATAATAGCACTATAACAGTCTAGTGTGGAAATGGCCTTATGTTCCACTTTGAATATAACTTCTTTTTCTCCCACAATGTGTGAAAAAATTCACCTGTTGTTGTTTTGTGCAGAAAACAGCATTTTCTCCATGAAAAATACTATTTCAAGACACAAATCTTAATTCCTGCCCAGAAAATGTTGTTTTCCTAACAGAAGAAAGCCAAACAGAAGAAAGGGCTTTGTTCTGCGTAAAATTTGCACGTGGTTGATTTGTATAGAAAACGTTTTTATAATGGAAAAAATGAATATGACAGATTGATCTAAAATGGGGATAGTTTGGTTTTAATAAAAATATAATAATAATAAAAAGAAAACAGTGTTTTCTGTCCAGAAATTAATACTTATCATTGGAAAAAAAAAACGTTTACCTGTGCAGGGAATGCTGTTTCTCTACAAAACAGCCATGTGCTAATTTGGCACAGGATAAGTTCTGAAAAAGTAAATAGCCTTCCAAAACTGCATGCTTTTTTGCAGCAGGAAGAAAATTGCTAAAATTACTCATTGCTACCTTTGAGAAGAAGCTTAGTGAAAAATTGCATGCCTCCTGAAATCCCCTCCACACACATTCATCACTTACAAATGGAGAGGGTTGAGATTTTAGGCCAATGACAAAATAAACTATGTGAAAGAATCTAATGTGTTTCTTTTACCAATCTTAAAAAAAAAATACAATGTCCAAATATTGAAATATTTATTCAGTCAGCTCTCATTTGTTAGCGGTACTCAACTTCTAGGTTGTGAAGTTATGCTGAACTTAATGTCCAACAATGCAGTGGAAGCAATTGCTCTGGAAATAAGTTGGAGATTCATTCTCCCCCTTTAAATAACTATAAAATATACAGATAGTCTTTTCCTTTCTTTACTTACCAAGATGTATTTGTTCTATAACCCACTGCAGATATTTTTTGCCAGTCTTAACTTCTTGGATCAATAAATTTTGACAGCAATCTTAAGGGATGTCAGTATCTGGCAGCTATCTTACAACTGTATGCTCTTGCTGAAAAGGAGTTGTTGCAAACAAAATTGGCCCTGTTTTGAGGAATGACATTCCAGACACTGCACATATTTTAAGGTGTGATTATCTAGGGTGTCTGCAGTGTCCCTAGCTATTGAGAAATAGCTTCATGGTTTGAACAATTTGATCTTACAAGCTGAAGCAAGATCAGCTTTGATGAACTGTTTATATTGTCACAAATAACTGGGAAGCTACAGATATATTCTGGCCATTGCAAAATTAAAACTCATTCCTAGCATGGAAAGTGAATTTGTACAGTGTGTGATATACCAGCCATCTCTTGTACTTGTATGTTGGTGTGCACTGACTGTGGAAGTATCCTAGGCTTACAGTAGGTTTGTAATGAAATTTCAATTTGATATGATTAACAACATGACTAACACTTTCGCTTGATTCTGTTTCATCTCTTTGAATGTCACTTGCATTTTTGTACCACCCATTCCTAATACTTCAATTTTTTTTGTCCTACATTAAAATTTATACTGATTTCCATACATATTTTTCCTAACATACACATTTTTGTATTCATTTCTTGATGTGTTGTCAGTATTTTTCAAATGTATTCATTTTAATTGTCCACATTTTTAAAATGTGTGCATTATTTTCTGCATACTTTTTTCCCTTCATACATCTTCTTACCATGCAACAAGTTTCCTGTACAGAAAATACAATTTTCAGTGCAAAAAACAATTTTGCACATAGAAAATAACCTTCCTGTGCAGAAAATCATGTTTTTTTTTGTGTGTTGTTAAATTTTGCATAGAAAATATGTTGAACATTATTGTAGCCTCAAAACTTGCTCAGCAGGAATCCCAATGATTAGCAATCTTTCTTTCATCATGGATTTGGAGACTGGATGGATTTCTTGGGGCCTTTCAGCTCTACACTGTATGTACTGTTATTCCACTTTCAACATCCTGTGGAATTCTGGGCTTTGTAGTTTCCTGAGGCCAAAGAGCTCTCTGGCTAAGAATTCTAAATACCCTTCCCTAAACTGCAAACCCCAGAATTCCATGGGATGTTCAAAGTGGAATAATAGCATTACAACAGTATAGTGCAGAAAGGCCCTCTGTCTGAAGTGAGGGGTAGGGTATTCCTCTCCAGCTTTCTTTATATACCAGCTGAACAGATTGGGAGTTGTCTCATAGTTCCTCTCTGTCCCTATATATCAGTCAAACAGATTGGCAATTGTCTTGTAGATGATACACAACACAAAATAGGGAGTGTACGACAAACGTTAGGGGCAACAATAAGCAATTGTGTAACCCCTGCTGACAGACTCAGTCCTGGGGGAGTATAATATTTAATATCCAAAGTTATTAAGCCGAAAGTTCACCAGACAGAAACGTAGACACCCAGGTCTAAGACCAAAGCCTTACTAGCAAAAGTCAGACCAAGGCTCTCCCAGTCATGTCTCCAAGAGGGAAACCTCAAAAGGTGCGCGTGCACGCACACACACACAATGAACCGTCAACAACAATGGCACCTTGAGGGGATTACATGTCCTCTTGATGAGATTAATGCTTGCAGCAGTGAGAAATACAAATGTGAGGTCCATCTGCATGATCCGGCCATTGTCCCTTCCCGGGAAAGGGCCTGCCCCGAGGCATGTTTTGCCCTATAATTGTGTCCCCTTTTGGGACTCTCTTCAGAGAACTCCCACGCTGGCATTCTGCTGGTTAAGAGCTCCCCTCAGCATACTTCCTCCACTGAGCTACCTTCACTTTGCTCCTTCCCAGGCCAAAGACTACAGGATCAGGTGCAGTGCAAACCACTCTCTTTCTCTCTGCTTTTCCCAATCTTTATATGTTTCTGACTCATTAGTCTTTGTGTGCTTGTGTGAGTTACTGCTTTGTTGTGTGTATGTGTGCAGATATTTTGCCAATTCTGCTGAATAAACTGCTGGTGATTGGACATTTGACCTGGCTCTCATGAGGTCTGACTCTGTAGACGTAGGGTTTGAGATCTTGCTATGTTGCCCTGCCCTCTGCTTTGCTAAGCAGTGCTTTGCTAATCCCCCAATCTTTGTATTTTTGGAGCAAATCTGGGTGTCCCCCAGGGATCTCCAGAACTCAGGGTAACCATTGGAAGCAACTGGGGTGGAGTTCAGGAGAAATGGCAGTGAGAGGAGTTACCATTGCTCCTTTCATATACACTAAGTGAGGCAGCTGCCTCAGTTTTCCTAATGGTAGGACTGCCTCATCTGTTCTGTGGGTACAGCACTGTACATGCCCCATTCTAAGTCCTCGGCAGGCAGCAGAATTAGGAAGGAATTATCCACTTTGTGGCCTACTATCTGTGACAGATGGACTGCATTCATCTGAATATCACACAGTATACAAGTCTGTTCTTGGACCCCTTAACTTGAGTAGCAGTTGTGTAAGAGCAGCTAAAGAAATTTCTCCATAATCTTTACTGGGGGATGGACTAGTTTTGCTTCCTTCTTTGTTTTGCTTCCTTCTTTGCATTATTTAATGCTTTAACAGTTCAAACGTTCTATTTCTGTGCTCAGACAAAGGCTTTCACAGTTCTGACAACCAAGAATCTCAGCAGTCCTGATCTTGTTTGACCACAGTTTTTGTACTGTATTGTAGTCTGACATTTGTTCGTAATTGTTCCCCCGGGGTTGTTAAACATACTTATGTACTTGTGTTTCTCAGTATGTCACTTTGAAGATCTTATTCATAATTGTGTGAAAGTACTCCAGATCAGAATGTGTTTAATAAGACTCACAAAGAAAAATGGTCAAAATAAACAGTGGCTTCTACTGCAGTTTTTATATCTGACTTATTTTTTTCTCTTGGTTGTAATAGATCTTTGTTTGTCTGTTAGCATTCTTCATGTTCAAAAGAGCCACAGCCATATATGTTCTATCCTTTTTAACTTTCTAATGGTAATAATACATAAAATAATAATTGTGCAACAATAACAATGATGGTGATGACATGAATTAATGTCATTTTTCTGGTATATAAAATTCTGGATTCAACCCAATGATGAAGAGGAAGATTATGATTAACATTCTAAAATGTGATAAAACACAGCATTTATTAATAAATCTCCTTTCAAACATTGGATTCTCATTCACTTCTGTGTAATGTCAGTTTCTCCATGAAAACAATATCCATGGGGCTAAAGACAAAGCAGCAACAACCAAAAAAGCAATCAGGAAAAGGAGAAGCAGTACTTTTTCTTCCAATACGGAAATTTAAGCTGGTGTCAACAGATTAATGATTTTGCCTAGATCAGATAATATGTGTCTAGATGACTCATGAACACCCTTAATGGATTCTCTGATACTTCATAATCTGTCAAAATCTCAGCATGAGGCAGAATCAGTCCAATGGGATTCAGTTTTAACAGAATATCAAAAATGGCAGAGGTTGGAAAAGTTATTTCTTTGGACTACAGCTCTTTCAGTCTCACAGCCAATGACACCGCTGTCTGGAGATTCTGGAAGTTATGAGCGAAACAACAACTTTTCCATGCTTTGAAAAAAATATATGCATTTTGATCTCTACTTGTCCAGCAAACATCATAGTCAATGTATAACTGGGTTGGGTCCACATTACCTTCAGGATCCTGTATAATCCACCCCATACACCTAGGTCATCTGGGAGAAAAAAAGATAAGAAAAGAAAAGAAAAGTCCCAGATGTAAAGGATGTCAGCCAAAACTAAGGCTATTTCCACACAACAGGGCTCAGCCTGGGTGGGGAGGGAAAGCATGCCAGGAATGTTCCCCTCTGCACCTCACCCAGTCATTGCGGAGGGAAGCACTCTGGCCCCACTTCTTCCCTTCCACAGTGCAGCCGGGCTGTGCTGGGGCGCGAGGCATTGCCAGCGTGCTTCTGCCCTTCTACATGGCTGGGAAAGATGGCAGTGAGGTGCAATGGTAAGTAGAAAATGGATTTTCCCCCCTTTTACAAATACTGTGCTTGTGCGATGTGTGGGGACAAGATGGTGGCAGGACCATGACAACATTGTGCAGAAGCATGACCTGCGGAGCGCTGGCATTATGTCCCAACTGCAGGGCAGCTTAGGTGTGGAAAGGGCCTAAGCTAATTGTTACCCAGAAGACCTTTCCTTCAGCTGCTCCCAAACTGTGGAATGACCTGCCAGAAGAGATTCCTCGGCTAGAGATGCTGTCTGTATTTAAATCAGCAGTAAAGAGCAGTCTCTACCAGCAGGCTTATGAAGATTATTTTTAAAATTATGGTGTTTAAAGTATTTATTGGTGGATTTTAATATGTATTGGTTTTATATGCTCTTTCAGTTGGTGGCATGTATTGTACTATTTATTGCTGTTCCCTGCCTCAATCCACAGAGAGAAGAGGTGGGGTAAGAAATAAACACTGCTATTAATGTATTTACTATTGATGTGAATATTTAAACTCTAATCTTTTTTTTTCTTTCTTAGAGCACAGATATGAGTCCTGCCAGCAGTACCCACTCACTTCCTGTTAGTCCACTTACTGAAGAGCCATTGCCATTCAAGGTAAAACTGTTTTATTACAGAATCCGCTCTTGATATTTGACTTGTATATTTGCTTTGTATTGTAAACCTGTTAAGATGTTTATACAGATAGGCTACAGATATGGTGAAAGTGGGCTTCCATTCTTTCTTAGATAGTGACATAGAGATAGTGACACAGGGTACCCATTCACACTACACAGTTATAGTGCTATTATTCCACTCTTAACTATCACTGTTCAGTTCTATGGAATCCTAGGATTTGGAGCCAGTTGTTGTTGCATGCTTTCAAGTCATTTCTTACTTACTATGGCCCTAAGTTAAACATATCACAGAGGTTCTTGGCAAGATTTGTTCAGAGACTCTTTAAGTTCCTCTCAGGCTGAGACAATGTAACTTGCCCAAGGTCACCCACTTGATTTCTGTGGCTGAGCAGGGATGTGAAAGCTGATCCCCAGAATTATAGTCTAACACTCAAGCCACAGATCATGCTCGGGCCCTTTCTGCACCTTACCTTCTTCTGGTGCTGGGATGCAGGGATCATGCAAGCAGCCTCTGGCGAGAAGCTCTCACGTCCCTGCTTCAGCTCCACACGAGCTTCCTGCTTGTGCGGAAGCTCCACCTCTTCCTTCCGTAGCGCAGCCTGGGAGTTTCCGAGGCTGCGCTGGGGTAGGAAGTGTGACTGGTGCGGCTCCGGAGGCTCCGCATGCCAGGTAAGTGTGCATGGGGCCCCGGAGCAATGCACAATCGTGCTCCATTTTTGGCTTCTTGCCAAAAATGAAAAGGTGCGCGATCAGTGCCTGCTGGCCCCTGGAGCATCACGCGATTGTGAGTGTGTCGTTCAGATCGCTCCTCACAATCACGTGATGGTCAGGCGCCCTTTCGCATGGCAAATGCTGCGCGAAAAGGGCCTGGGTCTCTGATTTGGAGTTTAGGAAGGGACATTTGGAATTCTCAGCTAAAGATCTCTATTACTGCACCAAACTTTAAACCCCTGGATTCAATAGGATGTTGCCACCGCTGTTAAAAATGGAACATAGTGCTATTATCATGTTGTCCAAATGGGCTCTGAGTAAATTACCAGGCCCTATTTTCTAATTACTTGATGCAAGATCACTTAATTTTCCTTTCAGAGAACAAAAAAAAAAGGTCTTTCCATTTTTCTTCACCTTTAAACAGCATAGAGTGAAGGATCTGGTAATTTTTGAAATGCACTTTCAATGTACATTGAACAGAATGATGAGGTATAGCTATAGTGGGGTGGGAAAATGAAAGCATTTCCTCTTCAGATGGGAGGTCTTTACCCCCAATGAAGTTTTCCTTTGGTCCCCATGTTTCTAGGTTGTAGAGAGAGAATCATTAAAAACATTCAAACCTCGAATTCTTGTATGCTATATTCCTATCCCCTTGGTAACTTTGTCTGACTTTGGATGTCTAAACTGTATTTGTAGTGCTTGACTGAAATTCTAAGTTATTGCAATGATAGAAATGTGGAGGATGAAGGGAAGTTTCACTTGGCAGGGCATAATTTTTATTTAGGAGGGGCAACACTCTCGCCCCACCTCCCATAGCTGTACCCCAGGGTTGCGAGGCCCATACTTTTCTCTAGTCAGAGATGCAACATTTGTTTTTTTTCTGCCTGCAACAAATAATGTTTCATTTCCTGTATTTTTTAAAAAATCTCGCTGTATAAAAAAACCTGTATGTATCCTTTTCCATATCAACAAATACTGCTTCGTGAGGGGAAAAAATTGTATCCAAATCTTCTTGGAATCATACAGTTGTCCTTTTTAATTGATAAATAAGAAAACCCAGCATTATGTGGTTGTTATTAATTGATAGGCTTATTACATTTTACAGTCTAGTATTATAGTGTTAAAAACCATAACATATTAAAATAAAGAAAGAAAAGGAAATGAATTAAGACCAAATGATAAAGGCCATAAAAGTGTGGTAAAAATATATAAAAAACACTCCATTAAAATCATGGAAGCTATCTGGCTAGGTTAGCACTTGGGGTGGGTGAGCAGAAGAAATGTTGTTCATTAGGAGTTCATCTCATTTTAGGGAAGAGATCATACCACGTAGAAAAAAACTGATTTGCGTTGTATGGCTGAACAAACTTCACTAAGCCATCATATTTTAAGCACGACATTTCCCAGAGAGCACAGAGACCAGGGGAATGTATACAGAAATCTTGTCTATATTTTCTGTCTTAATGTGAATGTACTAGAGCCACCAGTTTAGGCTGGTGTCAGTAAAAAGCAGAGTGTATGAGACAGAATAGTTATTCTACAAAGCAGAATTGTTTTTTGAAAATCTCTGCTACTGCTTGCTGTACACTACAAGGTATTGATAACTTAGTACTGAGGTTAGCCACTAGGCAGTCCCTTTGGACTTAGATACAGTTCCTTATTTGCTGTCTCTCCAGTTGCTAGCTTTTTGCATCCTGTGCTCCAGGTGCTGGTAGAGCTCAGCCATAAGGGCTGGGTGTTACCAGCACCTGCAACTTACAAGTTTGGTGTACAGACACACACATGTGTATTTTTATTTATTACATTTATATAGAACACAAGGTGGCATCCATAGCTTTGGAGGCAGTCTCACTTTCAGACACCAAACAGTTGCAAGTCTGTACAGTCAGCCTTCTACATTTGTGGGTTTGACTTTCACAGATTTGTTCATTTTCAAGTTTCTTCAACCCTTGTCCCCCCATCTCAGGTGCTTCTTTTCCAGGGGAAACTCAATGGCTCTGATCAGGCCATGCAGCCCTTTTAAAACATGCCTCTGGTGCTCTCCTCCTCTACCAGCCATTGCCTGGCTAGCTGAGAACAGCTTGCAGCCCTATTTCTCAGTACCACAAACCCTCTATCAATGCTGCTCCACACTCAAGGAAGGAAATGGGCAAGAGAGAGGAATTATAAGACCACCATGCCTACCCACCCCCTTCTTTCTCCTTTCCCTGATCTGATTTGGATCCTAGGTGCCCATTCTTTCCTCAGCCCCCATCCCACAGACAAACGTGCACACGCCTTTTTATATTTGTTATTTTTCCCCCATTTTTGCAAAAGTCCTGTACTCCCAATCCTAGCAAATGTGAAGGCCAACTTTATAGTTTTAGCAAGGTTAGTATCCCATATGCCTTCAGAATTGTATGGAATTGTACAGGATGACTATATAAAAATCCTGAGGGGAAGTTTATTTTAGAAATCTACTTGTGTGAGTGAAACTAAAACTGAAAAGGTACTCGGAAAGTAAAGGTGGGCAGGCAAACATACCCAACTCTGCTTTGTGTTGCTTTAGACAGAATGAGAGATGTTACAATAAAATTTACAATAAAATTAGGCATGCTTTTGCTGGGACTTCAGTGATTGATTTCATTCTTAGCTGCTTTTGAAGGAAAGGTTTCTGCTTTCCCGTGGAACTCATACAAATGTTGAGGTCAAGCTCTTGGGAGAGTCAGATGCTTCTCTGAGCCAGTGTTGTTAAATGGAACTAAAAGTAATATAAAATGCAACTGTTTCTGTTATTGCTTCCTGACTCGCTCCAGAAGAGAGCAATATTGTTTCAGCAGCAACGTGAGGGAGTGATTTTACATGCAATAGCCCTTTTCAAATATTGTCAGTCTATAATATTGGTTTCTGATGACAAGAAATGTACCATGCTGGCCGACACTACTGTTAATACTTTATACCTTTCTACTTTTATGAAGTGAGCAGAAATGTTTAGATTTTTAGTCCAGCTCACTTGTGCAGGACTGAGAAAAGAAGTATCACAAAGCAGCTGGACGTAAGAACTGAACGACACTACTATGGCGGTATTGTTTCACTACACTGTAGTTGATTGTTGATTTTGAATTAAACCAAGTGTGATAATGGGGCTTCCCATTATCTAGACTTAGCTAAAGGGGAATACTTCCCTCTTCAGGTAAACTAAGGGTTAATGAGGTGTTGGGATTAGATTACATTTTACTGTGGGTTAGCATCATAGGTCATAGGGTGAGAATTGACCAATCAAAAGGTAAGAGGTGAGCATTTTCAAGATGCTTTGAGATGATTCCAAGGAGAAGTTATAAAACTTCTTGCGAGGCCATGTGGCAGAGAGATAACAAAGAGAGAACAACAAAGGAATCTCCTGTGGGCCAGTAGCAGGCTGCAGGCTGTAGGCCTCGCCTCCTGGCTTCATTCCTCTTAGAACATCTAAGCCTGTGAACCAATGTGAGTAACTAGAAATAGTTATCTAGTCGCGTTAGGGACTGTCTGTTATTTTGGAGGTTGGCTGATCTAAAGAATATATCTGTGCTTTTATATCTGTTCTTTTTGTAACTACTTGTAACTAAGCATGCCTGGGAGGGGGGAGCCTCCCATGTGTGTTATTGCCTTGTGCATTTGCATGCCTTGAATAAATACTTTCTGTAAGACCTCTGTTTCTCTCCTTCCCACGCCAACGCTAGATAGACTTCCTCATCCAGAAGAAGGAGGGGGGAAGGGAAGATCCTTAAGATTAGGGATTGACATGTACTGGACAATGTCCCACTGTGCTGTCCAAGGCTCCAGAATTCAGTGGGTGGTGGCAGTGAAGATTAATTAACAGCTAAAATTAATAACAGGCTGGAATCTACATTCCAGTATCACACCAAGACTGTGGTTTTTTTTAAACATCTCTTTTGAACTGCAAAATTTCTGTAATGAATTTTGTATTTTACTTTCCTCTTTCAGACAGGTAGAAAGAGGGAGAAAGCTACATTTACAATAATTTCCCCCCTCGATGTATTTTCTTATTCCCTCCATTCTGCACAGGCTGAGCTAACTTCCATCTTCTATCTCTGTGTCTGGGCCTTCAGTCCCCATCTTTTTATATCTGGGACAGAATCTCTTTTTTTCTTTACCAAGTGTTGTTGTTGTGTGTCTTCAAGTTATTTCCAACTTATGGTTACTGATGAGAACCTATCACAGAGTTTTCTGGGGTTGAAAGCACTGGTGAATGGATAGGGGGGCAATGAGGGTAGTGAAACCCGGGTGTCAATTTTTGGAGGGTGCCCTGCAGGATGTAGCATGACCCCTGAAATGTGGCCGCACCCTTGCAACACAGCCATTCCCCTGCAATGTGGCCACACCCCCACAGCGATGTGGCCAAGCCCCCACGTGATATGGTCATGCCCCCATGGCAATGCGGCTATGCCCTCGCTCGATGTGGCCATGCCCTCACAGCGACACGACCACCCTTGTGCAACACGGGCACATCCTTGCATGATGTGGCCATGCCCCCACAGCAACATGGCCACACCCTTGCACAAGACAGCCATGGCCCTACAGTGACACAGCCATGCCTTCATGTAATGCAGCCATGCCTCTGTCCCTCCATCCGCCTGCCCACCAACCCCCTCACTTCAAGCTATGCTGCTGGCTGAGTGTGAGTGTTGGGCCCTAGATCACCCAGTTGGTTTCCATGGCCAAGTGAGGAATTGAACTCTGGTCTTCAGTGTTGTAGTCCAGTTCTCAAACCACTACCTCATGCTGGCTCTCAGACCTTTCATGAATTCCAAAACTGTGTAGTAGGGCTCACTTGCAGACTCCGAGTACACTTCTTAATGAAAGACTTCTCTGTAGTGATGGGCAGCCATCCTAGTTCACCTCAGATTCACCCCAGATTCACTTGGAATTAACTCACATATTTTCCCCACCCCCACCCCAAAAAAACCCTGGGAAATAGGTCAGCTTACTTGAATCCAGTCTGAGATAAATATAACTCCTGTGGATTGTTATTGAAAGTATAGGCCTTCAAGTCTGAAAGTGAACTTGGATGGCTGCCCATCACTACAGAGAGGTCTTTAATTAAACAGTGTGCTTGTAGCCTGCAAGTGTGCCCTACCACACAGTTCTGGAATTAATGAAAGGTCTATTCAGGGGAGGTTTGCCCTTAATTTCCTCTATGGTTGAGAGTGTGTGACTGACCCAAGGTCACTCTTGAATGAGGAGTCAAAGCCTGTTCTGTTCCAACATTCAAACTACTATGACATGCTGGATCTCTGTTCTTATGGCACAGTAGAGATAAACTAGTTTAGATCAGCATAAGCTTTTGTGGACTACAGATTCCTTCTTCAGATACATGGGGTGCAGCCTTAGTACACAGACTTTTATACAAATGCATATGTGGGAAGTGGTGTATAGGGAGAAAATGAAAAGTGCAACAGAAATGCAGAGCATGCTGGTATGTCAATGGGATGACAAATACAGTGTTAAATGTGATCATCAAAGGCCAGTTTTTTTAATTACTGTTATCCACTATTGCTGTATACAATGCAAAGGCAGAAAGGTAAGATATAAATGTGAGGCAGGGGACAAATAAGAGAGGCAGATCTGCAATCCTGACCAGGAAGCTTGAGTAACCAATGTTGTTCTGTATCTTCAAGCTGTTTCTGACTTATGGCGACTCTGAAAGTAACTTATCATGGGCCGTTTCTTGTCAAAATTTGTTTGGAAAGGGTTTGCCTTTGCCTTTGTCTGAAGCTGAGAAAATGGGACTTGCTGAAAATCATCCATGGCTGAGTGGGCATTCTAACCCCGGTCTCTGGAGTCATCGGCCATTTCCTCACTGCACTGTTACAGTGCTATTATTTCACTTTCAACATCTTGTGGATTTTATGGTTTGTAGTTTAGAGGGGGCATTTAGAATTCTCAGCCGGGGAGCTCTTTGGCCTCAGTAAATTACAAACCCCAGAATTCCACAAGATGTTGAAAGTGGAATAATAGCACGATAAGGCCATTTCCAAACTATGCTTGTTATAGTGCTATTATTTCACTTTCAACTTCCTATCAAATTCTGGGGTTTGCAGTTGAGGGAGAGGCATTTAGAATTCTCAGCCAGATAGCTCTTTGGCCTGAGTAAATTACAAACTCTAGACTTCCTCAGGAAGGTGAAAGTGGAATAATAGCACTATAACAGTGTAGTGCAGAAACAGCTTAATAGTATAATGTGGAAATGGCCAGAGTTCCACGCTCAAACTACTACACCATGCTTGCTCACCGGTGGCCAGACATTTTAATTCAGAATACCCAATCCTCTCTGATTTCTCTCTACTTTGAATTTGAATTGAATGGAATTACCGTCTAACTCAAATATTTTAGACAAAGGCGGAAATGTCTAGATCTGAAGACTCCAAACTTGAATGCCGCATGGTCTTAATCTAGAGGACAGTACATCATCCATTTCAGAATGTTAATGATGGAATGTTCTAAATTGCTACCTGGACTACAAGATCACTCTCATTTTAAGCAGCTTAGGATGGCAGAAGCTGAAATATTTTGACTATTAATTGAATTATCATGCTCTATTTGTTAATTATTCCAATAAATGCGTATGTTTACAGATTAACTACATGCTTCTGAGATCCAGACCAGAACACTCTTGTGAAAAGTATTGTTTAATACACACACACACACATATATATGAATGAATAGGCCTAGATCAGTATTGTAAACTATGCAGCCTATTCCTTTGCAACCATGTCTATTAGCATCAGGTATTATTGAACAGTAGAGATGACTAGTTCTTGGCATTCTTAACTGGCCACCCTCAACACTGCCTCCAGGTTTCGGGATATGTCGCACACCTCCTCCCTTTGCACAGCACTCTGATGATCCATCTTTCTCTGGACCAAATTTCAGCACCACCCAGAAGGAAAGGAACAAGGATGCTTATTCCTGTTTTTACTTGGTTGTTCAGAAAGAGCAAGTGACAAGATTGCAGCAGCAGGAAGGAAATGTCAAGATGTGTGTGTGTGTGTGTGTATGTGAGAGAGAGGGAGAAAGAGAGAGATGTCGGGAGGTGGATTTAAGCACCTAGCACAAAATCCTCCCTGGTACCGCCGCACTCTGAACGAAAACATGTCCAGAGGCAAGCATAAACAAACAGCAGAGTTTCAAAACACAACCACATGCATGAGCAGCAGCAGAGTGTAAACATACAGCATTAGCTCTGACCCCAAACTACCCACTGGTTAGTAACGCTAGCACACAATGTTGTCATCCAAAAATACCTGAAGGCTTTTATTCTTCAAGCTCCAATATATACATCTGTACAAGCAGGATTCGCGGATCCTCAGTCAAAGGTTCAGCATCCGATCATCACATCAGGCAGAGGTTTGCTCAGACAGAGTTCCGGTGTCAGCAAGAGTCGGGGAGACTAAGAGAAAGACCTGTCTGAGCTCACCTCTTTATATACACACCAGCTGATAGCTCATCAGCTAGGGACCATGGTTGATGTAACCTCTTGCCAGGATTTCATATCACCATGACTCAGCCTTACTTTCCCTTGGGGATTATGTCATTCCCCAGGTGTTTTCCCACATGCTCATCAAAAGTTTTTTAATTAGGGCAAAATCACAGCAATCTCTTTCCAACAAGAGAGAGAGAGGTCATCTTGAGGTGGATGGAACCTTGTTGGGACACAGGTCTTAACAGTTCCCTCAAAAACCTGCCCTAAAACATTTCAAATAGAGGTGTGAGGAGAGTGTATATATTTTGCTGAACAAACTCACCACCTCACTGATGATTGGGCTTTATAATGAAGTGTACGCACCCCAGAAACATGGAATCCAGGGAGCAAATTAACTTTGGAATAGCTGGACCATTACATGAAAAGTCTTAGGAGAGAGATAACATTTACATGTAAATGGTATTTTCTGTTTTCCTTATCTTTTCCATACAAGTAAAATGCCCCCCACACACACACACTATAACTTGATTAAAATGTGGTAACAAGTTAGGCCAGATTCCTTGGGAGGCTAGCTATGTTCAGCCATACACCACTTGTGCGCATTTGGGGGCCAGTTCTATCAGAAATGGATGCTAAGGGTGTTTCCCTCTCTAAAAGGAAAGAGGAGGCAGGCGGCTTTTGAAGGGGGATGAAATTGCTCACCACTGATCTAAACTTACAAAGCAAATGTGTGTTTGAGGTAGAGAGGGACAAAAGGTCACATTCTGTTTCCCTGAATTTGAGGCAGCAGGAAAGCTGTAGTTCCTGCATGTTTGGCCTGAGGACTCAGTCATGGGAAATTTGGAATTGAAATTGCCACTGTGCCTCCTGCTGTGCCATTTTTTCAGCCACTCATAACATCCTCGGTGTCCTTATGTATGCAGCTGCCATCTATAGGGGGTCCTTCAGGCTTTTCATCTGGCTTTATGTTTGATGTGCAATCTGAGCCATCAAAAAGTGAAGTGAGAGCAGTTGGGGGAACATTCAGAGGCAATTCTGTCCCTCGTCCAGTGCAAGAGGTGCCATCTGGGCTTAATGTTTATTGAATAAATTAACAGGATATTTCTCTATGGCTTGGGGTGCTATGGAAAAATGAAAAACATAACACGCAGGAAAAAGTGTGTTGTTGTATATGGTGTCAGCATCAGCAGCTGTCCAAAGCAAGGTGAAAGATTCACCTTCATGCTTTTTTTTCTTTTCCTTCTGGCTAGAGCTTGGAAAAGTTATGATTACAACTTTCAGTCTCCCAGAGAGTGTGCCCACTGCCTATGCTGTCAAGTGGTCTGGGGGAACTCTAGTACAAGGAAGTAATTCTAAGTTTGACTCCTAGAATAACAGTTTGGCCACAAGCAGATAGGGACAAATCAATGTACTTCTTGCTTCACATAATTTCAGGCCATTTCTGCACTACACCGCTACGCTGTTATTCCACTTTCAAGATCCTGTGGAATTCTGGGGTTTGTAGTTTACTGAGGCCAAAGAGCTCTTTGGCTGAGAGTTCTAAATGCCACTCCCTAAACTGCAAACCCCAAGATTCCATAGAATGTTGAAAGAGGAATAATAGCGCTTGAACAGTGCAGTGCAGAAGTAGCCTCAGTCATACCATTTCTGCATCACTTTGCAAAGGAAAAGCACACAAAGTATTTCCACATACATTTTCCCCAGATATATGTATTTATATGCAGCTTTCCATAATAAACAGCTTTTTTTTTGTGTTCTCTGTTGGAGTTACATTCCTAGCTTCAGACGAATGGGGAAGCTGTAGAAACATGGGCTGAAAGGACTTCTCCCTGACCCCCAGTTGCAACTAAGTGTATTACACAAATTTCCACTCCTTTAAAATCCACAAAACATTATGCTTGCAGCGTAACAGCATCGGAGTTATAAAAATGAGTGAGAGCAGGGAGAAACTTGCGACACAGTGTCCTCCTGAGTGCTAGTGTAGCCAATTGCCAATTCCCCTGGTGCAGTGTAGGATAGGCAACCCCCTCGTGGGGGGGGATTCCTACCCAGCCCTCAACCAGTAATCTTACACTGAAACAGTAGGGTGGAAGGGTGGGTCGCAAGCGAACAAAGAGGCTGAGGCAGGGGTTGTGCAGCCCTAAAAGGGGGCTGCAGGCTCTGCCCCCTCCCCATCCTACTAGTGACTGTGTGGTCTCACTTCATGGGAGGCCAGCAAAAGTGCCCTCCTGTCACATGTGATCATGTGGGTGGGGGAGACGAAGTGATTTAACATCTGTAGCCAGCATGGTATAATGGTTTAAGCATTCAGGTCCCCATGCAACCCCCTGGGTGACCTTGGGCATATCACATACTCAGATCCAGAAAACCCAGTGATAGGCCTGCCCTAGAGTCACCATAAATTGGAAATAACTTGAAAACACACAAGAAGAGATAGTCTGTACAAATTGGGCATTTAGATTCTTTTGACAAAGCAAACCAGATCTCTATTGAGACCACAGTAATGGTGGAAGACCCCTTCCAAGCTAGGACCCTGATCTTGATTAAGACCTTAGCATTTAATTTCAAGTAAGGGGAAAGAAAAGGAAAGAATGACAGGATTCTTGGCACCCAGCATTAATCCTCTGAGAGTTCTGGGCTTTCAACATTATTTCCTTGATTATCTTTATATCTGTGTCTCACTAACTTGGCTGGCTTCTTTATAAAATGTATAACTCACATATTAGGTCCTCATCCAAAGTCTTGATTGCCCTGCATGGTTATCCATGCAGCTAGTGCAATTTCAAAGAGCTCCAATCTTTTAAGTATCAGATTCAGTGAGACTCAAATCCAGTGACTGTCAAAAGGCTTTACTCCTTGGCGTATGTCATTCCTGTATCACATTAGATTCCCCTGTGCTCAGCTGTTTCCCTCCTTATGTTAACCTTACAGCAAATGTAAATGTTTTCCTTTTCATAAATCAGAAATGAATGTGTATTTTCTTGCTTTGGGGAATAGCTTAAACAACACACTTTTCACAAACTTTGCAAAGTACACATTACATCTGACAGCATAAATGATGGCCCAATGAAATAATTACCACAACTTGGGGGGGGGTCAGGAAAAAAATCTTCCCCCCATGAAATTTTCCTTCAGTCCTCAAATTTCTAATATTGCAGTAGCTTAAACTTCTGCTGAGCATTTAGAATAGAGCTTAAGCATCTAAAGAAAAAGAACAGGCAAACTTTTTAAAAGAAATGCTAATACAGTAAATATAAACGATCTAGGTATGGATGCTTTTCAATGTTTTAGGCTCTGCCATGCTAGAAATGTATTTTGAGTATGGCAGAATTCTTCTTTGGGGAGCAGTGGTCCCCCACCCTACCCCATAACTATACCCTTGGATGCTTCAGAAACTTGAAACATGGAGGCTCCATTCTTATTCCTGCCTCTATCTTATTAGACCCAGTGAGAACATCTTGTCTGATCTACCACTCTCCTCTCCCCCCCAAAAAAACAAAACACTTGAACATTCTTTTCAAGAATTTATGACTTTTTTTATTTAGCTAGGAATGCTAAAGACTGACTTTAGTACCCATGGTCTGTGCTCTACTAGACCTTTTCATCACCTCTTGCTCAGTTCCAGCCTTACTATTACCTAACTCAGAGGTAGGAAAGGTGTTTGCCTGAGGTTACATGAGGTCCCTGTTTTGTTGACTTTCCTTATTCTTTCAGAGCACCCATTTAAATGCATGAAAAAGGGTGGATTGCCTGTCCTGGAAGTGTTCCAGCATGGGAATTTCACTTTTGACTTAAGTTGTTTTGGATCATTTAACAATTAAAAAAAGCACACAAATTTTTCAAAACATTTGATGACTACCAGTTGCATTTGCTTTTTTTTGTCAGCCTTTTTTTCACTGTCTGTCTAGCCTGCAGAAGGCCAGGGGGGAGGGCAGAATTGGTCTCCAGATATGCCAGTTTTGTCGAATACTGATCTAAATAAATACCACATCCTTAGCTTGAGAATGAATGCCTTTGTGTCTGTGAGAATTTTAATTGTTGCTATGCGTTTAGTGTTGTTGTCACATACCTTCAAGTCAATTCTGACATATGACAACCCTATTCTAGGACATTTCTGCCAAGATTTATTAAAAGGAAGTTTTGTTGTTGCCTTCCTCTGATAGCTGCAATAGTGTCATCATGGCTGGACAGGAATTCAAATCCTTGTGTCCCAGAGTTGTAATTGAACACTTAAACCACTACCATGATAGTTCCTATTGCCAGATATATAAGCACTTTTTAAAAAATCCCTATATAATATATAGCCAAGGAAAGGGGGAAAAAAGATAGCTGAAAGATATCACACTTAATACTGGCCTCTTTTGTCATCTGCTCTATTTGTCTAAAATGCAGTTTTTAGGTGAGGAATGAAGTGATGGTGATCATTCCTAGATTTAGTTGATTCCTAAGTGATATTGCACTTTAAAGACTATTAGCTTGTTTAAACAAGTAGATATTTAAAATGACAAAGTTTTGTCTGGTTTGAAATAGTTTGAGGGGACTGATAATCCTCTTCGACATGTATTAGCTTTGTTGTTCAGTTCTCTGTAGTTAGACTGGCTGATTCTAAATCCCAGAGTGAGAAACATCATCATTGCTAAAAAAAGAAAAAGAAAATAACAGTCATGGACACCAAGGAAGAGTCTGTTAATAGAACTTTCTTATATCCCTCCCACCATTTTTCGCCCTGCGTATTTTGAATGTGCAATGTGGATGCAAGCTTCATGAAACAACACTTGAGAGAGAAAATCCAGATGTCAGGATCATGTTTGATGCTGTCTAGTACCTAAGATATATTATCAGTTTGGAACAATTCTTTCTCATTTGTACAGAACAAACCGTGTATTTGTTTTAGAAACGCATACCCCATTTTTCTGCAAAAATAGCCTCAAGGAGACATGTAAATCAATTAAAATCAAATATATATATATATATATATATATATATATAACAAAAATAAACTGAAAAAGAATTTAAAAATCAGAATAAGACAATGTAAAGAATAAAGAACTAGCAGAAATCAAACATCTGTGAGTTGTTATTAATTGATTTTAAAAACACAGACAAATCGGATAAGCTATAACCTGGGGTCTAATAGTTCCTTCCATACAAGCACTGAGTGTGAGGTTTGTATACTATACGAGGCATGGAAACTGCCATCTTCTGGTCTCTGATGTGTAGCACAGGGTAAAATGCATGTTCCTGTTTACCAGTATATGTTCCTTTGTATCAAATGTACAGGATGATAAAGTAAAGTGTTTTGGGTTATCTAGTCAATGGAAATTATGGTTAAAAGGAGACAATTGTATCTTGAAATGACTGAACTTGCTGAGTTAATAAGAACTCATATTGCGTTTGCCAAAGAAATACTATCCTATTGTGTTAATTTTGAAATTTCAGTAAGTGCTCTGAGTTGCATTAAGAGTAAGTAGAAGTTGTAGCGTGGAAAGTCTAGAAAGAGTCTGAAAAATAAATAGAAACATACATGTGGGTAAACTGTTGAATATATGTTAATTTCAGCTCTATTCCTGAAACACAAAAATGCTCAATCTGAGAGGAGAAGTGAGCATGTCCCCAGTGTCCCTGATGCTTTAGACATCTTGACAGGCTCAATGTGAAGATCTGGAAAGAGGTTGTAAATATTAGTGCATTTTTTTAATTGAGGAAGAATCTGCATGAAATTAACGTGTGGATGAAAAAAGTGAGCATTATAATGAATAATGAAATAGTGGTTTGAGTGTTTGAATAAGACTCTAGGAGACCAGGGTGTGAATCCCTGCTCAGACCTGGAAACCTACTGCATGGACAGGGCTACTATCAGGTGGATCTGTAACTGGTTAACTGACCATTCCCAAAGGGTGCTCACCAAGGGCTGCTTTTCATCCTGGAGAGAAGTGACTAGCGGGGTGCCACAGGGTTCTGTCCTGGGCCCAGTGCTGTTCAATATCTTCATCAACGACTTGGATGAAGGAATAGAGGGCATGCTCATCACATTTGCAGATGACATCAAATTGGGAGGGGTTGCTAATATGCCAGAGGACAGGATCAAAATTCAAAATGACCTGGACAGATTGGAGAGCTGGGCCAAAGCTAACAAAATGAAATTCAACAGAGAGAAGTGTAAGGTCCTACACTTAGGTGGAAAAAAATGGAATACAGAAATATAGGATGGGGGACACGTGGCTGGATAGAAGTACATGTGAAAGGGATCTAGGAGACCACAAACTGAACATGAGTCAGCAGTGTGATGCAGCAGCTAAGAAAGCCAATGCAATTCTCAGCTGCATCAATAGGAGTATGGTGTCTAGATCGAGGGAGGTACTGGTACCACTCTACTCTGCTTTGGTTAGACTTCATCTTGAATACTGTGTCCAGTTCTGGGCACCCCAATTCAGGAAGGACGTGGTCAAGCTGGTGCAAGTCCAGAGGAGGGCAACCAAAATGGTGAGGGGCCTGAAAGCCATGCCCTATGAGGACAGACTTAGAGAGCTGGGTATGTTTAGTCTGCAGAAGAGAAGGTTAAGAGGGGGACATGATAGCCATGTTTAAATATCTGAAGGGATGCCATGTAGAGGAGGGAGAGGGCTTGTTTTCTGCTTCTCCAGAGACCAGGACAAGGAGCAATGGATTCAAGCTGCAGGAAAGGAGATTCTACCTGAACCCCAGGAAGAACTTCCTGACAGTCAGGGCTGTCCGACAGTGGAATATGCTGCCTTGGAGTGTAGTGGAGTCTCCTTCTTTGGAGGTTTTTAAGCAGAGGCTGGATGGCCATCTGTCGGGAGTGCTTTGAGGGTGTTCCTGCATGGCAGGGGGTTGGACTGGATGGCCCCTGTGGTCTCTTCCAACTCTACATTTCTAGGATTCTAGGGTTCTATGGCCTCGGGTAAGTCAAACTCTCTCATTCTTGGATGAGTGCAATGCCAAACCTCCTCTAAATAAACAATAAAAAAATGATAGGAATGCCATAAGTCAGGGACAATTTGAAAGCATGCAAGAACAATACACAAAATATCAATTGTTGTGTGTCTTCAAGTTCTTTCTGACTTTGGTGGCCCTAACACAAACCTACCGTGGGTCTTCTAGGGCTGAGATTGTGTAACACACCCAAGGCCATCCAGTCTCAATGTTCTCCAGGGTCATAGTGTTGCCAGGCTCTACGCCCCAACACTTTGAAATGGTTCAATTGGCAAAATATGATTTAATTGGCAAAATATATTAATTGGCATAAATGTAAAATATATCCTGGTATGGCTGGATGGCTAGGCTGGAAAAAAGGAAAAACACTGGCCAAACATGTGCAATAAAAATTAGGTCAGAAACCCCCTGTAGGTGTAGCAAGCTCATGGTCAGGACATCCACCAGGTGACTCCAGAGTTAATCAGCTCTGTTCTCTCTCAGTCCTGGCACAGCTGATAAATCAAACAAGACAAACTGAATCTGTCCCAGCTTGTTACTTATTTCCAGGCAGTGAGCAAGGAATTGTAAATAAAGTCCAACATAAACAAAGTCTGGCAGAGTTTCACAGCAAGGGAGTGTCCAAGGTCAATCCAAGCATTTGTCACAGCATCCAGCAAGTGGCAGGTCAGATAAGCTCTGACAACTCCTGGAGGGGAAGGACGCCAGCTAAATAGACCCAAAAGCCTAGTGCAGCTGTGCCTTGATTGATTGCTTCCGGTTATAAATTCTGAGAGAATGACGCTGGCTCTCTTTTTGCTGCCTGTGCTGTTCAAAGCTGGGTATAGGTAAGTGTTCTTCTGTATCTGAAGAGGCAGGACTCTCTGTTGGAGCTAGCACCATCCCTTGTTCAGTTTCTGGCACTGTAACCTCTCTCTGTACAGCAAGCCCTGGTATGCCTTCTGTTTCAGCCTCTGGCGTGTCCTCTGCTTCAGACTCTGAGTCAGAGTCCATGCACTGGAAGCAGGGCATGACAAGTTTAAAGCTAAACTGTAACAACTCTGCTTTTGGACAATAGCAAAGGGGAAGTTCACACCAAACCACTGTTTGTTTCAACCCTTTTTCCCACTGACCTGTAAATTGTTCCATTGTTCCCCCACAGAACTATCACAACAACCATTAACTCTTTGTCACCTAACACTAAGAATGTTAACACAGCCTAGACCCCATTGTCCACTCTGCAAACTCAATTGTTTATTCAGCCAGAAAGCCATTCATATCGATTGTCCTCCAGGGAGATGTTGGGTATAAAATCCCCCAGTTTTGAGCCGTTAGATGCAGTATCTTGGTTGCTAGTATCAACATAGTTAGTCTGATTCCTGAGTGGGTGCTGTCCTTAGGCATGAATCTAAGCCACATTGCTGTTTCTTTGCTGCTCTCTGAATCAGTAAATATTTTCCTCATCACCCTTGAAACCTTGCTATCAATAATTTTCCTTCCTATCTCCTTCATCTAGCGTTGTGTAATTGTGTATGTGCTTGCTTATTCTATGTGGTTGTTAATTTCTCAAATAAACACATTTTACTTCTGAATCTCTGGCTGGTTCTTCCCTGTGCAAGACCCTGTAAATATCTATGGAAATACCTCTCTAGGTTACCCCCCAACTGGTCTCAGGCCTCCTAAGTTGAGCTAATAATTCCCCACCTTTGAACAGAGGTACTGGCATTGTGGGTGGACCCCTGAGTCACCCATGTTTTGGGGTAACAGTAGTCCAGTGTTCAAACCACTACACCATCCTGGCTCTCTAAAATATCAATATAAAATCCTATATGAATACATGGTGAATCCATTATATGTTGATAAGAGTACATGTGTACAGATCTGCAATCTGTAAACACACATATGCAGCTTGCAGTTAAAATACAGAGATTTCTTTTCCATTTTGGAACTTCCTCTCTGCTTTTGATTGTTCTTCTAGTGTATGATGTACATTTGGCTCCTTTCAGTCCCATATTCATAATCAGATATTATTCTGTATTTGCTTTTCTAGTCCATACTGGGAATCAGCAGTAGATTTGTTATGATTTCTCTTTTACCATCCCCACTGTATATGCAAAATTTGTTTGTAAAAATGGTAATTTGTTATCATGATAAGACAAACAGAATTATCTTCTCATAAATTAAAATGAAAGTATTATTGAATTTAATCTCTCTTTATAAAGCAGCCTGTGCCTCTTAGACTGAGAGGTCCTTGGAGTAAATGGGAATTAATTGTGCAAAAGAATTACTGAATATTATGAAGCTGTCACTTCAGCTTTCCAGATCATCATGTAGATATTAGAGCTGCTAGGCGCATACCAAGTATGTGGATGATTTCAGCATATAAATTTTCAGGTGGAAGGGTAATTGATCATCATCCATATTTATTTACACTGTGAAGACCTGTCATAGTTTTGCTTGAAGATGGAGCTTTTTCAACCTCATGCCATATCTGTGCATGAAATGAAGTCCCATTATTCTTCTATTTTGAAATAATGTACTAACAGGGTTTGTTAGTCAACTTGGCTATAATACAGAAACTTTTTCTACTTCTATTTTCTTTCTTAATTAAGTAAAGTAAATTTCCAAATTGGTTTAAGAAGTGAGAGCTAAACAACCAGTGAGATGTTTCTATGAGAACTGTTTTAGGCATCAGATTTTAACTGGAGATCTGATACAGGGGTCCACTGTGTTATGGCTGAGGTGAAATTAGTCTGTTAATTTTTCAGATACTAATCCAAGCAGCAAAATTGTATTCTTCCTTTATTCAGTGTTTGGAGCAGGAAAGAAGACAGTAGAAGGAAATTCATCTGTTGTACGAGGTCCTATTTCCATACATTGTCTCTCCATAAAGGAAGGGCTATTGCTCTGAAAACTCATTTGTTCAATGACCACTGTCATGGAATCCCTCCACCTGAAAATCAAGCATCAATTTTTATGTATTCTGTGATCATTCACAATAACAAAATCATAACAGATGTTCAGAGAAATGTATATTCCCTACTGTTACCCCATCTTGCTCCAGAAATATGCATTATATTTGCAAATTAAGCCCATATTTAATTCACAAAACACAATATGCTAGATGCAAGATACCTATGCACTGTGTGCTATGACAAACAAATGTCTTTCACCACTTAGGGGAAGACATTTGCAAAAAGTATACACATTTCATCCACTTTGATGCTTAGTGATCATAGTGTTTTTTTCAATTGTGGCACTCTGCATCAGCGCCTACAGACGAAGAGAGTGTCCTAGACAATATGGCTACACTTCCCTATCCTCTTCTGAAGCTATGCAGCAAAATATGTGATGGAGACAGGAAAGCATCTCTGTCTTGCCTGTGTAACTAGTTGTTTCTCTCCTATTTCTGGAATTGCACTGCAGTATAATACTAGAAGAACAAAACAACTGTGTCAAAAAGCCACAGATGAAACATGATTGAAATTTCTTTCTTTCTTTCTTTCTTTTTTTACAATGGAAAGATTTTTCACGCATCCCTAACCATCCAAATTTTGCGCCAAATATTCTTTTAGATGATAATTTGACACAACTCTAATCCTTGTTCCTTATTTTAGTTCCTCAGGTCTATTTTGCATCTTAGTCACTTAACAGCCTAGAACATATTGCATCACTGATTAGTCAGCAACAGCATTTTTAAAATAAATTCTCTTTTATTTAAACAGCACTGGACAAAAGACTATAGATCAGGCAAATGACATAAAGGAAAGTCTGAACTCAGTCCATATAGCCAATCCTGCCCTGAAGCAAAATACATGTTTTGCCACTCCCTAATTTTTTTCATCTAGTACAAGAAAGATAAATAACCCATTCCCACAATTAGATTGTCAGGCCCCTTATTCCAAAAACAAACAAATAAAAAACAAACAAAGACAATGCCCAGATTACTCCACTTTTAATTTTGATCCTGAAACAGGGAAGAGCTGAGGATCTGATGTGTCGACGGCAAGAGTGTAATTCTTTGCTAATTTCATTCTTGAAGGAACAATTTTAACACATTTCTTCCAGCTATGTGTTCCTCTTTGCAGTTTGGAGAATATTGTGTGTCAAATATGCACAGTGTGTGTGCAGAAAGCAGTAATATTATTTTGCTGTCCAGAAGAATTTTTTAGCACAGGAAGTGCTTGAAAATAGGAACCTGCTTTGCACAAAATTTGATTGCTTTTTTTCCAAAGAAAACAGCATATTCTGCATAAAAAAAACAACATTTTCCACATAGCAAATAACACATCTGTACAGAAAATGCTGTTTTCTCTGCAAGTAAGTAAAAATTTAGCACAGAATAAAGCCTGAACTGTGAAGATCCAGGATTTTCCTTGTTAGAGTTTCTCCTAGCATCCAAGAAACATAGTTTTTTGACTATTTTTTTCCAAATATTTTGGAACATTCTTTCCATTCTGGTTGAACGCCTTCCCCTACTCTTGAGAGAGAACCAACTCCACTGAATATCAACACACTGTCTGTAGCTGGAGTGGGTGAGCCTTCTCTGTAAACGGATGTGTGGCCTTCTGAGTCAGTTATGAATACCCCATTGCCAAAGGCATACTCATATCACTTCTTGGATCCTACTCTTTGGATACTGAGGTGATGATGATTTATGATGCCTTCTTCATACACTTGGTGAGTTATTAACTTCTATATCTACTAGCACTGGATTTTGAGTTGAATCACACCAAGCACAATGCTTTTCAACTCTGGTGCATGGCAGGACTCATTATCTTGAAGACTAGAAGCAGGAGCCCTGGTGGCGCAGTGGTTAAATGCCAGTACTGCAACCACAAGGTTATGAGTTTGATCCTGTCGGGCTCCAGGTTGACTCAGCCTTCCATCCTTCTGCAGGTTGGTAAAATGGGTACCCAGCTTGTTGGAGGCAATTAGCTAACACACTGTAAACTGCTTAGAGACCACTTAGCTGATAAGTGGTATAGAAAGACACATGCTATTGCTATTGCTACTGCAAGTATGGTATGTTTTCATTTCATGCCATGAAGGTGGAACATCCACACTCCAGAGGCTTAGACTGCAAAAATGTAAATTAACAGCAACAGTTATGTCTATAGTCAACATTGTTTAGTCATTAATTGTCAGTTAGGCAACTATTTAATCCATGGATTTAAACTGATCAATTATGTATACAAGTAGACGTATGCAGCTGTAAGAGAGGGATTGGATATGTCTGCTGTCTGTCAGCTCTGTCTTAATAATTTCCTGGAGATAACAGAGCTTTCAATTGCCTGACAGCTTATATGATGGAAAGCACGATGTTTTACTTCAGCTGATCTACACACATATGAAGAACTAAGGCTGGCAGACAGCATAAGAGAATCCAAAAAACACAGCCTTAAGTGACATTCTGTGGAGGAAAGAGGAGGGGAGGGCAAGGGAGAGGGAAAAGAAGAGAATGATTTGGTTATAGTCAATCCATACTAATATTAAATGGACAAGATGATAATTTCAGTAACCAACTCTGAGAGTCCTACAAGACTTCACAACTGACTTTGTAACATAATGAAGAATAACTTTGAATTGCATGTGGTTGTATGTCTTCATCCTGCTCATATTTTCAAAACAACTGTAAGATACAGTCTAAAGCACAGATTTCATGAGATTGTTGATACTGCTGTTTCTAGAGGTGCTATAGAAATGTCACCTAAAGTGACATTTGATATAAACCTGTGGTCCTTTCCTGACGCACAACCCCAGAATAATTTCAGGGGGTTCCAAAGGAGCTAGACTGAGTGTTTTTTTTTTTACATTTATTATAAATATTGTTATATTGGATATCGATGAAACATTTCTAGGGTGGTATTCAGAGAATAAAATGAAATGGATCAAATTCAAGTGAAAAAAAATTACAAAGTTCAACCTTGTTTTAAAAAAGCAAAGAATCAAGTACCATATAAAAGAAGTTTAGGAAATGAAATAGCAAAGTCATGAAAGGTCAGAAAGTCAGTACTACTTCACTTATTATTGCATTTGTATTGTCTGTGAGGGATATTAGGTGCCTGTGAGATACCTGATAGGTTAATTTAGCCACACTTGATTACTATGGACCTAGTCTTGGGCGGCATGAGAAGGTCTTTGCTTTTCTACTTCAGGCAGGAAAATGTCTTGCACTGGCCCAGCTTCTGCTGAGAGTTCTATAGAAGAAAATACAGCTGGACCGTGCCCAACTGTGTGCTGTTTCTCCTTTAGTAGTGTGACTCAATCCATGGGTCTCCACACTGCTGTGCTAATGATTTAAAAGAGAAGACTGAGGTGTATGCTTCCCATAGGAACTGTGGCTATTGTACCACACTAAGCCTGTTGGGAATATTACCGTTGCCTATTTTCATGGTGAGAAAGTACTCCAGAGAAAGCTTTTGTCTGAGAATAATAGAAGGAGCAAAGGGGTAAATTACTGCTAGATCAATTCTCTAAGGGCATGCTATTATCAGGAACAAGGAGGAACTGTGGCATTCTTTTCAATCAAGTTGTTAAGGGAGAGGAACTCAGTTGTTACAAACTAGCTACTGGCAGCTTTGGGAGACTCTCTCCATCCTGACTGTCAAGCAAGAGTTTTGAGAAAGCCAGCAGAGATTTCCCATTGCCCCTACAGTTTGTGTACTCATGAGAGTTTTCTAGCAACTCTCCTGAGGAATTACATTTAAAGGACTCTGATGTTCTTTTTCTTCAAGAATTCTGTGCTTAAGAATAAACAAAATAAAATGGCTTCTCTAGTTGTTCATTTGGAGCCCTTTATGCTAAAGGTAGTAGATGTTACCTCAGCAGCAGCAGCTGCAGGGGGGAAGGCCTTAGCCCACTTCGTTTGCTGTATCATTTTTGATACAATTCATATACTGGCAGATTTTTATGTTCACTATCTATTTTCTTCTGGCTTATGTTTAATTGAGAATTAAATATTAGTGCATGAAAGTGGAACAAATGTTTAATCCAAATTGCATTCCAATATCCAAGAGAACGGAATCTTCTAATGATACCCTAGTTAAATCTAGGTATTTTCATTTGGAAGAATCTGTGTGTTACTTAATCTTGTTCAAATGGGGCGGGGGAATTCTATGAATAAAGTGATTGATTATGCGGGTATTGCATTGGCTCATTTTGTAAATAGCTCAGAAATATGTTGTTTCATTTTGTACCTCAGATCAGGGCTGTATTCAGTATAACCATGATACCAAAGTTACAAGAGATGATATTGTTCCATTCCTGTTTCTGTTTTACTACTGATTCCAGTAGTGATGCAACTGGGTAAGTAACACCTACTGTGATGAGATCACCATTAGCTGGAGAAATGCTAGTGTTGGCTTTTGTGAGGTGGAATCAAAATATTACATTTGACTCTGGGACGAAGTTGAAATTAAGATTCCTGTAAGTGACAGAGGCTTTATGGTAGCATGAGATCATTGGATCCAACCCAGAGATCGTGATTTCACCTCTGTATCATGCTTAGGTAATGGTGAGATTATATAATTGTTTCAAATACAATCAATTTCATTTAGGTTGATGGTTTCACTGAGAGCGAAATCATTTTCTAGCATCCCAAAACTTTAAAAAAATGATATAGGTGGAAGGTTGGACTGTTGTCAGTTCATGTTTGATGTCCCTGCAGCCCTAGATGGTGTAAAAATGTGGTATATAAATTTGATGCTCTATGCAGAGTTTTTGTAGGGCTAGTATGTCATCCTTTGATACTAAAAATTGTTACAGCTATTGGTTAGTCTGCTTCAGAAATCCTTGAGAAGTTTCCTTTAATTACACAGATTCTGTATAATTTGTCCCCCATCTCACACATTTTTGTAGTACTGTTGTAGGGGAAGGGATGGGGAATGCATAACCTATGGACCACAGGCCTTCGTACCTTGTGGATTTCAATGCCCTTTGGACACTTTTGTAAGTCTCCAGATTTCAACATTTTGTTTCATTTTTTTATAGGCCATTTTAGGCCATCTTGACCCCAAGATCACTCATCCTCCATACCTGCAACCCCTTAAAAATGGCTGGAAATGAAACTAGAAATGATGTCACATCATCTTCACTATTGACATTGTGTCATATTATGGCCCACTGGTGATACAGATGGTTAAAATGGCCCCTGCAGCAATCGCCCATCCCCGGTATCTAACACTGATGATGGTTAAGCAGCTCTCCATGTATTTGAGATGATTCATCATTTCTCCCTGAAGCCTTTTCAAAGAAGAAGCTGGCTAAGCCGTCTCTCAAAGAAAGGAGCTGACTAGATTATCTTTGTGATAATTTCCAATTCCGTGCTTATATGAAGTTGTGGCATCTCTTCCTCTTTTAAATCACTGCAAACGTAGCAGTGAATACCTGAATATAAAGTTCATTTCCCCCATTTATCCTCGATGTCAATGTGAGAGTAAAGATTGCAATATTCCTGTCATCGTCATCAGCAGATGATGATTTTATCTTAAGTCACAAAGGAAGGATATTTCAATAATGGTGTGAATCAGATAAAGAGCTTCCCTACTGATTTCTGGAGGATGTCTATTCCAAGTGCATTAAATATTCAGCAACAGCATTTTGAGCAGTCTTTGGCTTCACAATGAATATTCATCCCAAAGTAATTAGATATAGATATTTGTAGATATAAATATTATAGATATTAGATATTTCTAGTAGGAATCTGTCATGCACAAACATAAATACAGAAATTATACTTTCAAGACCTATTTATCTTCTAGTTTAAATAAAAAAAGAAAATGCCAGATTTTGAAGCAGTCTGTGCTTGTTACTGCATAAAGAAGATTGAAAAAAGTTCATGTGACTAGTACAAATATAAATATTCCCCATATTCATCAATTTTGCTCTCATGGAAGTTCTACTTAGAGTAGACCCATTGAACTGAATTAATTAGTCACAACTGAAGTCATAACTAACAAACAATGTATACTCCTATAGATTCTTACAGATATTCTGTATTATTGATGGGTGGGGCTACTATATTTCTGTCTTTAATATACCCCACTTTTCAGCATACAGTCCCTCCTAAGCTGGTTTATAACAAACAATATTTCTTGTTGTTAACTGCCATCAAATCAACTTTGGCTTAAGGTCTTTAATAACCCTGCTCAGGTCTTGCAGATTCATAGATGTGTCTTCTTTAAGCCTATCCATTTCTAAAGCAGTCTTTCTACCTTATCAAGCATTATTGTCTTTTCTAGTAAGACGTGTCTTCTCATGATATGGCCAAAGTACAACAGTCTTATTTTAATTATTTTCAGTTCTAGGGAGAGTTCAGGCTTGATTTTCTGTAGGACCCATTCATTTCTCTCTCTCTCTCTCTCTCTCTCTCTTTCTCTCTCTCTCTTTATTTTTAGCAGTTCAGGGTATCTGTAAAACTCTTCTCCAGTCCCACATTTCAAAGAAGTTGATTTTCTTTCTATCAGCTTCCTTCACTATCCAGCTTTAACAGCCAGTCATACATAGAAATTGCAAATGTGATGACATGGACAATCCTAACATTAATATTCAATGATATATCTGCACAGTTTAGAAGCTTGTCTAGTTCTTTCATAGCTGCCCTTCCAAGTCCTCACCTTCTTCTGATTTCTTGATTGCAGTCTCCATTCTGATTAATGAATGAACCAAGATATGGAAAATCTTGAACAATTTCAGTGTCCTCATTGTCTACTTTAAAAAGTATGGAAATAATCTCTGATCATTAACTTTGTTTTTTCCTTATGTTCACCTGCAAATTTGCCTTTGAACTTTCTTCCTTGAGTTTCTTCAGTATTAGTTCCAAGTGTTTGTTATTTTCTGTTAGTACTACGATGTTATTTGCATATCTTAAATTGTTGGTGTTTCTTCCTCCAAATTTCATGCCTCCTTCCTCCTACTCTAATCCTACTTTACATATGATATGTTCAGCATATGAATTAAAGAAATAGGGTGATAAAATACAGCTTTGCCTGATCCCCTTGCCAATTGAGAACTATTCCATTGCTCTGTATTCTTTTCTAACAGTAGCCTCTTGTCCTGCATATAGGAGATGCATCAGGACAATCAAATGTTGTAGCACACCCATTTCCTTAAGAGTGATCCATGATTTCTCATGATCTACACAGTCAAATGCTTTGCTATAATCTATGAAGCACAGACTGATTTTCTGTTGAAATTCTTTGGTGTGTTCCTTTATCCAACATATATTTGCAATATGATCCCTAGTGCTTCTTCCTTTCCTGAATCCACCTTGGACATCTGGCATTTCTTGCTCCATATACGGTACAAGTTTTTTTGTGTAGAATTTTGAGCATGACTTTACTTGCATGGGAAATAAAAGTAATGGTCCTGTGGTTGCTGCAATTCCTGGTATCCCCATTCTTGGGGCTTGGAAAGTATCTTGAGTGTTTCTAATCTGTGAGCCATTCTTTTATTTTCCATATTTGTAGACAGAATTTAGTTAGAACTAGAGTCAGTTCTGTCTTTGTAGCTTAAAGCAGCTCTATTGTATGCCACTTGTGCCTGGTGATTTATTTCCCCCAAGTGTTCTTAGTGTAACTTTCACTTCATCTTCTAAAACTGGAGGTTCATCTTCATATGGTTCTTCAGTGAAAAGAATCTGTCAACCTTTCATCCCTTCTACATAGTTCTTCTGTGTATTGTTTCCATCATCTTTTTATTTCTATTTGGTCATGTAATATATTCCTCTGCTGGTTGTAGAGCATCCCCACTCTTGGTTTAAATTTCTCTTTGATTGCTTGGATCTTGTGGAAAGTCCCTTGTTCATCCTTTTTTGTTGTCACCTTCTGTTTCTCTGCATTGATATAGTTCTTCTCCTTGTCTTTGTGCACAAATCATTGAACAGTTGCATTCAGGGTTCTGACTCTATTTCTGTCACCTTCTACTTTTGCTTCTCACCTGTCCTTAATGGCTTGGAGAGTTTCATCTGTCATCAATTAAGGCTTCCTTTTCTTTTTGGCTACAGATGGTTTCTTTTTGCATTTGTCCCTGACTTCAGTCTGGAGTTCTTCTTGCTCCCAGTTGATTAGGCTTAATAATGCAAATCTATTTTTCACATTATTTTTAAATTTTACAGAGTTGTTCTTCAGGTTGTGTTTTGCCATGATGGTTGATTTAGTGTTCTTCTTTAGCTTTACAGTTGCTATTAGTAGTTCATAGGCCCTTTTCGCATTGAGGCTTCTCGCGCGAGCGGGGAGGGCGGCTCGCGCGAGAAGGCTCCTCCAGGAGGCTGCCGTTTCCCCCTCTTTCCTTCCGCAGGTGAAGGAACAAGGGGGAAGAGCCTTCTCGCACGAGCCGCCCTCCCCCCGCGCAAAGCAGGAGGCTGTTGCGTCCGTCCCCCCGCTCGCATGAAGCAGGAGGCTGTCACGTCCGTCGCGCTAGCGCCCTGCCCCGCCCCTTCCCTCCGCAGGGCGGAGGGAAGGAAGCGCGACCCGGCCGCCTCCCCAATGCTCCGCACAGGAGGTAAGTGCGCGTGGGCGCCGGGAGCATTGCGCGAGCGCGGGTGATTTTCACTTTGAGGTGAAAATCAAAAAACCCGCGATCGTGCCGCTGCAGCCCCGTGAGCACAGCAGAAGTGGGAGTGCGTCGTGCAGAGCGATGCTCCCACTCCCGCGAGGCTCATGGGGCTGTTGCGCGACAGAAAGCCCGTGCGAAAAGGGCCATAGTCTGTGCCACAATCTGCAACTGGTTTCTGCAGAAAGAATGGAGCTTTTCCATCTTTTTCTTCTGATTATGTAGCAGTCTATTTTATTTCTATATTAACCGTCAGGTGATGTCCAGGTATACAGTTGCTCTTGCTTTGCTTGAAGAATGTGTTTTCAGTGATCAAACTGTTGGTCTCAGTCAGGTGGTCTCCTGCTTCATTTCCTAATCCTATGCTAAAGTTTTGATTCTGTTGCGTTTCCTGCTTTTGCATTCTAATTGCCTATGATTAACAAGTTCTGTTTTCATGTGTGATCAATTTGCTCCTGGAACTCCAGTGTAGATTCTCTCAGTTGTTTCTCCTCCTTCTCCTCTGCAGTTGGAGCATAAACTTGGATTAAAGTCATATTAATGGGTTTTCCCTGAAGTTTTATTGACAAGATTTGATCATATTTTGCATTGTATCCTTTGCCACATCTCTCCTCACTCTAAATGTCACCCCATTTCTTCTTAGATTTTCATTTCTTGAGTAAAGCACTATACAGTTATCTGACTCAAAATGTCCCATTCCTGTCCACTTTAACGTACTAACCCAAGTATTGCAATGCTTATGTATTCCATTTCTTCTTTTACTATATTTAGCCTCCTCTGATGCGTACTTCTCACACTGCATGTTCCTATAATATATGTTGTGCAGCTTCAGACTTTCTTTACACTTCTGAGCAAGTCAGCAGCTGAACATCTTTTTGGCTTGAATCTAGTTGCATTAGCCATAGCATTACTCATACTTGTCCTCTGCTGTTCCCCAGTAGGTTGTTGAGTGCCATTTGATTTGGGAGTCTCATCTGCTGGCATTATCTCTCATTTGATTTTGTATTACCTCACCATGGGGTTTCCCACATCTCCCTCTGTGCAGTACTAACAAGTGTTAGCTACGGTGCTACTGCTGTTGTCTCTGACTGCTCCTCTGTCAGTCTCACTCCCCACTACTGCTGCTGTCCAGTAGCTGTTTGGCACATTTATTCTGGCTCCTCAACAAAAGCCTATCTGACATGGAAGATCCTACCAGCAGCACTGCTGCCATCAGCATAGCCCCTTGCCTCACAGGGACACACAATCCAACCATCATGGAAAGGTAGTGCCATTGGTGAGAATAAACAATATACACAATATAAATTATGTGCTTAAAATCTCATCTTTTGTCACAGTGAATAAGTATTGGAGAAACACACATGGCTGCATTTTTATTCACGAATTGTAGTGATTAACACAGATATGCAAATATCTTTAATTCCTTTCTCTCATCTATGCATTCTGAAATGTTTGCATGTAATAGGGAGGCAAACAGAGTGATGTGGCTTTTCCATGAGTTCTATAGCTTGTGACTGATGCTGGTTCAGAGTACTCTGTGCTCTGATTCTTTGCAGCAGCAGGGGCATGCAGAGGCCTTGAAAGGACTTTGTGGCATAGTGCCTGAATGTTCCTAGAACCGCTGCAGGAGTATGTCTGTTTGTGTGTTGTTACTGTTATAGCTGCCCATGCTGCAGTAGAATATTGCAATGAGAACACTTCACAGCTGCTGAAGAGTAGAGAATAGCAATACTGTTGGCCAATAAGTTTCTGGAAAGTTCAGGAAAGCTGACACATTCCCAGTTATATATTAGCTTCTCAACTATGGATAAACCATGCCATTTTGTTTGCTTGCTATATTTGGGATAAGAGGATGTAGTTTAGCAAATCCATTTTGAATATTGTGCAAGGACTCTTGATTCTTCAGGAGTTACCACCTTAGCAGAAAGTCAGAATTACCCATTCTGATGAGTGAGAAACTAACTGGCTTAGCAATTGTCTTATGAATCAGAGTCTGATCCCCCCCCCAACTAGATTCTGCAGTTTAGTTATGACAGCTGTTCAGTACAGCCCAGATTGTTAGAGCGACTGTCCATGATGGTTTATGATTTAGCAAACATACAATAATACTTGCCTCGCTTAGCCTCTGCAACCTTTTTGGTGGTGGTCAGCTGTTTTCCTGGCCAGCATGGACGTACAGGCCTCCCCAGATCAGCATCTGAATGTTTTGGAATACTACTTAGATGTTAAATCAGTGCTTAACCTCCACTGCTGATAACAGATTTATGTCTCATCATTATTTAGTATTTATTCATGCATTTATTCTGTAGTAGGTATTGCTCATAAATAAAGATAAGTAAATACCTTCATCATCTACTAAATAAAGAGAAATGTTGGTCTACCACTACTCATAATATTTTCCAAAGGCACATTTTTTTTGTGGGGGGAGGGTAGAGCAGGGAGGAAGAAGACATTTCCCCCCACTCACATTGGTCTATGAAACAATACAACATACTGCTCTGTAATTTGTATTTTACTGTTTCATTGAGCACTCTACCTGGCACTTGCTTTTGCTTCAGGGTTACTTAGGTCAAGATAAATGCAGATATTGCCATGTCAACAGCAAGTCTCATCTAACTGATATTGATTCCTGCCATCAAGGCTACAGTTAGGGTTAAGAAGGATCAGATCTCTAAGTTTATCACATAATGATTGCCTGCCTCTTGTGCTCATCTTGATGAAATCCTAGAATGCCCAGAGAAAAAAAATAAAAATTCCATAAAGATAATTCATATGGTAGTTTCTTCTAATGAACATGTTCTAGTATTTATCTGTATGTTCTAAAGCTAAGTAGAATATCTGTCCAAAGAAATACACCTAAGGAATACTTATAAACCTGTCATATTTGTTTACTGAGAATAAGATTCCAATGGATTATTTAGATATGAGCACAACAGATATGGAATTTCTAGTTATGCTTTTTTCCCATTAGAAACACCACTTTGATGTATACTAAATTGTACTGTTTTGGGATTCTACAGCACTGGAGCCTGCCATTTCTTGGAAATCACATGGTTTAGTTCAAGACCCTTTTAAATCACACCAAGTAGAGGTAACAATGAGCCCAAACTGCAGTGCTCACTTTACAGACTAGAGCCTTCCATTGCTGAATGTCATGGAAGAGGAAGAAAGATGAATGGATGTGTATGCCATAATAAAGTCCTTCTGATGATCCAAGAGAGACTGGAGGAGATGCCGAGATAGCAATAAAAATGCTCAGATGTTGCCAAATGTTTGCTAATGCAGTACTCCCTTCTGTTGCCAGTTCAGTGTGAGTCCTTGGCTGGATGGTTTTCCTGAAACTTTCAGCATTCATAGACATCTCTCCTTCCTATTGGCCACAGATAACTTGTTGGACAGCTCCCAATCCTCACTAGTCAGACAGAAATCAAAACAGCACAGCAAGAACAGCAGGAATAAGACAGGTATTTTAAATCCTATCAAAGAAATTTGCGTAGCAATCATTATTATTTGTTTTGAGGTAGGACAGTGGCACAAAAGATAAATGCAATGTCTGCACCACTATAGACTAAGTCCCATCTGAGTCTCTGGGTGGCAAAAACTATTTTGTCATATTTTATATCATTGCCACCTCTGTATGCACACATTGTTCTAGTAACTCATAGTCACTCATTTACTATTCCATCGATACTGAAATAGGTACAGTATAAAGTTATAAAACATTTATGAAGTCAAACTACTCGAAACCTGTGCAGTGGAGCTCATAAGAAAAAGCAATTTATCTTCTTTGTCTATGGAGGATGAGCTGTTTTAAGTATCAAGCTGAACTGAAGAGATGTTGCCCCATTACGAGGCTGAACTGTGATGAGATGAAAGAAATATCCATTGATAGTGCGCAAACTGGCGAGTTTCACAGGTGGCTTACCTTCCTAGCAGAATCCAGAGAGCAAACTGTAGCAGAGCTGACCCAAGGTATCACATTGTTCTCCAGGGGAAGAGTCATATGGTCTAATAGCTAAAAAAGGAACCCTGCCATCATTATCATTGTCATCTTGTCTACTGTTTGTTGCGACTATGTGCAAATTAAAAATAAAGCATATTTTTCCTATAACCTTCCAGTGTAAAACCAAGGACAGAAGACCGTTTTACAGAAAAGAAGGGTATCAAAAAGTAAGAGTTATTTAGGAAATGTCAGGCTGAATATAGGCCTTATGCACTTGTAATGCAAGGAAACAGGAAGAGAGACAGATATTGTTGCTGAGATAGGGAGTTGTGAGGGAAAAGAGACACCAGCAAGTACTATAGAAGGCAATCTATAACAATCTATATCAAACTGGATGTTGTGTTAGGGATGAGTGTTTGAGTTTTTAATTATGCATTTAAGCATTGTTTTAATTCTTTTTGATTGTTTAATTGTGTTTTAACTTTTGTATTTTCTGGGTTTTAACTTTGTTGTTTTAATTGTTGTAATCTGCTTTGAGTCTCAAATTGGGAAAAGAGGATCCTTATCATCAGCATAAGAGTTAAGTACCAGACTGATTTGGTTAGAGCTGCTATGGGGTATCCATGACACTCTAGAATTCATTGAACTGCAACTCACGTCAGTGCCAGCTAGCATGGTCAAATCAAGAATGATGGGTGTTGCAGTAGTCCAACAACATCTGGAATCTGGATGGTTAAATTTGTCAGTTTTGTTTTCTCCCGTGTTCAGGGTTTTCCCCCCGCCTATATCTCTTTCTGTTGAATGCAGTCATGTAGGGATATGGGGACAGGGGGAAGATTTGCCCCAGGCAGCAATGTTTTTTGGGGATCCTGGGCTGTAGCCTCCCCCACGCTCTCTGGTCATGTGCTCACGCACCCTGGCCACCCCCCCATGTCCTGGGCATGCCCCTATGTACCACAGCCACACTCCTTGTACAGTGGCCACACCCCTCGTGCCATAGTCACTCCCCTCCCACCCCCCTTCGCACACTCCAAGCTCTGCCACTGGTTGAATGTATGAAGAAATATATGGATTTTAAGACACTGTTATCAAAAATGGACTGAATGAAAATTTCAGGCATCTGTATCAGTCAAATTCTATAGATATTGCTACAAGGAGAGGACCATGGTTTTCTGCCTGTTATGTATGAATAAGCTGTCTGGAAGCAGCAGCAGCAATCTTGAATACACAGGAATTTGTATGTAGAGAATACAGTACTCTTGGGGGAACAAAGTACTAAAATTCTGCTAGATGAATCTGTTTGAAGTTCTTTCTTTTGAATTTATGAAGACCTTTGTGAATTTTGCAAAGTTATTGTAGATGAGCAAACACCCACCTCTAATTTGGATGGCCTCAGGTTTCCCACCATGTTGTAGAACAAAAGGCCTACAGAAGAATAAGTGGAGAAGGAAAAGAGGAGTAAGTCCATGGAGTTATTTGAAAGGAAATATAAGGCATTTAAAATCAAGAAGAAAAGGAAGGAAACTACTGAAGTGAATGCTACAAAGACATAATATGAGCTGAACCCAATGGTCTCATATTGGGAATGAAGATGGGTTATATTGGAGTGGAAAGGTGAAAATATCAAACAGAAGCAGCATTTCACAGGACTGGTTTTGGTAAACAGCTGGTTAGACCTTGTAAAATACTGTGGTGTTCCCATGTAAATGGAGATATCAGCCAAAATCCTGATGGTGGCTTACACATGCAGAAGTTCCTTTACAGAAGTGATTGAACCGTTTTCCCATAGTGCAAATATCTGCATTCACTTCAAGGTTTTGGTAGCAGAGTTATGTTCATGTGGTGTCACTGTGTGGGTAGATGTGTGTGCACAGACAGATGTACATATACATGCAGATGTGCCTGCATATTCCACCTGCAGAAATTTATAGTTCACAATCCCACTGTAGAATCTTGGCCATCATTTGACTGTACTTTCACATGATGTGAGTCAACTCAAGAGCGGAAACATTTATGTCAAGATATCTATGTACATTTTGTTATATGCATGTCATTGGGCAAATATATAACAGTCCAGAACTAGTCTAGATTATAAACTCACTTTTACATCATCCTAAACTCATTTAACGCAATTAAAATGACCACTGCAGGTGTGTTTGCTTAAATACTTTTGGCTATACCCTTGATAAAGTAGTAGCAGCCTATTTAAATCATCTCCAAATACAAATCTTTCCCACTGCCTTGTACTCTGAGAAACTTGGCTGGTCAAAGTAGTTTGGCTGTAGTCGAAAAGAGAGTTTTAGATAAGCTCTTCAGTGTTTTTCTTCTCTGATTGTATTGCTTAGCAGAAATTGGATTGCAGGATTAGAAGGAAAGAGATGTCTTTGATCTGTTTGAAGAAAGCATTTTCAATTTTGAAGAGTATCTCAGCTGAAGGTAACAACTGTACAGTGTAGGATAGTGCCAACTAGAACTCCTAATAATCTGATTGATCTATTTTGATGCTAGTGTGAACAGCTGCTATCTTTTTGTTTTGAGTCTGATGGTATTACACATTCATTCCCCAACTACATTAATTATATAAGTATAAAGACTGCTTTTTCTGCATTCAGTAATTCCTTAGTTTAAAATAATTTGTCTCCTTTAAAAGAGAAAAAAAAAGTTTTGTCTCCACTTCAACAGTGACTATCATCACTAATCTGGTAGCAATCTTTTGTGATTTAGAATAGCGCAATGCCAGAACTGTTAGAAGTAGCAACTTTAGCATGTCAGTAGTTGCTAGTGTATGTGTTTCTCAAGAGTTTAGGGACAGCATATATACCTGTCTCTTGGTCTTAGCAACATCATCTTTGCTCCTGAGCTGGTTAGTCTTTAGATGTTATGTTCCTCCACTTTGCAGTGTGCTGTTCTCTCTCTCTTCCATGTTTGAAGAACACACATACAGCGTCTTCCGCAATGAAATATTAAGAAACTTTTAATATTCTAAGTAAACCTACTTCATATGTTTTTCAACATATTTTTCTGCTAGATGGGTTGTGCATGGAGTGGTGGTGTGGGACTGGCTGTTAACTCACATTTTGCTTGCAAATATGAATTACTCTGCTGTCTAGAGACATTATTGAAGAAAGAAGGTTATCTTTCTTATTGGCCAAACACAAATACATTTGACTGTTTGTATTCCTCTTATATTAAAGCTATATGTGGGAGTGAAAGACAGATTTCTTATAATCTGTTATCACAATTTAAAAGATGGCATAGCATGTTCATATCTAGTGATAACCTTTGTGCTTCTTAATGCTTTGGTGTTTGGGCTCAGGTATTTGGGTATTTATGCACTCAATGAAATCACGATCATTTCCCACCTTCAACTAGAGATTTAAGTTCTAGGGTTGGAATTTAATCCCAAAGAATCAAACTCTAACAATGTGGATTTGTTGTGGTGTGCCTTCTAATTGTTTCTAACTTGTGGCAAACCTAAGGCAAAGCCATCATGAGGTTTCCATGATAAGGTTTGTTCAGGGTGATTTCTCATTGCCTTCGCCTGAGCCTGAGAGAGTGGGACTTGCCCAAGTTCACCCAGAGGATTTCCATGGCTGAGCAGGGATTTGATCCTTTGTCCATCTCAGAGTACTTGTTTAACTCCCAGAGGTAAAAACAGTGACTTTATAGATCAGAACTGTGCATGCACAGAGGGCTATACTGGCATGGTCACTGGTAACTGGAAGTGATGGTTCTGATTACTTCTGTTCACTTTTAAACACTCCTTTTCTGCTGAGTTTTGAGGGGAAGGGGTTCTGAAATGTTATTTACAAGAAGAATTAAAAACTAGAGGCTTTCTTTCAAAGTGATTTTATCTTATTTTGAAATAGCATTGGGTGAATCTTAGCAGGCAGCAAGGCCCACAATGGGCTACTCTAAAGCCTGCATGTAACCTACCCATGTTATAGGCACAGCATTCTACCAGTGACTGAAAACAACAACAAGAAAACACCTTTTCAATGTCATAGCTGAGACAGATGAAATTGCCTTCTCTATAAAAGGCTGCCTTGACAAACTCTCTTATACTGAATATTTCTTGCTATCATTTTTTAAAATTTAAAGTTTTGGAATCAGTTTTGACTCCACTTCAAGCAGTGACTATCTTCACTGTCCTAATAGCAATCCTTTGTAATTTAGGATACATGTCCCAAAGGAGGCAATACAACACCATGGGTTATAATCAATAACCTGACAAACCAGGAATGCTTTTCTTTCTAACTTTTCAAAATCCGTTGTCACTTGGCATTCATTATGTATCTGAAGTCTAAGACAATTATAGGAGAGAAGTCTATTGCATGTTTTATCCTCAGTTATATTAACAGTAATTTTTAAGAAAAATGCTTTGTTCCCACACCACCATCTTTAAGCAGGGGTTGCTAGGCTGCTGTCTCTTCAGCCATCTGAAACTTTTTTCAGGCCATTCTTTCTCTGATGCTGCTTTTCAAGTAGCGGATTTAATGATTCGCTGTTTTTGAGAGAAGGTCTTTATATCCATTTTGCGTGGGTGGCTGTTTGTGAGTCTGAAGAAGAGATGTGGGAAGCACACGCACATTTCTGCTGAGCTTCCGGTTACTAATTAACATTTTCATTAGAATATTTGAGTCATGGATGATTTGTGTTAGGATTTATTATCTGGATAAACCTGACCTGTTTAAACTTTCAGAAGCTGTTACTGTCAGCATGGGCCATAATTACAGGAAGAGCCATCTCTGTGTTGTATCAACACCTCTCTCGTACATAATCTTTTCCTTTAAAATCATTGCTGTCCATTTTGTCCCAGAATTATTAGATCTGATAAATCATTATGGGTCAGATTCTTTTGCGTCCATCATTCTGGTATTATCATTGTCCCTTATATGTGCCTTTAGACATACAGACTAATGAATGGTTCCTTGCATCGTCAGATTACTACTCTAATGTTTTCCAGACATGTTTGTTGATGAGTTTGGCATATGAAGCAATTTCCTTCAGTAATAAAACTAATTAAAGTAGGCAGTCATCCACACAACAGTCCTTCATGAATGATAATGAGCTCATTAATCCAGCTGCTCTTCCTCACCAAGTCCACTAGCTGGACCTCTTGAAAGAGCTGGCTGTTGAGAACACTTGGCCTGAAAGGAGGACAGTTGCCTCAGAGGGATTAAGATGTAGACCTTTGTTGCCTCCAATGGGTTAAAAAGAGTTGTGGCTCAGCCCTGTAAACTGAATGATACCTTTCCAAACTAAATGAGAAATGAATTTATATGTTTGGAACAGTGTATTGGAATCAAGTGATAGATCTGAAGATTAGATGTGAGACAATGAAAGGTGGTTTGAGTAATGGGTAAGGAGAAGGAAGAGATGCAAACCTCTCAGGGCACTATATTAGCATTTATTGTAATTACTGATGCAAATTGTTGTGCTTTCTAAGAGTAGGGTGGTCCCTGGTTCAGCCAATTGTTCTACAAGCAAACACACGCAGCCTCTTCTCTTACTTTTGAATTGTAAGGTAGCATTAATGGACCATTATGCAGTGAGTGAGCAGAAAGACCTTGGTGGCCATGGCAAAATTGATTGTGTAATTGTGATATCATGGGTAATTTGTTGTTATATGAAAGTGAAATGAAATGTTTGAATGCAAGTTTGCAGTTATCTGCAATATTTGAAAATTAGCCATTAGGTAATTTAAGGGGGTTTGGTAACTGAGAAAGAGAAGCCATAAGTGTTGGGGGTGGGAGTGGCAATAGTAAACCATATTAGTACTGCAGGTAAGCATTTATATTGTTTTAGTACTAGTACACAGTTCTAGGTTCAGGGTGCTATAGAAGAAAACTTGTTTGGAATAATGTGCTTGCAAAGTCTTGCCATTGTGACCAGGAGGATTTTAAACTGGGGGGACAGTATTCCAGAGGAAAGAGGACATAATGTGTTTTGAACAAGATAGTCAGTGATGTGCCAAATACTGGGGCAGTGATACAGCTGGTGGGGATGGCCTGTAGTTTTAAATGTCTTTATTGTGTACAGTCTATATCAGATCAGAGGACTTAGGAAATAAAAAGATGAACTTGAACTCTTAACAGAGAAAGGCAAACATTATTTAATAGGCTGAAACCTGGCTGGGTGAGACTTATCCCTAGAATGTTGTGATTGATGGGTGAAGCCTTGTCAGAGACCGGACAGAATAGAAAAGATGAAGGAGTAGCAAAATATATAAAGGGGATGTACATATGCCAAGAGATCTGTGCTCTAAGGTATAGGATTTAGAGCATGAAAAGCAGGTGGAAAAGTCTGGGTAAAAGTCAAAGGTGTGGGAAACAAAAGTGGCATTGTGCAGGCCTGCTACTGAATTTCCAGCCAGACTGAAGGCTGGGACTATGCTCTTTTAAAATAGATTACCAGACATTCGAAAAGGAGAGAGAAGGTTGAAATGGGAAACTTCAGCGACCCTGACATCTGTTGGAAGCCCTGCTCTGCTAAGGATAGAAGTTCTAACATCTTACAGAAGATAGATGCAGTAATAAGGGGAGCAGCAAACCTGTGCCTAACCTTCACCAACTGAGAAGAACTACTCAATGAAATGGAAGTAGTGAAGAGGAAGTAATGAGAGCTTCAGCTAAAAATCACCATGCCCTTGTGAGCTTCTTCTCTTGAGAAAGGATAACACTGAATATAACCACTATATGAGCACTGTGGACTTCAGAAAGCTGATATCAATATGTTGATGGATTTACTGGGTGAGATCCCACAGGCAGAAATACTGAAAGAGGTTCCAATACTTTGTTAAAGGTGTGAGAAGGCATAATCACAAAAAATGCAATGAGAAATAAAAATGGGTAGCATCTAAAGAAACTGCGGCGGGGGGGGGTTAATATATTGAGATCTAAAAGGAGCATGTATAGGATATGTAAGTGGGGCAGATCACCAAAGGCAAATAAATAAATAAATAAATAGCCAGTATTTATATTGAGATGGGCAACTGCCAGAAATTAGGGAGCCTTATCACCCCTCAAGAAACTGTGGTGGGCCATGACTCCACATCATATCCCCTTGCAAAAAAATAAAAATAAAAGTATATTTTATGGGAGTGGGAGTATGATTTTTTCCCCGTGTTTTTGCTCCTCTTGGATAGTGCTACACAAACTGAAACAGAGTTGCTTTCAAAATAAATGCACAGAAGAAACTTGATCAGATTTCTGTCTCAATAAACTAATACCTTTCTTCATAACTGAAAGGGTTTGATAAGTTGAATGATTTGTGCAAGTGTTCACTAATACTCATGAAGCTGTCCATTCATGATTACAACTATCGTTTTGAAACTCAAGAGATTAATTTTCTATTTTTTTTTAAAGAAAGGCTTTTTAAAATCCACAATTTTCTGGCACAATTATCTTCTTAATGGCTATGCAGAAACTGGATTGTCTACATTTATCCAAAATCAGTGATATTTAAAGATTGATAGAGCTGCACAAAATGTAGCCATGAAGTGTCACATTAGCTTAACAAAGGTATCTTTTCTAATAAAAAATGCATTTGAATGTAACATCAGCATGTAATTGGAGCACAGTTTCTGAAGTTTTATTTAGTGAAAATAGAATCACGCCACCAGATATGAGCATAATTGCTCTGTAAGATGGAGAAATTATTGGAAAAGTTCATAGACTTTGCTTTATTTATCAAAGTCAGCAAAGGTATGGCTTACCATTCTTCCATGCAGGGCAAAAAAACCCCTACAAGCATATGGCAGCCAAGGGGAATCTGTAGTTCTCCAGATATTATTAAAGTCCAATGGCTGATGCTCAGGAATAATGGAGTTGTAGTCTGACAACATCTGTAAGGGATTCCCTACACTGGAAAATGTTCACTAGTCAGAAGTATTATCCCATCATTTCCCTCATCTGTACTGACAACTACCAAATTCTTTGGTAACATTAGCTTGTCAGTATGCACAGCTTGAACTAGCAGAACATGCCAATGAAAAATTACTATGGTACACCAAATAGAATCTTGGGCTTGGATAGTGGTGGCCGTCACCATGAAATTGACAAGTTCACCTTGGGATACTCACACTCTGTTAGCCTAGACTACCACAAATGTGTTTTGAGAGAGATGGGGGAGGAGGTAGGTAGCTCCTTTTTAGACACAGAGAAACCAAACCCTTAGAAGGAAGATGGGAAAAGGAAAGGAGGAATGCAGATAAAAGACATAAAATTATTGCCATAATTATCTCAGCATTTTATTCCTGTTTGTTTCTTTGTGAAAATTGCTAGTATTAATAGCCAAGTGATATCTGGGGTTTATTTTTTTTCTTTTAAAAGTAATACACAGCATTAAAGCAAACAGTGTCTTTTTAAAAAAGCATACTGGGTACTAGATGTGTTTTGTTTTTGTTTTTCTATGTTAACATGAGTCTCTTCTGCAACAGATTCAGAATTTTAACATATGTTCAGTTTTGAGAAACTATGGAAATCATGATACATTATCCTATATACAGGGATGTATTGGTTTTATAGCCATTTAAGTGGAAGCTAATTCTTTTTAGTGGGAGTGATAGAATGATTTTACCGCTTCACATTACCATACTATTCATATGGAGGATTCTGGGAACTGTTCCAAAAAATATTTGTGCCGACATCGATGAACTTTAAAATTTCAACATGCAGCATTTTCTGATCTTTTGGTACCTATTGTAGCAAGTGAGATTTTACTATTCATGGCATTCAGAAAGCTACAAAGAAATTTTCTGGGTTTTTGTGTCATACAGCCATTATCTATCACCTCCAGCAAAGGACACCATAACTGCATTAAGCAGTAGCAAAAAAACACAGTAACTGGATTAACCACAAACTTCTCTATAGGACTAAAGAGTTGCAAGTAAAGTACAACAGCCTAAACAAACAAAAATGTTGGTTGCTGAATGTTGCTGAAGTTTTATAGGTGCCAGATTGGTTTTGACAGATACAAAAGATGGCTGATATCCTTTTGGGAATTGAACAGCGTTGTAACCCAGTTTATGATTGCACAGTTGAGAACTGCAGTGTTGTGCAACAGTTGGATTCCCAGCGGAAACTGTTGTTGTAGCTGTGCATTCAGTTCCATTTCAAAAACGGAGCAATCAACATGGCCATTTCATATTGGTCATGATGTACAATGTCATGGCACTTTCTGGTATTAGCTGCTCTTGTGCAATGATGGCAATGGCCTCAACAGAGCCATGGGGCACTGTTAATCCAGAATGGACATGAGTGGAAAGTCATAGGTGTCCTCCTTACAGATAGAAAAATATATCCTCTTTTTTTGTGAGGGAGTCCCCAATGAACAGTAGTATATTTTGCATAGTGCCCCATTGTGCACTGTTGCAGTTCTTAACCATAGTTGCATATCTTGTCAGCAGTGCAGCTTCAACATTGTAAAGTTACAGCCTGTGATGCAGGATTGTGGCTGATATTTCATTCTAAGAGTGTGAGTCCTGGCAAATGGCTCAATGAATGTTGACAGTGTTTTCCTGCAGGATCATCCCTTTGTTGTCCACTGGGTCTGTGGAATCTTCAGTGAGGTATCTGGAATTCTCTGCTGGAGATCTTCCATGAATTACAGCTCTCTAGCAGGTAATTCTCAGTATCTCATCAAAGAACAAATCCCAGGATTCTATAGAATGGATCCATAAGAGTTAAAGTGCTATCATATCGCTAAAACTTGTAGTGTAAGTATACTCTGTGTCTTTTTCCTAGAGGTCAGTGTTTATGGAGGGAACTGCTATCAGTGCCTGCTCTCAGCTTCGGCTGATACGCCAGCTGTGCCCCTTCCTGGACCTGGAACACCTAAAAACAGTGGTGCATGCGCTGGTAACTTCACCGCTTGACTTCTGCAATGTGCTCTACATAGGGCTACCCATGTGCTTAGTCCGGAAACTTCAGTTAGTTCAGAATATGGCAACCAGGTTGGTCACCAGAAGATCTAAAACTGACCATATAACACCAATTCTGAAGTCCTTACATTGGCTGCCTATTAGTTTCCGGGCACAGTACAAGGTGTTGGTTCTTACCTTTTTTTTTCAATATCATTTTATTAAAGTTTCACAATTAAAACAACAATAGTATTATTGCTATTTCACATGAATTATTTCTTGGATCTTCCAAACTGATCTAGACTTCATTTCCAAAATCTGTTAACATTGTTATATCATTGTACTGTATTTTTCAGCCATTTTACACGTTAGTACATAGCATTTCTATTACCATATTCCTGCTTCATGATATCTGCCGTAATCATCACAATGAAATTTTTCCACATATTACCATGAATTATAGACTTCTATCACAGGTCACCCAGCAATCACCTACAATTTGCCATTCTTTCTGAATTTCATCATCTGATTTCCCTTTCAATCTTTGAGAGACTATGTCAGCGTTTTTATTTTCAATAAAGGTTCCCCACCATTGTTCTATTGTAGGTATTTGCTGTGTTTTCCATACCTTAGCATATTCAATACGTGCTGTTGTTATCATATATAATAATATTCTCCAATATTTCTTTATATTCATACCGTCTACTAAATCTGTCATATTTAACAAATACATTTCAGGAGTCATAGGAAATTGTAGCTTCATTATTTCGCAAATCCTCTTATGTATCTCAGTCCAATATCTCTTGACCTTTGGGCATGTCCACCACATATGATATATCGTACCCACCTCTTTTAAACATTTCCAACAAAGCCCAGTACCTGAATTGTAAATCTTTTGTAATTTATCTGGTGTCAAATACCATCTATAAAACATTTTATAATAGTTCTCTTTTAAATTCTGGGCAACCGTAAATTTGTTTGAAGGTGTTGGTTCTTACCTTTAAAGCCCTTCATGGCTTGGGGCCAGCCTACCTGCGGGATCGCCTTCTCCCATATAAGCCAGCCTACCTGCGGGATCGCCTTCTCCCACCCTGCACATTAAGGTCCTCTGGGAGGAATTTACTGCAGCCAGTCAGAACTAGGTTGGCTGCGGTTACCCAGAGGACCTTCTCTTCTATCGCTCCCAAGTTATGGAATGGCTGCCGGAGGAGACCCGGCATATTACCAGTCTTGACTGCTTTAAAAAAGCAGTCAAGACTGTTCTCTTCTGACAGGCCTTCCCAGACTAGTGCTCCACCACCTCCCACCAACTGTCCTCTTGTTTTTAATAGTTAATGTGTTTTAGGGGGTTTTAGATGGGTTGGTGGGTGGGGAGGATGGATTATGTTTTAATTACTTTTAATGTATTTGATGTACTGTTGTAGTACCGCCTCGATCCGTTGGGAGAGGCAGGATATAAGTAATAATAATAATAATATTTATTATTATTATTATTATTATTATTATTATTATTATTATTATTATTATTATTATCTGAAATAGACGTGTATCCTTTTTCAGTGGGAAAGCAAATGAATTCACCTTGCAAAAATGTCTCTCCTTTAACTGCTATATTAAAATGGCCCCAGAACGGGGAGGTTGAATCTCCTCTCTCCAGATGCTTTAATAAGGTACTGGAGATTTATAAGACCAAAGATACATTACACAATGGCTACCGATATAACATCATGTACATGCATTTAAAAAGAGAAATACATGAATATTTAGAAGTTGCCAGAGGGCATTTCTTTCATCTTGTATGATATTATGTCCCCAAACATGCACTTCTGTAGCATATCTGCATAGTTTTTAAAAAACAGGACATTTAAGATCAGTGGATAATGGACATATATTTTCTGCTGTTTCTGCTGGAAACATTTACAGTTTATTAACAGAATGTCTTTAATGAGGAAATAACTAATTACGTTATAAAAGAGGAACATTAAAATTATCTCTTGGGAGACAGATTTAACATGCATCTTTGTCCAATATAATGGGATAGAAATATATATTGTACATGTAGCATTTTTATTCAACCTGACATCAGTAGATCAGTATAAGCAGCCTATTGGTGGGGGAGAAACTTGTTCTATTAACATTTTAATGCCACCCTTCCTCATTTGTGTTTCCTAAACAGATGTGTGAATTGGAATGTAGTTATCTGACAGTATTCACACTTTTTTTTGAACTTTGCAATGCAATTTTCTACTCAAACATATGTAGGAAAATATGTATGTTTGATTAAGTGCTTTCGAAATACAGTGTATTACTGAAAGTAATGTTCAAAAGTGAATGAAATTCTCTTGAGTGAAATTACTACTTAAACTGCATATAATTAGGGGAAATTGCATGTATAAATTAGGAAAATTCTAGGTAAATTGTGAACAAAAATGCAGAATGCATGAGCAGTACAATGGAACAGGACAGGTTAAGAGTGATAAATGTACAAAAATAACAAAAATGTTCATGCTAGATTCCTTCATAGGTCAGTTATGCAAAGTAGTTGAATGTTTCTTTTGTTCTCAAAACCATACACTCCAGAGTAGAAATTGCTTTGATTGGTTTATCAGTTGATGATAAATATCTATCAGACAAAAGGCCCTCCCTCCATCCCAACTGCCACTGCTCTGGCCTCTGAGGGAGAGAAGAAGAGGCAGGCACAGCTCCATCATGCCTAGGCCCAGAAACAGATAAAAGGTCCTGCCTGCATCCCAGTTGCCACTGCTGTGGCCTCAGAGGGAGAGAAGAAAAGGCAGTATCTTCTGGATGCAACCCACTTCCACACTGCTATCCTCCTTTCCTTTTGTGTCATGTCTTAATTAGCTTGTAAACCTGAGGGGAGGGAACTGTTTTGTTCTTTTATTTGTTAAGTGTCATGAACAGTGATGCCACTGTATAAATGAATGACAACAAGTACTACAACTGAGGAACAGTGATCAAATCTCACATAGTGACTTTTAACAGCTTGCAAGTTCAATTATAGCAGGCGTTCACATTATCCTGCCCTCCTAATGTTCTAGGATTGCAGTTCCCACCATTCTTAACCTTTGGTTATGTTACCTAGGGCTGCTGGGAGTTGCAGCCAGAGAACATCTGAAAGGCCACAGAATTTCTATCCCCATCTTACTGCATAAAAGCAAAAACTGCCTAAAATGACTCACAGGATACAAGGCATACAAGTGGCACCTCCAACAAAGTGTTTTGCTGCTCCTGTCATTGTTGCAATGAACCAACCATGGGTCCTTCCACAATACACCAAGGTTAAGCAAGCTCCAGGGGTTTGAGAGTCAGTTTTACAGGGGAAACCCCCCCCCCAGCAAACTGGAGGCAAGAGGATGGCAAGGGCTATGGGCCACAGAAACAAATATGGAGGTACATGTGGTACCCTTAAGGCACACCATTCCATTTCCACATGCATGCTGATACCGTCCTCTTGTTTCTCAATATCTTCATTGTGACTGACTGCACAATTGAGTACATGAATTCACAATTAGTACATCTATTGGTTGTAAAATTCACAATTAGGGTGCAGGATGTAGGTAAGAGAATGGAATGGAAGAAATTCTTCCAGGCATCTTGAGGCAAAATAAAGTTTAATGAGATTGATGAGGCATGTTACTGCTTTGTAAAGATAGATAAGGAAGAAAATTTTACACTGCAGGTTACATGGTCCTTATCTCTCAGACTGTTAATGGACATCAGAGTATAATTATCCATAGAATTTTGGACTTGTTATCACAAAAAAAGTTTTGGTAATTTGTTGTTATTAATTGCCATCAAATCAGCTTTGGCTTATGGTGGTGACCCTGTAAATGAGAGATCCCCATGTCATCCTATCATCAACAGCTATGTTCAGTTCTTTCAGACTTAGGGGTGTGACTTCCTTGATTGAGTCTGTCCATCTCTAATGTGGTCTTCCTCTTTTCATACTGCCTTGTACCTTATAGAGCATTATTGTTTTTTTTCTAGTGAATCATGCCTTCTCGCACAATAGTCTCAGTTTAGTCATCTTGGTTTTCTAGGGAGAGTTTCAGACTTGATTTGGTCTAGGACCCAGGTATTTGTCTTTTTAGCAGTCCAGTGTCCACAGTGTCTGCAGCACCACAATTCAAATGAGTTGATTTTTTTCCTATCAGCTTTCTTCACTGTCTAGCTTTCACAACCTTACCTAGAAATTGGAAATACAATGGCATGAATATTCCTAATTTTAGTATTCAGTGATATATCTTTACATGTCAGGATCTCGTCTAGTTCCTCCATAGCTGCCCTTCCAAGTCCTAGTCTTCTTCTAATTCCATGACTGCAGTCTTCATTCTGATTAATTACTAAGCCAAGGTAAAGAAAACATTTTAACTACTTTAAAATTATGTAAATATCTATTTTGCTTTCTTAATTTTCAACTGTAAACCTGCTGTTGAAATTTCTTAAACATTTGTTTAAGATTGAAAACAAGAAAGTGAAAAAGTAAGGGTAAAATACATAGTTGTGACATAGAGGGTATCCACACTGCACAATTGTAGCACTTTGGCCCTTTTAGCACTGAGGCTTCTAGCGCAAGCGGGAGAGGCCGGCAAGCGCAAGAAGGCTCCTCCGGGAGGCTGCCGCTTCCCCCTCCTTCCTTCCGCAGGCGAAGGAACGAGTGGGGAAGCGGCACCGAAGGAGGCTTGCCGCGCAAGCCGCCCTCCCCCCGTGCGAAGCAGGAGACTTCGCGCGAGATTTCCCCCCGCCGCGCGCACGAAGCGGGCGGCGTTGCACCTGATTCCCCCCCGCGTGCGCGAAGTGGGCGGCGTCGCGCCGGATCCCCCCTGCGCGCGCGAAGCGGGCGGCATCGCGCCAGATCCCCCCACGCGCACGAAGCGGGCGGCGCCGCGTCCCCCCCGCGTGTGCGCGTGCGAAGCGGGCGTCGCGTCCCCCCGCGTGTGCGCATGCGAAGCGGGCGTCGCGTCCATCGCACTAGCTCCCCACCCCGCTCCTTCCTTCCGCAGGGGCAGAGGGAAGGAAGCATGGCCTGGCCGGCTCCTGGAGGCTCCGCACGAAAGGTAAGTGCGAGTGGGCGCCGGGAGCGTTGCGCGAGCGCGGGGTGATTTTCGCTTGGACGCGAAAATCATAAAACCTGCGCTCGCGCCGCTCCAGCCCCGTGAGCCGGGCGGAAGTGGGAGTGCGTCGTGCGGAGCGACGCTCCCACTCCCGCGAGGCTCACGGGGCTGTCGCGCGAGGAAAGGCCCGTGCGAAAAAGGCCTTTGATTGCATTTTAACTGCCATGACTCCTTCCTATGGAATGCTGGGGTTTGTAGTTTGGTAAGATGCTTAGAATGCTCTGTTGGGGAGCTCTTGAAATTATAGCCTTCCCTCACCTCCTCTTCCACAAACTACAACACCAGATGTCTCTAGCAGAGAATCTTAAGTCCCGCACCAAACTACACTTCCTAGGATTCCATGCAACAGAGCTGTGACATTTAAAGTACTAACAAGTACTATAAGTCCAGTGTGGATACACTTATAGATGGAAAGAAAGAGATATGCCCATGCCTATTTTGTTGTTGTTGTGTGCCTTCAAGTTGTTCCAACATACAGGAACCTTAAGGCAAGAACCTATCACAGGGTTTTCTGGGGCTAAAATTATATGATGCACCCAAAGTCACCCAGTGGATTACCATGGCTGAGCAGGGAATAGAATCCTGTTCAGGGTCATAGTCTGATGCTCAAAGCACTATACCATGTTTGCTGTCATGCGTATTTTAGTGTGTGGTATATACAAAGTTTCATCTTATGAAAGAGTTCAACGTGTTTCCTTCTTCAAACTTGCAGTGGTGGAATTTTGCACTTATTATCTGTTTGATGGGTGGTATTTTGTGTGTGTGTATGTGTGTGTGGGGGAGTTATGTATTAGAATATGTCTCAGAGTATGTGCTTGGTCTGTGAACTGAGTCTAAAATAACTGTGGTGATGATTGACATTCTGGACTTCTAATACTCAGTGGAAATAACTTCAACAGAATACTTGTGTCTAGTAAATATGCATTACTTTTTATTCTGATGACTGTTATTTAAGAAAATCTGTTCTCAACAGCAGGGATTACACTAAGCCAGTAAACAGCCTGCTAAACTTTCTATACTCAGAACATTTAGCAATTTTTTTTTAAAGAAAAAACAGTATTCTAAATTTACAATACTATTTTGGCAGTGAAATTGTGGTAAATGAATCTCCAACAGCACCAGGTTAAGTTTGTTTATGCTGTTTTGTTATTGTGGTATAAGCACAATATGTTTGTTTGTTTATTTAAAAAATGTCAACAATATTGCTTCTTGATGCATATGTAAACCTGTTGTTATCATCCGCATCTCTATTTGATCCACAGAAGGCATTATATTGTGGCTAGCAGCCCCACCCTTTAAGGGCAGAATTAGACTGTTGAAGGAAAGTTCTGCTAGGAATCAATCACACTATAATGTATCATTTATTTTTAAAGGTACTTAAAATTTTTGGAATGTTACAAGTCAGTGTTTGAGTTGTCTTCCACATTGCTGGAGATATATTATTCAGTCCTTGTTTTACTGGGAAATTGTGTGTTGTGAGCCTTTAGAAAACACTCAGTTGGAACACAAGTATAATTCCACTGGCATTGAACAATGGGCTCTTTATACATTCCTAGTGCAAGTCCATACCAAGAAGCAGGGAGGTTTGCATTTTTGGTATTTTCCTGAGAGGAATTGTTGTAACTGTGTCAAATTTAGCAATTGGGAAAGTGCCTCCATCCAGTTGTACCACAAGATGGTCTTGAAATTAAATGTATTCCTTATAACCAAAATGAGTCCATCCCTTCCCTAGACTGGGCCTGAGTATTCCTTGCGTCTCTTCTTTCTCTTTGTTGTTGTTGTGTGCCTTCAAGTCATTTGCAACTTTTGGTGACCCTAAAGTGAACCTATCATGGGGTTTTCTGAGGCTGAGAGTACGTGACACACCAATACATCTGTTTGCATATGTCTTTCTTTTCCCCTTCACCTTAAAACTTCTGTAACAAATTGTGATGTATTTGACAGTAATGGTCCAGAAGCAGCAAGCCTTGAAATGGTGACCTGTTCTTTATCTCAAGTTTCCTAGCATCTGCTACTTGTAGACTTTTCAAGGTACATATAGATTGACTTGACTCCTGTGGACCACATTTTGTTTTTTGACAGAAATGTTGCTGGGTTTTAGTCTACATCCATGGTTACCATACCCATGGACTCTCCTCATGTGATTATATCCCTGGTCTGTGACATTTCTGTTGTTGTTTATTGCTGACATCTAGACTTTACAGCTTGCTAACTTCAAGTGTGTTCTGTGACGTTGTTTCTGTTCTGTACATTTTATTAACATTTTAAAATTACAGTTCCTCTTCAGTTCAGACCAGTATGTGTGTTTGTGTGTTGTATGACTATTAAAATACACTAAAAAACAAGCAATCAACATCTATCAGTGTCTTTCTGGTTTTGATATTTTTTTCTATCATATTGGCTGAGATCCCATTTGGATGTTACTCTGTACCAGGGTGGGCAACTGTCAGGGATTAGAGGGCCATTGGCCCCTTAGAGATCTCAGAAGGGTCCCCCCTGCTGCCCCTCCAAATGGCCCAAACAGGACAGGGGTGGGCAAAGTGTGGCCAGGAGGCCACATAAATTCCATGGGATGAAACCATGATAGTTAAAAGTAGAATCATAGCACTATAACTGTGTAGTGTGAAAGGGGCCAGGGTGTGGCTCCTTGACCCAACATTCTGAACAGAAATGCTCCCCACTGAAATATTTTATTGCTTGTTAACCGTTTAAGGTTTTAGAGTGGGATAGACTGTGATTCCAGTTAAATAGGCAGAACTATCATTGTAAGATGTTTCCCAGAGAGAGGGTGTGACTTTTAAACCAGTATAACAATAAAATGGGTTAATCATAGGAAATACTCATTTACTTTAATACCTGGTTTGATCCTCAACTTGTAGCTGTATAGCCTTGTCTGACCCCTAGCCTGTAGTCAAAAACCTTGGTTTATTCTGATTTCCCGGGTGCTTTCTTTTTCTCTCAGTTTAATTTCATGCTTCTTGCTAAATCTACCCACAAATGACCTATGTTGTTTGAATCTCATTTAAAAGAGCACCAAACACACCCACAGGTTACTACATTTGACTTTGTAGCTATATTGTTGACTGTCATGCTAGGTTATTTCCTTTTCATGGAAGAGTTGCTTCCTTTCTGTTTACTGAATGCCTGCTTGTGCTTCTGCTTGCGTTTTCTGTCTGCAGACTGCTTTCTTCTTGTTGTTTTAAATCTCCAGTAATGCATCTGAAAAGAAATTTTTTTTGCAATGCAGTTTTGTATGAACACAACTATGAAATTTTGCAACCATCTGTTCCTTCACTGAAATAAAGAGATGCCTGACAGGAACTTCAATAAAAGGTTTAAAAATATCAAACACTGTAATGAAATGGACTTAACACACAGGGAGCTGTTCCACATTTCTGTGCATATAATAACTTTCAACACATTAGCTTGTTTACACTGCAAACTTAGAATATGTTATTAAAGATATCACACATGATGGAGGGGCATTGAATTTCATTACTGGGATGTAATTATCTCACACTGTGCGAAGCTGCCTTTTCTTGTCAGGAGCAAAGGGGGAAAACACACACTAAGTCTATTATAACATCTCTTTTGATGTTTTTGTAGGATATAATGAAAGATGAATGCTCGGCACTGAAGCTGCAACTGAAGGAAAGAGATGAACTCATTTTCCAGCTCCGTGAAGAACTGGTAAGTGAGAGGCAATGCTTGTTTCCTTTAGGAATTCAGTCCACTTGACAAGATCATTGGCTGAGACCAGCGAATAAATAAATAAATAAAGTGTACTGTCTGTGCTATATTAGACATCTGGATGCCATATTAATCTTTCACTTCTGATATAGGCACATACTATGAATCTCAGTATCTGGGAAGTTGTTGGCCTCTGAAAGCTCGATTACCCAGGCCAGGAGATAGTGGTTGTTTGTTTTAGAAGATTATGTTGACAGTTGTCGTGCAGTATCAAAAGCACATTAATCACTGAATGGGAGAAAAGCCACCATTCTGTGTGAGTTCTGTATGGCAAACATTGTGATGAGGCTTATACATGTGTTGCCAGCGATTTACTCTTGGTGATATTTTCTAGCGATGAACTCAATCAGCAAAATATGCATTCATTTCTGCATGAAGCACATTTTTCCCTTATTTGCAAAATGAAACTCATTGTTTGCATTGGATTGTATCATGAAGTTAATTTCTTTAGTTAGGACGAGTACACTGGATAGATACTAAGATCGGTAGTACGTTCTATGAGGGAAAATTTGTAGCTTTTCACTGAATGCTGTTTACCAACTGGGAGTTTAAAAAACCAATGCTGTGATTAAGTCTGTACATGACTTCATGAGTTAACATATGAAACTGTGCAACTGAAAGAGGAGCATGAAAATTAGTTCCATAAACAGAAACTGATGTTCAGAAGGGGTCTTAACCACCATGTGGAAAAATTACATTTTTGATCCACAGCTGGCAAGACCCTGGCAAATTCTTTTAGTCACCTGAAAGTAATTTTTCTAAGCCCTTATCTCCACTGTATTCCTCTACAGAAGTTAGGTGTGCCAGTGCAAACCGCAGGGAAATTTTTAATGGCTGTGGACAATAAGATAGTTTCCTAGGTTTGTTGCCATTCCTTTTTAGGCACTAAGAGGCAGAGGTAAGTGTGAGTATGAAGTTGCTAAGCAAATGGATACTCTGTTCCAGGAGCATGTTGGTGATGTCATCAGTGTGACTATCCTCTGACCAAATGTGAATATATATGCACTACCTCACACCTTGATATTAACTTTTTGATTTTTTTTTAAGTTAAAGGAAGAAAGCACACCTCTTACTACCACACCATGCCACTAGTGATTTCTTCCTAGAAACCCAACTCATTTGTTGGTGCAGATTCCTACATCCTCCCTCCCACCTGCACATCTCTCCAAAAGCTGCTCTGGGATGTTGGAGACTTTTTATGATCATGAGTGTGAGAAGCTGAGGCTGAAGGGAGGGAAAGTGGCAAAACATCTCTTTATGCACTAGGAGAAGCAACTTCTCTTTGAGTGGGGAATTGTTGGTTCCAGACCATTGCTGTCAACTTTAATTTGTGACAGAGAACCAACTTAATTGGTTGTTTGGCTTCATTCTGCACAGCATCAATGTTTTGTCTTTGCAGGATTATTTTTCCATATTAAGAAGTATAAATTAGTTTGCATGGGAAAAGTTAAGTTGTTTTCAAGAATAAAAAGAGACCTTCCTCAAAGTCTCTGCAATAAATACTGGTTATCTGTGTTCTCTGTTCAGATGTGGTTACATTAAGGAATGATGTATTGTCTAATTAGGATATAAAATTAAGTGACAAAAAGGAATACAGAGAGCATCAAGCTTTAGTGCATTGGTTCGGTACTGAAACAACATTTGTCATGTCTGAAGCATATATTACAAAGAGGCTGAAAGCTCTGTTGCTAGAGAATTATACTCTGTTGTTACAGTGATCTGTAGGCTTCCATGATGCTAATATTTCTCCATTTAGAAAAGAATGCTGCTGCTGCTGCTGCTGTTGTACTTGTTTCTGCTCTTGTCATGAGCATGAGACCATGGTATTTGTACTTTGTCTTAAGCAAAAACTATTTAATATTATTTATTTGTTTGTTTAAATCATTTATCATTCTTGCTTCATTATTTTTTTAAAAACTTCTCCGAGTGGCTTACAAATATAAGTGCCATGAGAGTCCCTCTTCTCAGGTTTACAGTCTAAAGTTAAGATATGTCACAGAAACAATAAGAGATGAGGAAGGAGGAGAATCAAAGATGTGTTTTTGGAGTAGGGATATAAATCTTCCACTGTTTCATCTTTACATGTGATTACTTTTCTCCCACTATGACAGGAGAAAATGAACGTGCCTCTGCAAGTATTCTCCCCGTATTCAAATATCCCAAAATGTTACAGAGGAGTTCAGAGATAAAAGTGGGTTAGGGGCAGCAGAAATCTGTTTTCTTCAGGAAAAACCGGTTTCCTGCATAACCTGCAAAAGAAACCTGTATTCTGTGCTGAAAATCCGTTTTATGTGCAGAAAACAAGCCTTCTTTACATGTGCAACCCTCCATGGTTTTCTCCACAGAATATCCCTCAACAACACTTCTTGATGAAGAATATCAGGAAAAAACTGTGCAAAATTCAGAGTGGCTTATTATTGTTCCCAACAGGGTTTCCCAACTGTCAGGAAGTCTGTTTTTCTGTCTGGTAGTGAGTGCTTTATTCTTTCCATCTCTGTGGGGGCTTAGTGTTTTGTTTACGTTTACGGGCTATTTTTGAAAGTTCCCAAACCAACATAGAACAAAATAGAAGATGGAAGTAATACATTTATTTAAATAAATAAAATGCATTCATTGAAATAATTAAAAAGGTGGAGCAAACCTTTTTTTAGAAAAATCATAAAAAAATAAGAGAGTAGTCTAATTGGATTTCTATTAAACTGGAGGCATTGCTGAGTAGATAGACAGTCTTAAGAATGGTTAACCTCCCTAGGATGTTGAAGCTGCCAACGGGTATTCTTTATATCTCAGAACAGGCTAGGGGAGAACCACATGGCAGAAAATGTTATCTCAGGTTGCGGGATGCAAGACATTTAAGGCTTCACAAGAAAACTCTGAATTTGTCTGGGAAAATATTTGTCAGACCTTGTACACACTATACGATCATAGCACTTGGGAGTTGTTAAGGTTCCCAATTTACATGGGTTTTGAAGGATAAACCAGTTGAAGGTTTTGGGGTTGTTGGTTTTTTTTGAAAGACTGGAAACTATGGATTTTTTTTCCTTTTTTTTTGAGTAATAGGAAATATGTTGTAATAATCAGTGGTTATGGCTATTAGTAATTTTAGCAGGATTATTTTGCTGGATCTGTAATGATAGAATAATATTTTTCTTTTTCCTTTTTCTTTTCATTACAATCTAGAGGGTCAGAGCCCTCCTGTGTTTTAGTTACATGATCACCCTCCTACATCCACCTGTTCAGCTCTTGTAGATTCTACTGTTTATGGATTACTTGCTGCCAACACTGTTGCCCTACCCCATTTTTAATAGGGGCTTATAAATTTTGCCTTGCATTTTTAGTCTCTCTGCAAGCCATGCAAGACTGAGAAAGACTGCAAGACTATGAGATGAGGCTTGTAAGTCCCTATGAAAAATGGCATAAGGCAGCAGTGGAGGTGCTTCTGCTTTGTAATGGAACCATGCTGTCTCAAAGGCAGCACCAGTGGCTCCCACTGTGGATTCAAATCTGTTGTGTATACAAATACAAATGTATTATATGAATCTGAATTGGGTTGAACCCACAGATCATACCTTTTTTGTGGATTAAATATAGTTGGGGAGGCCTAGAGATATTTGCAGTTTTATCACTTTCAGGGAGTTCCTGCATCCCAACTCCTGTGAACATAGAGGGATGATTGCATGTTTTTTCCCTTTTTGTTTTCCTCTCTCTTTTTCTTTCTTTTGCTTCTTTGATTGTATTTTGATTGTAATATTCATTGTATATTAGATTGATTGATTTTAATACTAACAATCAATCTATCAACAATTATAGTACTTTGATTCCACTTTAACGGTCATGGCTGCATCCTGTGGAATCCTGAGATTTGTAGTTCAGGGAGACACTATTGCTTCCTAGTGGATAGTTCTAAATACCTAATGAAATTACAAATCCCATGATCCCATAGGATGGAATCTATTAAAATGGAATCAAAGAGCTACAACAGTATTGTGTGAAAGGAAATTAAGTCTTTGCTTTGCTTTAGTCATTTAACATATTTCTTCTGTGTGACTGAAGACAGTCATGAGGACTTTGTATCATGGACTATTTAAAGCTGTAAAAAAGCTTTTCCTTCTGTGATGACAAAAGAAGATTCAGTCCCTTACTTCTGAACAGTAAATGTGTGTGTTAGTGTCAGAATGTAGATAGTGTGTTTTTGGTGCTATTGGATGTGATATAGTAAACTCGGGAAACCATTAAGATAATGATACTGTTTTATTGTTATTATTCATTGCAGAAGATCGTTGCATAATAAGTGCTCCTTAACTTAGTGGTGCTCCAACTGGCCTTTGGTTGCACAAATAACCATAATAACAGTATTCATAAAGATAACCTGTTATATATCTAAGAAAGTCAGAGTAGCTAAGCTAGTGCAATTACCTCAGTATTGCCTACTTTCCCAGACAGAGAAAGGATTTTCCATCATTAGTTCCAGATTCCTTTAACTAGTGGTTTCAAGGTCTGAACCTAAGACCTTCTGCATGCAGAATATATATTCATCTGCTGTGCTACAGTTGCTCTCTTGATATAGTGCTTCATTAACTCTTGCCTAAAGATGCTGAGGGGTAGCACTTAGACTTGCATTTCAGCACCTTTCAGAGCAAAACAAGTAACCAAAGCAGTGGGCAGTATGCACCTGTATTTTGTACCCCACTTTGCCCCCAAATTATCCCTTGTGTTACTACCAGTGTTCTCAGAGCACCTATAAGAACTTATACATGTTCTGAGGACATGTTTTTGCAAAGCAGTAGTCCATCAATAAATCGTATTCACACAGAACGGTTTAAAAGAGGAATTTTATCAAACAGCCACAATATACAATATAATTACCTTGGAAAATAGCATGTATGAGAATAGAGCTTCATAAATGGGAAATACTACTTGCAATACAGTCAGTCCTCCATAATCTGTGGATTCTGTATCCATGGATTCAGCCAACCACAACTTGAAAATATTTTTTAAAAAATCCAAAAAGCAAACTTTAATTTTGCCATTTTATGTCATTTTACTACATCATCGTACATAATGGGACTTAAGCATCCATAAATGTTGGTATCCATAGAAGGTCTTGGAACCAAATCCTAGGAGATAACTGCTGGTCCATTGCATACAGATAACTACCTAATAGAATACAGTTGCACAAGGATGGGGAAATGCTAACTCAGATGAGCAAATTTGCTAGGCTTAGAGGATTTGTAGTTGAGCAGTGTGTAGCTTCAGGATTTGCTTAGGCAGTACCTACCAAGAGGCCTCCAGAACCATCCCTCAGAACTTGTGATTGAAGCTTCAAGTAGAACCCACCCCCAAAGAAAATACCTTGTGAATTTATGTTCCTTTTTTGAAGTATTTTAGGTGGAAAAGATCTCTAAGGATCCTGGGGTTTGCAGTTTAAGGAGGGGCATTTAGAATTCTTAGCCAGAGAACTCTTTGGCCTCAGTAAGCTATAAACCCCAGCATTCCATTGGATATTGACAGTAGAATAATAGCCACTATGACAGTGTAGTACAGAAATGCTCTAAGTTTGTATATTTTGCTATCTTGCACTGTTTCAGGATATAGCCAAATTTTGCTGACGAAGGCTCACCTAAGGGAGATAATTGCTTTGTTCTGAGTAACAGGGAGAGAATCTGAGCTGGTCACCAGGTGTCTCAAAAGAGACATCTCCTATCAGTAGCATTTCCTGTCCGCAATGTATTTCTTGCCAATTGCAGGATGTCACATTTAGAATGAAAGCATATTGTCTTGAACTGGGGAAGTATCCAGTTGTGTCTCAATAATTTAATCTGTATTCTGACACCTGGGGGTGATAGATAATAGAGTTATACTCTTTTAGAAAGGAGTGCTGGCTACAAGACTTGACCAGAGGCCTTTTTCAAGCTAACCCTTCTCTATCATTAACCAGACAAAGATCAGGTTCCATGTTTGATATACAAATAAGTCTTGTCAGGGACGTTGTACAGTTATGGCCATCTTGACCTATAGCTGGTATCCATGAACAATTAGACTGGTTTGTGTCACTCCATGAAATAATAGGAGAAATTATAATTAGAGTATGAACAATTGATGGATATATCAGAAGCCTTTATAGTGTTTTTTTATTGCAGAAATCCATTTCCTTTTCCAGACCATCCAAATCAGGACTCTCACCCTGACAGCAGGAGAAGGAGGCTTTTCCATTTGAAAGCGAGAACACAGAGAATATGCATCCTCTATAGCTGCTTCTTATGAGAACCTTAATACTGTAGGACAAGCTGTTTGAACATATGTAGTAGATCTGCAGGTACTAGGTTTAATCTTGGGTGATTAAATAGATAGCAAGCATTAACATCTTTTAACTTGGCAATTTATCTAAAATGGTCACTATTAGGTATGCAGCAGAAGTTCCTCTTGAGGGTAAAGATAATAATCTCAGGCTTATTTTTTCATCTTTATAAGCTGCTTCAAGGTGAATTTGGGTGTGAAACACTCTATCAGTTATTCTGTGCAACACTGCCATTTTTGCTATTTTGCATAGGAGATGCAAATAGCTGTCTGCCATCAAATTTGTAATATATTATGTTACAGGATTAGTTCAGAGTTTTGCAAAATTATCAGGCTTTTGGATGAAACTCTATGCCAACGGTCATAAAGGTTCTATTACTTATTTATTTTAGCTGTACGTTTACTTGCCTAAGCAGGTGTTTTTAACCTCATTTTCATTTTAAGAAAACAGGAATTATATGCAACTGCATACTCTCTAGAGGAAAATGGATAGAAACAGAGTAGTAATTTTAATTCTACTCAAAATATCTTTGGTAAATTGAATTAACTTTCATGCCCTTGAATCTTTAATAGCATGATAATCTCTGATAAAAGTAATAGTTATACACAAGGAAATCATATTTTGCATTCATCCTTATGATACTTCTTCTCTTATTCTGCCTTCTATTGTAATTTTTGATCATATTTCACATTGGCTATTTTGTGAGAGAATATTGCTGGTCCGAGGGTGATTTACATAAGAAGAGACAGCTGTAAGTACTTTCAAATCTTCTTTCTTCCTCATATTTAGGAAACATCTAAGTAGAAAAGAAATAGATTAGGTGTACTTAAACATTATTAAAGTGTCAGATTCTGCCCCCCTTTCTTACAGAGAGAATTAATTGCATGTATGCCAGAAAACGGCTTATCTCAGCAGTAATTACTCTTCAAGTCAACTCTGCAAGGCAGCTGTAGAGTGTGAAAATGACAGTATCCAATGATACACAATGTGGATTAGCCTCCTATTCCTCATACTCTCTGAAGCCTTGATGAAAAGCTGTCAGCGAGATACAATCTTTAATATTCCCTTGCACTTGTGGAGGTGATTCTGCATATTAGTTTAAGTCTCTATCACAAAAGCGGCGTCATTTTGTGCTGGTTGGTGCCGGATGCAGATAAATGATTGTCATGCCATCTCTGCAGGAAGAGGTTCCTGGTCTGATGCTGATTCCCTCAGACATATTTGCATAGAAGTAATACGGCAGGAGTTGAGTGCGTCGGCAATAAAACTCTGTCCTTAAGCATCTCTGGAGATGTTACATTGTGACTAACACCCCTTTAATAATAATGCATTGCATATGCTTGTCTTCTGTTAAGGTGTCATTGGTAGACTGCTAGCTTCAAGAGATATGCATGATTTTACTGACAGGTCTCCTTGCAGATTTAGATAAATATGACCTGGCTTTATTTTGAAAGTGCCTTCGTCTTTCTATCACACTGAAGAAGTCATAAGCTAGCTGCGTAAAGATGGAAAGGATAGAGAAGTATAGTGTGTTTCTTGTATGATATAATGTTTCCAATTTTGTTATTAAATGGGTTCAGATTTATTTATTTACAGTTGAATAAGTATGCTTTTTAAAAATATTAGAATAGGAACTATAGTAATAAATTACCATTACTAATTTATGCATTTCTTTATTTCATATTTTTTTTTAAAAAAAAACATGTCCCACCGCTGAAGGAGTTCTGCATGGCATGAGTAGCCGTGGAGCTTGGAGTGCATGGAGGAATGGGTGGGAGGGGAGCCACAGTGCATGGGGGTGGGGCCATGATGTGTGGGGGCGTGGCTGCAGTGTGCCGGGGCATGGCTATGAGCTGGGATGCCCCAAAAACATTGCCGCCTGGAGCAAACCGCACTACACAACTAGGCATGAGCATGATTTTTTCTCCCCATCCCATTTTATCTTCACAATGACCTTGTGAGGTAGGCAAGACTGAAAGGGAGGGAGTGGCTCAAGGTCAATCCCTGAGATGAGCGAGGATAAGAAACTGACTCTTTCTCACCCTTGGTCTTACACCACTAGTCATTCCCACTTTGCAGTGGCATTAATATAAACCCAGTGTTATAAATGGCAAGTGGGGCTGAGTTCTAATAATGTGTTCAAGGGTATGCATTCTTGACATGGCCATGCTGTGATCTGCAGCCCAATCTCTTGCAAGGACATAGCTACCATTGGACTTTTGGGGCATTGTCCTGGGACTCTGACCAGTGAAGACCTCCTTTTGCCACCTGCCCAGCCCGGCCCTAAATCTCCACCTGGTCGCACAGGATGGTAGAGGCAGTTGTGCTCATGTGGCCCATTTGTAATTCTTGCTCCTGAGTCTACAGACAGGAACCTATGCCCCGTCTAAGGAACTGTGCATTCCAACATATTGGAACTACGTGCTATGGAGACCCAGGAACAAGACCGAGATTTACATTCTTTCCACATCAAGGGAAAGTGAATTCTGCCACTGCATTCTTTTGTTGTTCTATAGTTCCTAAATGTTGGTTGAAGGAGTGGTGTTTCCAAAATGCATCCCAAAGTGCAGCGTACAGAATTTACACAGCTATAGGTGCTTTTATAATAGTGATATCACCCCAGCCTGTACATTGGTAATGTGCACAAGGACTTTGATCATGCTTCACCAATGTCATATTATGTGTGGTTGCATTCAGATTCTTTTTGTGTTATGCCTATATGTCTACAATGTAGTCTACTGGTTTGGATGTTGGACTACGACACAGGGAGACTAGAGTTTGAATCCCTCCTCAGTCATGGAAACCTACTGGGAAATCATGGGTAAGTCACACTCTCTCAGCCTCAGGGGACCACAAAGACAACCTCCCTCTGAACAAATTCTGCCAAGAAAAGCCTGTGATAGGTTCATGTTAGGGTTGCCACATGTCAGAAATGACTTGAAAGCACACAACAACAATGGACACAAAAAGATTCTGCATACAATCAAATATGCAATCACATCACAAATATTGTCTGGTGGGTTCCATCACTAAACACAAGTTCACTGAAAATTTTGCGTGCCTGTGTGTCTATGTGTATATTCACATGCATTTGTAGGAGGGACATGAGCTTAAAGTTAAAGCAGACTACTTTGAAGACAGGATATGGTAATTTGGAAGTCTATGATTTGAAGAGGAATTCAGATGCTAAGAATCTACAACTGTCCATATTGACATGATATTTTGAATGCTTCCCTGCAATACTCAATACTTCTTAATAACCATGATGCAAATGACATTGATGTTCATGAATGAGTACTTTCTTTTGCACAGAAAATAAGGCAAGCTGTTCATTTCCCCCCCACAAATAAATCCTGAAATGCAGAAAGAAAGAAAAAGGGGGAGGGGAATAAAACATAGCAAAATAAAAAGCCTCATAGCAGTTTACCACTATCTCACCAAGGCAAAGAAACTGTGAGTATTTTACATTATCACTCTGAACACATCCAATCTCGTCTAATTTTTGAAATGAAGTAGAGTCAGGACTAGTTAGTACCTAGGTAAAAGACCACCAGAAAATACCAGGACTTACCAGGTAGGATTAGGAAAGACTCTTTCATGAAACCATGAAGAGCTACTTCCAGCCTGAGCTGACCAAAGCAGGTTAGATGGAGCACTGGTTTGACTAAGATGGAGCAGATTCTTATGTGAAGGTCTCAGTCTAATTTGGGCATCAAGACAATATTAGTAGCCAACACGTTGTCAGAATGTGATGGCATTTAAAGGCAAATAAGAGATAGGAAAATGTTTTTTCTCTCTCTTAGGTTATGGTATGCATAATAGTGGGGGCATAGTTAGCAAGAGAGACTTCACCACTGCTCATAGAAAACAAATAAGGATCTACAGTGGTGAAGAAGGTGGGCTGATAAAACTTTTCCTCTCCAAAAGTCCTTCCTTCGAAACATATGTCAGAATGAAAACTCATCTTGATCTTTAGAACAAAGGAATATTCAATTTCTTAAAAAAAAAAAAAAAAAATCTTGATGGAGTTCATTCATCTGTAATGCAGTCTTCCTGATTCCCTGCTCCTTCCACCATACCAAACATTAGAATCTTTTCTAAGTATGATATCTTTAGTTTTGTCATTTTGGCTTCTAGGGAGAGTTCAAGCCTGATTTGCTCTAGGACCCATTTGTTGGTCGTTTGGGCAGTCCATCATATCAGTAGAACACTCCTTCAGCACTACTTTTCCAATGAGCTGATTCTCTTTCCATCAGCTTTTCTTCACTATCCAGCTTTCACAATCATTCTTAGAAATGCAATGGCAAGGATGACCCTGACTTTGATATTCAGTGGTATAACTTTATACCTGAGGATCTTATTTAGTTCCTTCATAACTGCCTAGTCTTTTGATTTTTGACCACACATTTTGATTTGTGACTGAAGCCAGGTATAAAATGTCCTTTCCTATTGTGATATCTTCATCATCCACATTACAGATTTTGCTGTAGCTTATATTATGCTTGTGAATGAGTCACGTACATATCTGAATGCATGCATTCACATATCATATCACATTTGAAAATTATTTATCTTTGCCTCATTAGTACATGCTGTCTAAAGTCTTTCTGCAGTTTTGATTGGTTGTAGTATTGTTGTTCACTCCTCATTTTAACTTGTCATATTAAGCAACATCAAGGTCTATTCCAAAGATAGGTGGTCTAACGCAGAAAAGAGTCTGTTTGATTTGAGCCTTGTTTCCATAGAAATGTAATTTTTTTTTTGTCAGCCTAAAAATACAAGAGTGTTCTATATGATGATAAATCATCCTTATGGGTATGTAAAATTACGGACCAGTCAGTCTGGCGTAGTGTTGGCCCTGAGGTGGGTGGAAGGGAAATGTGATAAAGCTGTGCAGAAAATTAGAAAGTCATTTTGGTCTCATTCTAAATGGGTTTCCTGACAAGCACTGAAATATTCATTAGAATCTGATGATACTGTTTCACAAAGAATTCTTCCCCCACTAATAGTCCTTTTTTCCAAAATATATTATTTCCAAACCTGGTTGCTATTTCATTTCATTTTCTGTATACTGCATAAATAATCTTCATGACAAATGGAGTGACTTGAACAATACAGATGCCGAAGCAGTACCACAAGGCATTTGAGTTCCCCTATAAATTTGAATATGTATTCTACTGTGTAAAGCTGTAATTTGCTTCAACCTGAAAAGCTTTGTCAGTGGGACATATTCTCATGCTTTACCAGCTGCAATCTAGTGGAAAAGAATTGCCTACTCAGCCAGGATATTTTCTGTTTCTGGAAAATCTTTCAGGCTGTTCTGTTTTTTTAAAAATTCTGGATTGCAGATATGGGTATAAATCCTTCATTGTTTTGTCTGTAGAGGCAAAAAAAAAAAAAAAAAAGGACAGCAAGACAGCAAGTGTTGGTCTCATAGAGTTGGTCTCATCTTCAGTATGAGTTTTACTACATTTCTTTAAAATGTGTGAACTGGAAAAATGCAGAAGTTGTTGCTTTGTTTCATGGACTAGTAAGATAGGAGAATTGAGTGGGTTCTTTGTGTATTTTCAATCTGTCATCCTATCCTGTTGTGCTTATGGGGGGGTGCTTAGTTTCACCAAGGGGGACTACTATTTCTTCAAAAATAAGAGTTTTGTGCAAAGTACACTTAGAACAAATTGCAGAAGTCATAACAGAAGAACATCCCATTTGTCATCTAAGGTGAGTGCTGACAGTAAGATGTTTCAACAGAACTGGAGAATCCTAATGGCCAGGTCATAAATTCAAGAGGATTAAGTGGAAAAACCCAGTGTTAATGGACTTCCAATAATTCTTTCAATTGTACAGGCAACCAAGATAATAGGAGATAAAACTTCCCAAATGAAGCAATCACAGAGCAGCAGCCTGTTACCCTGTTCCATGAAAACTTTCCTTTTCTCCCCTTAACCTGTTTCTTGCCTGTTTCTTGTCAATAGCATGACTTATACACATCTCTACTAATAGTTCCTAGACACAGTCAAAGCATTATGTGATATATGTGTGACTTAAATTCACCAGTGGACTTATGGTGACCCCATGAATTTCTTCTTCTCCACATTATCAATGTCAGGAGAATATGTGGGAGTCCTCCAGATGTTCTTCAACTGCAACTCCTATCAGCCTCAAGCACTGTAGATGGTAATGGGAGTTGAAATGGGAGTTGCACTCTAACAGCATCTGGATGGTCACACACATCCCTACCCCAAAATAGGTATTCTTGGTATAAATCTGTGTGCATGCTTGCTTAATTTATGCAAAATTTTAACTCAACAGAGGACTAAGTGGGATGGGTAGATGAGTGAAATGGTGTACCATCCACCATTTCGGAAGCCCTGCCAACTCACTACAGCTGGGGGGGGGATATGTTTTATGAATGTGTTTATTAGTCCTCCCATGAATTTTCTAACGCTTCCACTGATTTTAATGGGAGGGAGATTAACTATGCCAGCTCCTGATATAGCTAATGATCAGATTTTGAGGGCTTTCAAGGGAATGAAGGGCTATAGATACTCTTACAGAATCAGAGTATTATGTGTGGTAGAAGAAACCAGAACTTAGAAACATTACTCTTTGGACACCTTTTCGCAAAATCCTTCAACCTGTCAAATTTCCTAGGAGATTCTGAGAATTGTCCAAAAATATTTGTCTTTCTTCCAAGCTATCTTAGGCCTTTAGGGTAGACATGCTAGCTTGGCACTAGAGGTCCTGAAAGAAATGATAAGCACAAATGCTAACTCCTTTTTTCTTGGTTCTGCTTAAATCTTGTCTACTGCTCAGTTTGAATATTTATGATCCCCTCTTTTTTTCCTAATCTGAGTTTTTTTTTTCTAAGAGCATCATTTATATAAGATTATATCTATTGCTTTTCTCAGGAATTTATTAGGAATTTATTAATGTTTTATTTATATTGGGCAGATGCCTAGGCAGCATATTATTTATACATTGCCTGTTTTGAAATGAGCCATAAAATGATATTTGTAATAGTTTTTGGAAAGTGTTATGGGAGATCATTTTAGTTCTGAGATGTAGCATAGAAATTCCATGAACAAACAAACAGGGTTAAGATAAGCTGCAATCCCTCCAGATGAACATATATCTGCATTGTGTGCTAGATGTCAGAGAGAGAAAGAGGGAGAGAGAAAACCAATGGGATACATAGTGGTAGGTAGGCAAAGAGATAGAAGCAAGGGGAGCGCAACATTTACTATTAGAAAGGGGCAAGAACAGGGTTGTTTATATATGAAACTCTCTCATACCAAGTCAAACCACTAGTAAAGCTTGTCCAGTATGGACTACTGGCTCTGTGAGGTGAAATCAAAAGCCTTCTTGAACTCTGTTAGCTGAGATCTACTATTAGGAAAAACTCAGTGGCATTGTTAATGAAGAACATAGTCACACAAGAAGCTGCCTTATCCCAGTTCAGAGCATTTGTCCTTCTAGTCTAATATTTCCAGTCCAACTAGCAGTGGCTCTTCAGGGCTTCAGGTTGAATTTTTTTCCTAGCATTACCTGGGAACTCTGTGGAATTCTGGTTAACCCAAGTACTAACCAGACCCAATACTGCTGAGCTTTTAAAATCAGAGGAAAATGGGTATCTTCAGCGTGGAATGGTAGTGGCAAAGTATATGCTCTGATGATGACTTATGACTGTCTCTCTCCTCTTCTCTCTTTTTGTGGGAAGAGCTGAGAAAAGGGGAAGGGAATTGGAAGACAGGATTGTGGAAAGAAAAATATGTGGTTATGATATCCCGTTATTCAAGTAATGAATAGTGGTTACCTAGGTTATATAGTGGTTAAACTGTGGCACTGGCCCATTACATTCACTTGACATTCTTTGGTCAGTCATTCTCGCTCTGCCTGATCTCACAGTCCCCTTGGCCATTTCTGCACTAGCCTGTTATAGTGTTGCTATCCCACTTTCAACATCCTATGGAATTCTGGGGTTTGCAGTTTAGGGGAAGGCCTTTGAGGATGTTGAAAGTGGAATAATAGCACTATAACAGGCCAGTGTGGAAATGGCCTTTGCGAGTTCATGTGAGGAGAAGGAGAGCTGTGCATGCCACTTTAACTTCATTGAAGGAGAGACATGGTATAAATGTAAAAAATAATTTTTTAAAAGTACGAAAGGTGAGGAAGCAGGGAAAAGTTTTGAAGCATAAGTAGGTAGGCTTGTTTTCCTGGCATTTCTTTATTTGAGATACCTGATTAGTAAGCTTGCACCAACAGCTATTCTGTCGTATTCTCAGCTTCAAAGCATCCATTTCAAGAGCTTAGGGTGGCTCAAACTCCTAGAGACTCCAGCTTTAACCCTATACATCTAGGAGTAAGACCCATAGAACATGTGGGATTTATTTCTGTGCAAAAATGCGTGGGACAGGCCTGCAATGCAACTGGCCTCTAAGCATTGTATGTGAGCTGAATGGATCATTGGCTGTTGTGTTACATCCTTTCAAATAAATTAATTCTTTACTCATTTAAGGTATTGAACAGTTGAGTAAGTTTCCCTCAGTTTGCAGAACAAGCATCTTTCAAAGGCAGTTAAGGAACAAATGCATCTGGACCTGTGTATCTTGTGAAGATCCTTCCAGTTTATGATTCCCCTGATGAATGAAGTAGTGCTAGAGAGACAGTCAGTGTTGTATTTGAAATGATGAAGTCAATTTTTGATAAAACATCTTACATAGTTAAGCAATTTGCTAGTTGCCCCTTTAAAAATAATAACAACAAAAGGTCTTTTGGCCTTCTCTCCTGAACATGCTTACTAAGAAGAAATTCCTACTGAAAACTATGGAACTTATTTCCATGTAAATATGCATAGACATGAACTGTTATTCTCTCCCCTCCTTTCTCCCTTTAAAGGTACTAAGATATTTTTAAAATTACATTTCCTAGTTGGACTTGATGCAATATTAATATTCTGTAGTGTATCAATATATAATAACCTAATCATGATCTATGATCATTCTCAGAAAATCTGATTTAAGAACATATGATTCTGGTTACCCATTTTTAATTGGATATTACATTGGCTTTATAAAGCAGGGAAAACCTCAGGCACTGGGTAATAGTAAAGTACACAATTACTTCTCTAATTCATAGTCTTTGTGCATTTGGTCTGGTGTACCTACAGCACTGGTTCTTTGACGTTTCACTTATGCAGTTCTCTAGAGGTACAGAAAAGAAGCAAGCTTTCTAATGATATGCACAGTGGTCTCTCTTAGCAAGACCACAGGCTTGAGATCACATTGCTTTGCATTAAATCTTTATCTATGATTTAATGACTCTTCATCCAAAGAACTTTTTTTAAGAAGCAGTACAATATGCTTACACTGAAACAGCAAGAAGACTATTTATTGTGTTTTTGTGAGTTAATTTTCTTTTAAAAGGGCAAGTCAGATGTATGCGAACGGAGGACTTATATATTGCAGAGAATATATAGGATATATAGTGCTGTTGGTGTAAACAGGAGCTTTCTTTTCCTTGCAGATGTGGGTGGGGGCAGGAGGAGAGGGATGAACTCTAAATTGAAATATGGCAGTGACAAAGATTAATCCATCCCTTCACAGAGAGAGAGAGAGAGAGAGAGAGAGAGAGGGAAACTTCAATGCAAATACTAGTATTACACCCATTGTCAGATCTAATGTGATCCTGTATGTAAGCCCCTCTAAACATAATGAGATTTCCTTCTGAATATATATGCATGGTGCAAATTTCACTGTCAGTCACTGAGAATCAAGTGGACTCATACCTCTGTAGTCTCATGCTGGATTCTTTCTTTCTTAGTTACATTTGAACATGATGGATTATTGAGAATGGACTCATTTACCGAAGTTATTTTATACCTTTATTCATTTTTGTTGCCTTGAACAAAAGTCCTCTCATTCAGGAGCTATCCCTGGCAGCAACTACAGTGGGATACAGGAATTGAAGAAGAATGCCTTAAACTTATGACCAAGAAGCCCACACAGAATGGGTCACAACAACCCATTGCCAAAGGGAGAGTAAAAGCACTATTTTAGTTTGCTGATCCATGATTTTACCAGGGAGTAGACACCTACATTTGTAAATATATCCTCCAAATGTAATATAATTTCTATATATAATTATTTAGAGCTTGGGCTCACATTTAGGATTAGAGTTTATGGTTAATAACTGGATCATTTATAGTATTAGCAATACGTTAAATATACTTGAAAAGAATAGATTTAAGAATGAAATTATTATAGCAATAATGAGTACAAGAAGAATGAGATTTAGATACATGAAATAAAAATATATAATCAATATGATACATAATATGTTGAATAAGTATATGATGATAAAGGATCTGGAGAGAAATAGTAATGTAAACTATTTGTGTTGTAATTTTTCTCTTTTTCACATTTATGTTATTCACGTGGTATTTTTGTTTTATTCTGTTATGTATTGTTCTTTTTTCTTTATAATAAAACAAAAATTAAAAAAAATATTTAGAGCTTGTTCAACTCCAGACAGATAAACAGCCATTCCATGTCTTGAGGGGAGGAGCAGCTATGTATTCAGTCCTTCCCTTTAAACAATAAGCTAGCTAGGCGGGATTATTTATTGTAGACTTGTTCCATCATATGGAGAAGGGCCTAAATCATGTTTCCAAAATGAGTATGATTCTTGGTATTTTCTCCTGATTGCCAACCAAAAGACACCAGTTTCTGGCTTATACAACAGTGTTTGAATGTAATGCAGAAGGCAAAGAAACTAAAGGTTGATTCTATGAGCCGCAACTCCTGGGATAAAAAGTAGCAGTAGTTCTACTGTTGTCCATCTCCCTTCTACCGGCAATGCCAGGGATATAAACTTGCACAGCAGTCCATGGTACTAACGATGGAAAGGGCTTCTTTTATGTTGAACACTTAAAGTATTACTTCTGTACAGTTGCTTGCACCATTTTTCAGCCTTGCAGTCAGGAAGACCAGCTAGATGGGTGTATGAAAATTTTGTTTCATTTTCTGATAAGAACTTTCCAAAGTTTGGAAATTCCTTTATAGCTAGTTACACTTCTATCCTACCTTTTCTGCAAATTGCTCAAGGGGAACGTAAATGGTTCTCCTCCTCTTCATTTTATAATCACGCAAACCCTGTAACGTAGGTCACAGTCACAGATAGCTAGTCAATAGCTACCCAGGATATTCATAGCTTGGGAAGGAGGAGGCAATGTGTGCATTTGTCAGCTCCTAGTCCAGCAGTCTTACCACTACACCACATTGGTTTTGATAGGAAGAATTTGAGATTATTATTTTTTTTAAAAAAATGATTGTGGGTAAGTGGATAGGTGAGTGTAAGAAGGTAAAATGGACCAAGTCATTTATCTGGGCAGGAAAAAAATGTATTGAACAACCAAAGACTTCTTGTGTCCAGTTCTTTAGGTCATGTATCCCTTCCCTAGACCAGAATATTAGGGGAAAAAAGCATGCGAGGTAATGAAATGGTCAGATATGACTGTATTTGCACACTCAGGTAGTACTGTTTTAGTGGCAGATGTAAAATATGGAAAGTCAAGCTGCACAGGATGCTTTACTCACATTTCCATGATGAGATGCTTCTTTATTTTGGAGGAGAAGGTTCTAGCACTGGAATATTCATAGAGTCACTTGTGACCCTATAAAAAAGTGAGGGGAAAATGGCCATTTTTGCTAGGAGAGACAAATTTGTTGTAATTATTTTTTTCAATAGTTTTCCTGGAAACACTGCTACGTCAAAATACTATGCTGTTCAGAGTGGGGCTCTCTATGAGACACAGCTTGGAGGGGCTGTTCATAGTAGCATCAGAATTGTTTTATAGTGGTGACAGAGCTTTGTTGGTTTGCTTAGAAGTGTGTAGGGGTGGAGCTATAGTGCCTTGAAAACCAATGTTAACCCCAAAACCTGAACATAACGAAAGTTCACTCCTACCTCAAAATGTAGCCATTGTTTAGTAGGCTCCCCATGCCAAAGTGCAAAAGAAAAGTGGGGACAGGAACACAAGTAGTGGGGAAGGCTTATTAGAGATAGTTGAAACCCAGTACCGATTCTGCTGCTTCAAGAGATTTAAAGAATATTCAAATATGTTTGAAAAATAATTAATAAAAACATATTTCTTGATTGCTGGGGAAGCCCAGACAAGGTGAATCTTTATGCGTCAGGACTTACTCTGCACAAAACTCACATATTGTTTTGTTTCTGTGTATGTGTCTGTGTGGAGAAAAATAGCACTTCATGCAGAGGTAACAACATTTTCTGTGCTCAAAATAATATTTCTGTTTTTGGGCAAAAACTTGTCTAACGAAGGGAAAATTTCCCTCACAATAAGTGGTCTCTAGGATATCTTGTGCAGGTAACAGCATTTTCTGAGAAGAAAATAAAATTTCTGTGTAGAAATGTTATTCACAGAAAATAGTTTTGCATATAAATATCCCCCTCCCTTTTTGGACAGAAAATGCTGTTTTGTGTGCAAAAATACCACATGCAGATTTTATCAGAATAAGCCATAAACTGCAAATAATCTTTGAAAACTGCAGTTTTCAAAGACTTTCTCACAGGAGGAAGAAAAGTCATAAAATACTTGTTGCTTCCTTTAATGACAAATTTATTGAATAGTTACATCCCCAGCCACTTCTGCCAAAGGACGTAGATGTAAGGAAGATGTAATCTTCCTGTTTCCCTTGCCTGTCCAGTTTAGCATTGCAAACAGAAAAATTATTTATATATTGGAGTGGAGCAGAGAGGATAGATCAGTTAATAAATCATTAGTGCTGCTGTAGATTTGGTTCACCTATCAAACATGAAAATCCTGGTGGTAATGTGGAATTTGATTTTACAGAGGAAAATTTGCCCCATCCTGTTTAATTTATGAAAATAGAATTCATCCCTTGAGGGATTTTTTTTTTGTCACTTTCTTTCTCCCTGTGGTTTTTGAAACAGTGAGAGGATGTGGCTCATCATCACTCTTCTGTTATTTTTTAAAAAATAAACTGTGTTTTCTTTCTGTAGTGCTATTTGATTTTTATTTGCCATAAGAAGGATTAATAAAAGTGCAACTTTTCTTCTGGCCCTTAGTTATAACACATCAATGTTTAACCAAGCTAGTATTAGGAGACTTAGCATTGTACTGAATGTTTACACACATTTTCAGCGCAGAAAGGAATGAACAGACATTAAACCAAAGGTGGGGAAAGACCAGACTTTGATATTGAGATATAGGCCAGAGAGGCAGATGTGGCCCTCTAAGGTCTTGTGGAGGAATAAGACCCTCAAAAGTTGAAAGAGATTATTTTTCTTGTTTTTTTCTTATTAATAGAACTTTCATAAAACATAGACAAATGGTACTTATTCATATTTATTTTATGATATGTAAAAAATCATAGTTTAATATATATAATACAATACAATTTGATATGACATTGTTTAAATTTGAAACGATTAATAATGGGGGACGGGAACTATGGATATATTTGATTCTGACTCCGACGATTCGTTTTTTATGCAGCACTTCCCATTTCTTATTTTATGTATGTGTAGGTATACCTTGTATAAATGTGCATATTTAATAAAGATTATCAAAAAAAAAAGTTGAAGGAGGTGCCCACTCTTGCTTTAAACAGCATCTAAATCAGCCCTAAAGACTTACTTTATTTACTTTCTCCATTTTCCTATCCCCTTTGCCACTTAATTTTTATCAGGTGAAAGATCCAGCCAATCAGGAATCACAGAGTGCTTTCATACTGCACATAATTTAACCAATCTTATTACAACACTGAATTCAAAAGATAAACCACTTCTCTCACTCTCACTCCAAATGGACACCAATTTGCATTTTCCTTAAATAACTGCTGAAGACTTTTCATGGTGAGAAAAGGTGTTATTCTTATTTTTCTGCCTCCCGGTTTCAGTTTTGTCTTTTAATGAGCACCGAACTCCATGTGACAGTTGTGCAGAAATAGGCCAATCGTAAATTAGCCCAAAAGTACATTAGTTTGCAAGGTAATAAGTTGTAGCTTATCTAGGTGGAAGGATACAAAATTTTAAATCTGCATGAGGTCTTTAGGTTTTTCTGTTCCACAGTAATGAGGAGCTGGAAAGGAATTTGGAAACCTTCGCCTAATTATCACATGGTCATCCCAATAGATCAACATTGAGGCCCAGCCTACAATAAAATACAACGTGCCACGACCCTCCCTGAAATTCTCACTCTTGCAAGTAAACAACAAGACAAAAAAGAGGGGAAGGAAGATTTGAATGATGTGGAGGACTGGCTAGAAACAGATGAGGTCAGTTTGCACCCATAATCCTTACCTGAACATGGTATTCCTAAGCATGCTAAGGATCAATGTTGCCATTTAAGAACAGTTCCTTTTGGTACTAGTTAGCCTCTCTCCTTTCTTTCAAAAGTGGAGTAGCAAAGAATATTCAGAAATGTTCTCATTCTTGGTGAGAAGAGATGTTTCAAAAAGTATTGTCAACCATTATTTGATTTTTGCGGCTTGTGTGAGATCAAAAAGACAGTCAGGATCTTATTTTAGTCCTGCAGCAATAATAGCATAAAACAGTGGTGGTGGTGGGGTGTTCAAGAGAACCTTCACACAATTTTCACAAAAAGGCCCCAAAATATGAAAAATGCGCAGAGCTTTCGCCCCAGTGAGGAGAAAACTTTTAGAATCATAGAGTTATAGAATCCTAGACTTGGAAGAGTCACAAGGGCTATCCAGTCCAACTTCCTGCCATGCAGGGATATACGTAAAAACAGTCCCTAGAGATGGCTATCCATCTTCTTAAAAACCTCAAAGAAGAAGAGTCTACTACATTCTGAGGCAGCATATTCAGCTGTCGGAAGTTCTTCCTGATGTTTAGATGGAATCTCTTTTCCTCTAGTTTAAATTCCTTGCTCTGTGTCCTAGTTTCTGGAGCAACAGAAAACAAGCTTGCTCCACGTTCCACATGAGATCCTTTCAAATATTTAAACATGGCTACCAGCGTGATGTCGTGGTTGATTGTTGGAATACGACCCTGGAGACCAGGGTTCAATTCCCTACTCTGCCATAGAAATCCATCGGGTGACCTTGGATACACCACACACTCTCAGCCACAAGAAAACCCCATGATAGGTTCACTTTAGGGTCACCATAAGTCTGAAATTACTTGAAGGCACACTACAACAACAACAAATCATATAATCTCTTAACTTTCTCTTCTCTAGGTTAAACATATTTAGCTCCCTATTGTTTCAATTGTCCAGTCTCCCTTTCTCTCCTGTGAAAATAAAATCTGTGAAAACGCTTTTAGAGTGTTTTCTATGGAAACTCTGAAAAAACTCTTGGGTGTCTTTCATGCATTCTCTTCAAAACATGAGAAAAAGAGTAACAGCTATGCGTGGAGGGCATGCATCTGGTGCCATTTAATGGCTGTTTTCCCATTAAAAGAAAAGAAGAAGCAGAGAGGGAGGAAGGGAGGGAGGGAGGGAATGGAAGCCACAGCCTCAGGGTGAGGCTGAATTGTGTTTCTGCTTGCTTGATAAAGAATTACCTCCCACTTTCAGGGCATCATACAGTGCAAAAATGGAAGGATGTTCTTTCAATGAAGAGGATATATTTCCACAGGAATACACCCAGAGCAGTGATATATCATAGGATTCCAGCCAGGGATACAGCTATGCATGGAGGGCAAAAAACGTGGCCATTGCCCCAAATAAGAATTATATCCCCCCCCCATGAAGTTTTGTTTTAGTCCCAAAAGTTTTAGCATTACAGACAGCGAGGCACAAAATCATTCACACCTAGAACTCTTCTATTGTAGTATTTGTATGCCCTTGGCCTCTCTGTCTGTCCCGTTCTTTCAGTCTAGCATTCCAGTAATATAAAATGTTCGGTTAAGCATTTAGAAATACAATTTAAGCACCCGTGTTTTGGATCACTGAACTGCATTTCTAAATGCTTAACTGAATTTTTACACTACTGCGATGCTAGAAATTTGGAGACTGGGGAAAGTTTTGAGGAGGAGCAGAATTCTTATTTGTGAAGAAAATGCTATCACTCTGTGCCCCCCCCCCCAGGAACTACAAACCTGATTCCAACCATGACACTTGTCAGAGAAAAGGGTCAGTAAGATCTCTAACTGACAATTGCTGCCTTCAATAGCTTCAGTCAGCCAGGAAATTTTCAGTTCAACAGAAACCATTTGAAATGGATGATGCCATATCTCTTCTGTTGGCAAACAAACTTCCTTCAAACACCCTTGACTTTTAAATTCACATATCCTATGTCCCAACATTACTGTTTCAGCTCCAAAGAAAAGGAATTTCTAGTCCATTCACTGTGGTGATTCATTCAAAATGTGATGTATAACAGTAGAAAACACATCACTTTCCTGCCCTGCTGTTCATATACTTCTAGAAACATCTCCTTGATCACCACTGGAACAAAGATTCTCGACAAGGTGACCTTGTTCTGAACTGCAGAGCATTTTTTTTTTAGCATTCTTAGGAATCTCAGGCCATTTTACACTACATAGTTATGGCACTTTGATTCCACTTTAACTGCCATGGTTCCATTCTATGGAAACTTGGGCTTTGTGATTTCTTGGGGCATTTAAAATAGTCAGCAAAGAACTCTAGTTCTTCCCCAAACTAAAAATCCCATTATTCCATAGAATGCACAGATTGTTGTTAAAGTGGAATCAATGTGATACAATTGTGTAATATGAAAAGGGCCTGGTCCTGCTGTAAAAGAATGTCTTTGCCATAGACCAAAGGTGGGAATCATACAGCCCTCCAGAGCTTGTTGAACAGAAATTCCCGGCAGTGCTGGCAAGCATAGCAAATGGCAAGAAGTGCTAGGACTGCAACTGAACAAAATTTGAAAGGCTTTATGACTCCTACTCCTGCCCCAGAACAAGTAGAGACTAAAGCTTTGCCACCTTTTGGCTGAGTTCCTCTTGTGGAAGTTTGCTATAGCCTCCCTATCGTAGAATCATAGAGTTGGAAGAGACCACAGGGGGCATCCAGTCCATCTCCCTGCCATGCAGGAACTCACATCAAAGTACTCCCAACAGATGGCCATCCAGCCACTGTTTAAAAACCTCCAAAGAAGGAGACTCTACCACATGCCAAGGCAGCATATTCCATTGCTGAATCCCTCCAAGAACTTAACAGTTGTGTTGTGGTGGTCCCCCACAGCCATTCTGTTGGTGGTAGACATGGGTGAATTGGAGCCATATACAGACCAAGGACATGGGATCTGCTGAGGTCTTCTGGAGGTCTCAGTGGATTTTGTTATACTCAGACACTTCTCTGATCTCCTTCATTCTCTGCCAGCAACAGAGTGGACAGGAATGAGGACCTATGGCATCACACCAGTGATTCCTGGGGGTGGGATAAGTGCCTTGGATGTTGTGGAGAGAGGAAGAGAATATCTGCTTCTGCAATGTCAAAAAATAATTCATACACAAGTTTAAGGTGGAGCACCCTTGCATATACCACCAACAGGATGCTGACCCTATTCGGTAGAAATTGGTAGCATTTCCCAGTCTGTCCTGGTTGAAACTTGGGGCAGTCCTTATTAACAGGAACTTAATTCCATTATCAGAGTTCAGCTTTTTCATGGAAATTTATATTGCTGATTTCAAGGGTATGAATCCAGCTGATTGCCTTTGTCTCAGCTGATTGATTAGTTTTTGAAGTATTAATGTACTGTGCTCTTAGCATTAGCACAAAGCCTGCTGCTATTTTTCATTCCTGTACATCTTTCTAATAGGACTGTGAAATTACAGTACCTATGTTATGTGTCGGCTGCTGGACAAGCTTCTTTTCAGTTCTTAATGTACTAATTCTTGATGAAAGAATCTACCATTAGAGAGAAGAATGAGCTCTCTTGGAATGCCATTAAAGCTAAATGATGTGTTTTTAAAATTCAGGAGGCATCTTAAAGTATCCAATCTATTTGGACACTGCTTTAGAATGTGTTTATTAAACATTGCACTTACTAAGTGTGGAATTTGTCCCTCCACTTTAGTGAGTACATTAATCTAAAGCCCACTCACTTATTTAATTTCCATCATTTTCTGCTTTTGGGTCTGGATCTGGGCTATTCTTCTGAGGAATATCAGAATGCAAATAAGCCCTAGAAACTTTGCCCTTATTCCTTTGAGCAAATAAACTCAGTATTAATATCCAGTTTGAAAGAGCTCATAAAATGATCGATAGTGTGTCAGAGAAAATTTGAGTAAAGAGATTAAATAATAGGAAAGAATTTTCCCTTGAAACTTCAGCATATCATTTATTATATTGTTTTGGTATCTGGGTAAATGGTTCCCCCCCCGTTCAATTAAAGTTGCACTTTTGAGTTCTGCTTTCTTCTCAACCCAAACAGTTGATAATAGATTACTCTGTGAATTGATTAATAATAATTAGTGCATTGCAAGTGTCAAGCATTTCTGAAGAGCTCTTTTCTGGATGGGTTACAGTTGTTTATAATTCAATTCCTTATTTTTGTTCATGAAAATTTGCTGCTAAAGATCACAATGTATTTTACTGTGTCTTTTCCAATAGCTGAAAAGAGAGTATTTGTTAAAAGAAAAAAACTCTTAAAGTTTTTACAAAGAAAAAACAACACTGTAGTTAAGGGAATGATACACATCTCCTAGATATCAGCAGAAGTGTAAACACATATGTAATTCACAAAAACTTGCAGGGTATGTCCAGTGCATATTTACTAAGGCTCTGACCACACTATGGCCCAATAGCGTTTCATCTCAGCAGGATCCCGGCAGTGCCATTGCTGGGATGAGATCAGGACCTGAACACTCCCTACCACACGTGGTCAGCTGCCAGTGGATAGGTAGTGTTAGGGACACTTGGCTTCCTTCTGCAGTACAGTGTGAATGGTGGGTCCCTTTCCCTGCCTCTTCCTATGCTGTACTGCAGAAGGAATTGCTGTCAAGCACTTCTGCTCTTACCACACACTTGCAGCTGCAGACAGGATTGTTGTGGGAAAGGGGGCCATTGCTATTGTGAGGAAGGGGGCTGTTGGTATAGGGCATGACAGCAGTGGGTGGTGATGCAATAGCAGTGGGACAGCAATGACGTTGTGTGATGGCATATGTGCACGACCGGGAACAACGTGTTGCCATGCCAGGATGGCAGTGTCATGCAGTAAGGGCCATAGAAATAAGCTCCAATAGAGTTTTGGTTAAAGGAGCTTACTTGAAAGCAAAGTGCTAGAATTGAAATTTGTGAGCATTGTTACTGGCTAGAACAAAATATTACCTATTTTTATTTGAGGCATATATTCAGCTTTAGTAATTCCTAGGAGGGACCCACTGAAATCAATGGGACTTAATGGCTATTGCACACGATTAACTTGTCCTATTGACTGCAGTGGGTCGACACTCAGTAAGTCACAACCTGATAGGAACTGAGATACAATTATATTTGGAGAGTCATAGTATCTTTCTGCACAATGATGGCATCTTGACATGGGGACATGAGAGGAGTGGGACTGCAATGATGCTTCCTCATGACACTTTTGCAGTCCCATCCTTCTCACATCACCAGCTGGTGTGATCGCAGGGTTTCTTTGTCACTGACCCCCAATCACATGATGCTCCCATCCTTCCTGGCCATGCGTAAGGGCAGGAAACGCGATGGAGGTGCATCCTTCCCCAGCACAGCATGGGAAAGAGCCTGGCTGCACTGCAGAAGGAAGGAGCATGTCCCTTGCATTCCCTTCTACAGGGAGCCAGTCAAGTGTGGAGGGTAACATTCTCATTCTTTGGTAGACTCACAGCAAAGTCACTGCTGGGATTGCTACAGGAGGACAACTGGATCAGGTAAGGTGAGGAAATGGACACAGGTTCCCCACTCCTACTTTAGGCTGAATTCTCTTTTAGAGAAATTATCTAAATTCTATTTTAGAATTCTATAATGAAATCTTTCAGTTAACTAATAATATGGATTGTTAAAATGATTCTCATATATTCTTACATATGAATCTGAGAGACTCAAGACTCCTCAGTTAATTTGTACAATTCTACATTTGGAAAAGTCTAGTGAAATCTTAAGTTTTCAGGAGGATCTCTCTCTTTTATAACTGTGCCTTGCATTACGGTTATCCCGTACATTCTTCCACTTGACATTTGATGGAGTGTGCTACCTCATGAACAGTTCTATAAATAGCATGGTTCTTCTCAAGGAGGCTGGAAAAGAAGGTTTTTTTATGCTTATGTCTAATTAAGCATTTGGAAATGATCACGTATAAAGGAGACGTCTTTCACACCTCATCTGTTTTATGAGAAAATGAGTAAGATCTTTCTTGCCTTAGTGCAGTTTTAGATTACACTGGTGAGTCTACCACACAGCCTTTGTAGTATAGCCCTCCATAATAGCTACTCTGACTGTGTGATCCTGCGCATGTCTTCTCAGAACGAAGACCCGTTGAATTTAAAGGTATCTACATTCAGGTAAATGTATTTAGGACTCCAGCTTCAGATACCATAGAATGGATTCTTCGTTCTGCTGAAATGGCACAGAGAGCCTATGCAGAACGATACCATAGCTGATGGTACTGGAAACTTCTGAGAAAGAAAAGGCAGGAGGTATCATTCCTCCTGTACTTCTCCTTTCCTAGGTCATCTATTATAGTGACAAAGATAGCCTCTCAGCCAAAGCTTGATCTAAAGTTTTAAATGGATTTACATTATCATTCCCTTCTGTGCAGCAATGATGAGTTGTCAATGAGGAGGACTTTGAGGCAATGGTCGATGGCCTCTCAACCAGGAGAATGAGGAAGAGGCCCTTGGATACCAGAGAGGGCTGGTTTAGCACTTCTAGAGCTTAGTGGGGTAGCACATTGCCATTTTAAAAGGAGAGATGTAGAGATGTAATTTTTCACTAAGACCATTTCTGTACTACACTGTTATAGTGCTATTATTTCACTTTCAACATGCTGTGGAATGCTGGGGTTTGTAGTTTACTGAGGCCAAAGGGCTCTCTGGCAGTGAATTCTAAATGTACCCCCCTAACCTGCAAACCTCAGGATTCTGTAGGATGTTGAAAGTGGAATAATAGCACTATAACAGTGTAGTGAGGAAATGGCCTAACAATTAAAGCATGCTCAACACATGCCTATTTCTTTTCCAGGACTGAACTGTTCAGTGAAGCACAAAAATGAAAGGAGAACTACATTTTAATTCACTTATTAGTCCAGGAAATGTTTAAAACCGTAGGCTGAATGAAATCCTCAAGTATCTCTAAATCTAATATTCTCCAATCCTTAAACAGCTTTATGAATTTTCAGTTGTAACTCTTGAAAAAGCCCTGTAAAACACTGATCACATTCCTCTCCTTCTCTTTTCTGAAGGCAGAGTAGCTCAGCTAAGGGAAAGGAAAGCAGAAGCCAATGATTTGATGACAAATCTAAAGATCTCTAATGAAAACTGATACTCTTCAAATGTGTCTTTTGTTTCAGTGATAACTGTGATAATGGGACTTCCCATTATCTAGACTTAGCTAAAGGGGGACACTTCCCTCTTCAGGTAAACCAAGGGTTAATAAGGTGTTGGGATTAGATTACATTTTAGTGTGGGTCAGTATCATAGGCCATGTGGGTCAGCACTGACCAATCAAAAGGTAAGAGGTGAGCATCTTCAGGATGCTTCGAGATACTTCCAAGGAGAAGTGATAAAACTTCTTGGAAGGCCATGTGGCAGAGAGATAACAAAGGGACAACAAAGGAACTGCCAGTAGCAGGCTGCAGGCTGTAGGCCGCGCCTCCTCACTCGTCCTCGTAGAACATCTAAGCTACGAACATCTGTGAGTACTAGAAATAGTTATCTAGTCGCGTTAGGGACTTTTCTGTTATTTTGGAGCTGGCTGAGCTAAAGAATGTATCTGTGCTTTTATATCTGTTCTTTCTGTAACTACTTGTAACTAAGCGTGCCTGGGAGAGGGGAGTCTCCCATGTGTGTTATTGCCTTGTTCATTTGCATGCCTTGAATAAATACTTTCTGTAAAAGACCCTGTTTCTCTCCTTCCCACGCCAACGCTAGATAGAACCCCCCATCCAGAGGGTGGGGGAAGGGACAGCATCCCACTGTACTGTCCTGTTATTCATATTTCAGTGGATGGTGGCAGCAAAGATTAATATTAATCACGTACGGGAATGTACATTCCAGTTTCACATACTGGAATTCTACATTTCAGTATCACATGGTGGCAGCGGTAGCAAAGATTAATATTAATCACGTACGGGAATGTACATTCCAGTTTCACATACTGGAATTCTACATTTCAGTATCACATGGTGGCAGCAGTAGCAAAGATTAATATTAATCACGTATGGGAATGTACATTCCAGTTTCACATACTGGAATTCTACATTTCAGTATCACAATAACTCAGCCACCTTTTTCCGGCAGAGGCTAGAGATCCTGGGTCTTGTATTCTAATCAAAGTTGGATGTGGTTCTCTACATGTTTCAAGAAAACTCTATCAAGTAAATATTTTTACCCTTAGTCAAAACTGCTTATGACAAGTTTTCTGCTGCTGCAACAGCATACTTAAGCTTAAGGTTTACTCAAGCAGATAAAGCATATTCTCAAAACACACTGGAAGTTATACCCACCTGAGCACTTGCCCTTCTTTTTAGTTTCGTGTCTCCCCTCCCCCATGTCTGTATTTGATCCTCTCTTTTTTGTGACTGGTAGTCAAGTTCTAAGTTCCCAGCAGAATTTGATAATGCTTGGCATGGTTAAGGGATGTGTTTCTTTCTTTCTGTTTTTAACTGAAAAGCAGCCTCAAGAGGCTGCAGTTTTGAAGTAAGAAATGACAAGAGCAGGGAAAGCTTAAATGTCCCATAGCAGTCACTCTGCATCACCTCCTCCAGTCTGCTTGTTCCTCAGTGGATTCTCAGCTGTTTATTTACACGGGTAATTTCCTCCTTACCATAACAAGTAGTACAGGTTTGGGTATTTTGTATGCGGATGTAATTTTCTTCCCAAAATGATTTATTTACATATTGCAAAGTCACAGAGGTATAATTCTTGTGGATGTCACATCCCAATGAATATCACTGATTTAAATCTGTTGGATTTTCAAGGAGGTAGAAAATGCAAGTGGAACCTGAACTGTATCCTTTCTGCAAGGACTAAGCATGAAAAACACTGCACTAGAGTCAACAGTTTCGAGGAAAGATGTACTGTATTTTATTGTCCCACAGAACTTACTGCTAGGAAATGTGCATGTTGATGTTTGCATGTTTGCAACATTCTAGGTGCATTTCCAAGAAGTAAGGTGTGCACAAAACAAATTTGAATGCCTTAAATATATTTTTCTGTTAAAAAACCCATGATGACACATGCTTTTGTCAAAGGGGAAAAAGAATAAATTGGGTATTTTTGCAAGTATCTGTACAAATTTGACCAAAAGCATAAAATAATTTGAACTCATTTCAGCATATGAAGAAAACTCAGATTTGCAGAATCTAATATGAAACTACAGCTGGAGAAAATGCAGCTGGAATTTAGAGAAATTCAACTTAGACGTTTTCACATCTCTACTAAGTATTCAGACAACTGTTCTCTCTTAGCAGCACATTCAGGTATACCACCATTCTTTTCTCTCCCCACCCTCCATTTAACTATTTAGTGGCTAACATAACCAGTTTTGTTGGGGTTTTGCCAACTCTTCCCCCCCCTTGCTGGTCTTTTGCTGTCTTCATCCTAGTAGTCAACCAGTTTGTACTAGGCTCACCAGAATTAAAACTCCTTCGCTCCTCTCACTTCAATGTTAAGTACCGTTAGGGCTGCTTTAATACACATTCCTGCATGACACAGGGTTGGACTAGATGTCCGTTGTAGTCCCTTCCAACTGTAAGAATCTATGACTCGAAGACTTTCAGTGTGTGATCTCTAAAGCATACATCAGACACCAATCTTACCACCATGTTTTATTCTAGCTTTTGAATTCATTTTAGGAGCAACCTGATATATTGTGTTTTGCTACATTCTGATCAGGAGGTAATTAAGTCATAAACCACTGTGGCCAAATCCATCATACTTAGGAAGTTAGGCAACTGGTACATCGGCTGAAACCAGGCATTAGCTGAGCAATCTTAATATTAAGAGACCACAAGCGTACTAACTCATTTTGTTTTATTTGTTTACCATATTTGCTGGCATATAAGATGCATTTTTAAAAAATACCCCTTGAATGAGGTACATCTTATACACCAGCAAATACGGTAACGCTAAAAACACGAAGAATAAACCAGGAGCCAAAGTTCTTGCCCAAGCAAACAGAAAGGGAAGGGGTAGTGGAATCTAGGTGAAGCACTCCTTACCTCTCCTCCTCTCCTGTGCATTGTGACTCTCCTAGGGTCCAGGAAAAGCTGGTGCAGCACTCTTTTCATTTCCTACCTCCTGGTGCAGCATTTTTTTAATTCCCCTCCTCTCATGGTGCAACACTCTTTTCATTCCCCTCCTCTCCTGGTGCAGCACTCTTTTCATTTCCCCAAACAGGGAACTAAAAAATATTCCTGAAAAATGCCCCTTGAAAGTGGAGTGTGTCTTATATGCCAGTGTATCCATGCCAGCAAATACAGTACCTTTAAAACTTTCTGACTACACATGTAGCGTAAAACAATAACATTATTTCCCTTTTCATTTCACTATGTTCTTCATACCATGCAGAATTGTTCTTTCATTCAAATGAATTTGATATAACCTAAGAAGTTGTGTTGTTATTTCCTCCTCCTCCTCTTACAAATTAAAGGCTGTACCTGAAGTCTTGGTATGGCAAGAATGAACGCCTCTGTATCGACAAACAGGGAACAGCAAGTATAATGAATTATACTCTCAGTTTTATGCCTCCTGATGAAAATGCTTTATAATGGCTACTTTTAGGAGAAACTGATTCAGCAGACTTTTAAGATGCTCCTTTATGATAAGTAATTATCTAAATCAGCAATATCTGTCACTGGCATTAGCCCTCTGAATTTTTATTCAGGAGGTTGGGAGAAGGTTGTAGCTTAGTGGCAGAGAACCTGATTTGCAGCCCCAAAACTGGCAACTCCAGTTGAAGAGATTCAAACAGAAATACTCGGAAATTTTTTTTTTGCCTCAAACATAGGAAACCCACTGCTTTCCAGAACAGATGGGCCAGTGAAAACCAGGGTCCCATTGTCACTACACAGTTAAAGCACTATTATTTCTACTTTAACTGCCATAAGTTCCCCCTCTGGAATCCTGGGGTTTGTAGTTTGCTGAGGCACTGAAGCACTCTGAGTGAGAATTCTAAACACCCCCCCTCCAAACTGCAGATTCTAAAATCCCATAGGACTGAGCCATGGCAGTTAAAGCAAATAATAGTGCTATAATTCTGTATTGTAAAGAGGACCCAGGCTCAATGGACCAGTTATTTGAAAGTATAAGACAGATTTATGGGTATAGTTTGAAATCATAACTCACTTATAGAATATTTTCTTCACATTCAAAAGAAGTCAACGAAGGACTAAAATGTGAATCAGTGGTTCTTATACTTTGTTGGTCATGGATCTCTTTAAGAATCTGATAAATCCGCTTCCCCTAAAACAGTACTTGAACAATTTTTTAAAAGCTAAAAGAAAAAAAAGTAAAGAATTTGCAGATATGCTGCTTCACAGATTTCTCTTGAAGGCCATCCTTTAACTTCCTAGGGGGGGTCACTGAGCCATACTTTAAGGACCCCTGGTTTAAACCAGTGATGTGTAATATATCTGGCACAGACACAGTCATGCTGGAAAATACTATAGTCTGGAGAGTCAGCATAGTGTAGTGGTTTGAGTGTTGGACTATGACTCTAGCCACCACGATTTGATTCCCTGCTTGGCCATGGAAGCCCATTGGGTGACCTTGTGTGTGTCAAACACTTTCAGCCTCAGAAAACTCATGATAGATTTGACCTAAAGTCATCATAAGTTGAAAATGACTTGAAGGCATACAGCAACAAGAAGAAATCACCAGTTTCCATGAGTTAGTGGAGTATCATATTGGGTAACACATTATTATTAAATGATTTTCTTCAACCATAAGAAATTCAGCGTGCTATAGCAGTTTAAGTGTTGGGCTAGGATTGCAGGAAAGCAGGGTTCAGATCCCTGCTTGGCCGTGACACCCGCTGGGTGACCTGGGGCAAGTCCCATTGCTCTTTGCCTAAGAGAAAGGTAATGGCAAGTCACCTCTGGATAAATCTTGCAAAGAAAACCTTATGGTTATGCGTAACTATAAATCAGGGTTGACTTGAAGACACATAACAATATCTTCAGCAATGAAAAGCACAAAGCTATTTCCCTGCTTTACATCTGAGGATATATTAGGTATCCACAAGATAAAACATATAATGTATCTTTCATTTTCTTTATTGTGACTAAGTTACTCTCCCTCTCCCTCCCTCCCCCCGCTCTGTCTGTGTGCGTGTGTTTGATTAAGGAAAGGGAATGTTAAACTCCTCTTCTGACACTGTCGCATTATTCAAACCATGACAAATCTAGGCTCTTGTGTCTTGGCCCCAATACAAACTGGACCCTTGATATACCATTTCTAGAACAGATCGCATGAATTCATTCTAGATGGCTGTCTTCAGAGAGGTTTGGAAGCAGGGCTTGACTTCCAGATGATATATGTACTTTTTAATGAAAGAAGAGTGCAGCTTTGTTTGAAATCTGATAATGAAACATTTCATTATGGGAAATCACCAGTGTAAATATTACTTGCATTCAGTTCCAGCAGTATGTTGTTGACCTTTCTTGCTGAGTCGGTCAACTCTGCTGTGCTGGGTTTTTTTTTCCAAGGCTGGTTTTTTCCTTCAGGCTGTTCTATGACAATGGGTTGCAATACATTGTTAATGAAGATTATTTGTCTTTGTGGGGTGTTGGAGGCAATATAATCAGTGTAATTGGGAAGTAAGGAAATCTACACTTCACGTGCTGGCTTCTCCATGGAGTTATTTGAATCTTGCTGTTCCTGTAGAGCAGTTTGTACATCGACCTTCCTATATAGATTATTTCTACTGGCAGGCAACAGCATTTTTTTAAAGTCTGTCATTATAAGCAGAGACCTGTAAGACAACCATATTGTAGCATGGTAATTGGAAATGTTCAGCCCTGCACAGAGTCTAAACTACTAGAGCAGAGAGAATGAAATTGCACTTTGAAGCTGGTTAAGTGACCTGCAACTGTCCAGTCCAGCAGTAGCATTTAATCAAGCTTTGTACTCTGCCTTTCATGCCGATCTTATAGATTTGGAGGACAGAAACAAAGCATATGCAAATATTCAGCCATGTGCTTTTCTTCTTGGTGTGTTAGAGAGATCATACTCTATGTAGAGCTATGTCCGGAACCCACAATAACTTAGTTTTATTGGGTTCTTTCAGATGTAACACTAGACTATCATTTAGCATGCTGAGAATAAGGCTGTGATGGTACTGGGTTATGAATGCTCTCTTACTGCACCCTTTCGATTTGAGCAGATGAGTAGCGTTATTGCCACCAGTGTTGCTACCGCATTACAATGTCATTGGCAAGTCCTTTTCCCCACTCCACAACTTATGATTGGTCTGGGGTTTTGTTTTGTTTTTGGTAAACAGTACTAGCATAGCAACATTGCAACATCACGACATGTCCATATGCTATTGCATTTTTGTGCTACAGCACTAAAAATGTATTTAATTTTTTTAAAAAAAATAACTCAAAGAGAAATTTAAACATGGAGAGGTGATGGATTTGAACTTACCATGCCATGGGAATAGTTGAAGGAGGGACAACCTGGGAATGCCCACACCATGCCCAGTCCTGGATCAGCTACAGAAAGAAGCACTATCAAGTGCTTTTGAGAAACCGCACCCACACAACTGACAGGATTATGGTGGGAAAGGAAGCCGTTACCAGACTTTTTGCAGCATTCCAGTGCATGGCAACGTGAAAGCAGCTGGGTAGTGATGATCTCATGTAATAGCAGGGGTCCTGGACTGAGAACACCATGTTGCTCTGGCAGTATGACAACTTTGTGCAATAAGGGCCTAAATTTAGACAATTCCTTAGCTTGCATACTTGTCTTCTATGCAATAAAGAAGAAGAGCAAGTTAATAGTGTTTACTTCTGTTTTAGATTAAACACAGCTCTCTGTTTTGCTGAGATTCAGCAGACTATGGTGTAACTTTGGTTTGTTGAAACAAATTCAAATTATAATTGAAGGAGCTAGCTTGTTCCAGCAAACTATAGTTAAAATGAAACACAGATTAGAGCTTAGAGATATAATGCTGTGGTTAAGATCTACCCAAGAAAAGTCTGAAATGCATTCTCTTGTATTTTAAAAGATAGGCAGTGGTTGAACTCTTCAGATATACATTTTATTTATTTTTCAGAACACTCATATCTGCCTTTTGACTGTGCCAGAGTTTCAAAGATAGCATGAAATATAAAAGAAAACATTCCACTTGTCATGCATTTAGTGATACTATCCACCAGAGGGAAAGGGTCACAGAATCCAGAGTCAGAACAGAGTGTGTATGTAAAACTTAAGGCATTTCTTCAAAAGTGGGTGTTTGGCCAAACCTTCCTTCCCTTCATTTCTAAAATTACAGTACAGAACAGTTGGACCACTTCAACAAAATAAAATCTCAGGGTTTTGGCACTTAATCGATTCAGAGCATGAAGAAAGAGCAGTAGTTAGTGTTATCTTTTGGTCAATGTCAAGACCCAACTCTGGATATTAGTCAATTCAAAATGTCTTTTGATTAGTTAGGAATGGGTTCTGTTTGGAGACAGAGGTCTGTAGCTCACATTGCAGGAAAATATTACAAGCAAGTTAAGGTTGCATATAGACCTCAGTGTTTGTGACTTTTGTCAGCATCAATTTTTGGGTACTCTTCTAGTCAGACTTGGTTTAAACAGTTCCTTATACCCACAGAAGTTGTTTTGAGGGGAATCAAGATATTCTGGAAAGATATTCTGGTATTCCACACACCTTCCTCATCTCAGCAACGCTCCCTCTTTCCCTAAGCGCTGTGTCTTTTCTGTTGAAAGGTCACTGAAGCTCTCTTCAGTATTTTTTATCCTCCACCCATGTGAGGAGAAAGAAGAGATATACTACGTGTCCCCAACACTTTTGTTGTGAATCCAAGGCCGCTGCTGTCTACACACTTTTTGGATCCTACTCTCTATGTATAGATAACCTGCACAATTTAAAATGTTTCACAGTCAGTGTTTTACAAGTCACTAGGAGCTTACACTTGTAAACCAGCTTATAAACCTTCTTCCTCCACATCTTTGTCCTACTGTGCATGGAAGGGAAAAGAATTATGCAGTGGTGATACAGAAATCAAATGAAGGGATAAACTGTTGCAATCCTACATATCTGAAGGACAGAACATCTGAGAAGAGTTTGGTATTAACATGGATTGAGTTAACAGAAAAGATAGCATGAGAAATCTGATTATATTTCTCTTTTTATTTTTTTATGGGGAAGGGATACCTTTTCCTTCAAAACTCTAAGTGCAATGATGAATTAAATATATTGCAAATGTAATGTTTCATAAGAAACCCAGTATGGTTTTATGGTTTGAACTTTGGACTACAGCTCTGGAGACAAGAGTTTGAATCCTGGCTCAGCCATGGAAACCAGCTGGAAACCTTGAGCAAGTTGCGATCTCTCATTTCAGAGGGAGGAAAAGGAGAATTCCCTCTGAACAAGTCTTGCCAAGAAAACCCCATGATAGGTTACTCTTTGGGTCTCCATAAGCTGGAAATGACTAGAATGCACACAACAACAATATTTCAGGAGTTCTGTGATCTGTAGGAAGGCTAGATATATGAGACGCTCTAGATGCTTTTGGTCCATAACTCTCATCACCCCTACACAGCATACCCAATGGTAAAAGATGACAAGAGTTACATTTGTAATCTAGCAGGCACAGTTGCCCACCCCTGTTCTATAGGAACCAAAAGGATATGTTTAACTGCATCAACTGCAAAAGTTTTTTTTTTTTTTTTGCACCACATAGAACTTTTCTTTAACCCAACTAAGCAATGATAACAGCCAGACATGTTGTTGTTACCTTTTTTTTTTTTTGGTTGCACATAGAAATTACCTAGGGATAAAATTTAACAATGATTGGAGCAAACATAAATGATTTATTAAAAGATCTGAGAGATTAAAGGGATTTAATGTGTTCAGCATATCTCCCTAAAGCTAAATTGTTTCAAAATGACATGTGCCATGTAATGCAGTGAACTGAAACCCCTTGATTATAGAATACTTGCATATACATGAAAATTAATACACTTCTTGTTTTTTTTAATCATATTGTTGGTTGAATGGTCTGATTTCATTTATATTTGGATTAATTATAATTTGATTTTACAAAATATGAATCAATTGCAATTTAACTCTTCCCCTATCAGTAGTTCCCTTCATTAGGCAGCAAGTAATATATTTCAGTGTCGATCTGAGATCATTTCTTTGGGTAACTGCAGCCAGAAAACAATAAGCAATTCATAATATATTGTGGTTTATGAGTTATTATGAATGATGGGAACCCTGGTGGAGCAGTGGTTAAATGCCAGTACTGCAAGCCACAAGGTTGTGAGTTCGATCCTGCCAGGCTCCAAGGTTGACTCAGCCTTCCATCCTTCCGCAGGTCAGTAAAATGAGTACCCAGCTTGTTGGGGGCATGTATAGAAATATGTATAGAAATACATGCTATTTGTAAGTTGTTCGCCACCTCGATCCATATGGAGAGGCGGGATACAAATAAATAATTTTAAAAAATTGAAATGAAAATCCCCCCAAGTGGAAAAATGTGTGTATTGTTATATAAGAGCATAATCCCTAAAGTAAGTCTAGTCATGTTATAGTGCAATCTTTTCTACGTTTACTCACCATTGGACTCCAGTGAGTTTGGTAGGGCTACACTCCCTGGTAGGTAAATATAGAATTACAGCCTGTGGCCTTGTACAAAGTTGGAAGGTGCTTTGGTGTTCAAGGATGTGCTGAAATCTGTCAAACCTTAAGTGATATTAAAACTCCCTTGTTCTTTGTGAAAATCTCAATGAGCAAAACATATTCCTTTCCCCCAGGTTACTAAAACAGTGTGATAGTTGTGGGATGTGCCCTTCACCTGTTGACGTATGGTAACCCCATGAATTTCCAAGGGGTTTCTTAGGGAGGTGTTTTTGCCAGTTCCGTCTTCTGAAATCTCACCTACAGAAAGCTGGTATTTCTTGGCAGACCTCCATTCACAGATTAACCAGGTGTGATCCTACTTTGCTTCCAAGATCACACAAGATCTACTGCCTTCAGGGCATGGTTTGAATGAATGTGGAAGATATTGGTTCAGCTTTCAGGCGAGCTATACTTACGGGGAGGGGAAGAGTACAATATTGTTTCATAATTTCAATTATTTTGTGTAAAGAAAATGCAGTTGCTGTAGTCTGTAGAATGCAAGTATGAACACAGTCGGTGTCGGTACTTGTCTAGTGAGTGATTTCCATTTTCTTTGTGCTGCCATTTGTGCAATTTCCGGGCTGAGATTAAAAGTGGCACTTTTCAGGATGTTTTTGAGATGATCATCTGTCATATGAGATCTCATTTTATACTTGTTAAGCTTCTGCAGTGAAAATATTTGCTGCAAAGTGTGCACGCTTCCTCAGAGAAGCATATGTTGCTGAAAGTTTTCATATTTTAATGTGGCTGTAGGCCAGTAGGTTAGAACTTCAACAGTGGACTGGGCAATGAGTTGTAAGATGAAATGCAATTATTTCAATCAGTGCAAATGGTGCCATTGACTCTAATAACATGTATTTTTACCCTGACACCAACAGTTACAGTTATTTAATCATCGCAAATTGTTTAGTTTTATATTTTTAGATGTTCATAGATTGCCCTTAAATATTTGTATTCTGCTCCAAGGTCAGGATATAATTACGAATTCTTTCTCCCTGAACCTTTTAAAACCTTTTTGTTATAAATTTTATATTACTTCAAATGACTGCCAGCATATAGTAGTACCACTTCTGTTTACAGTTATTCTGAATTCAATCTGTGAATGATTCTTTTTGATTTATTACTAGGGGAAGTCAGTGGCTATATACACCAGTTCTTCTTCCAATGAGACCACATTTTGTTGTGGGTTCAAACACTCATTTGGTGCTGTATCATTAAAAGTAATAGGTGGCACCAGCTTTTCGCCACTGACTGCATAAAGGATTCCCTACCCCGAGTTTGCAAAACCTGAGCAGAGATGCTGATGACATTGACAAACTGGAACATGTCTAGAGGAGGGTAACCAAAATGGTAGAAGGCCTGGAAACCATACCCTATGAGGAGTGGCTTAGGGAGCTGGAGAAGAGAAGGTTAAGAGAGGACATGATAGCTGTGTTTAAATATTTGAAGGGGTGTCATATGGAGGACAAGCCTGTTTTCTGCTGCTCCAGAGACTGGGACACAGAGCAATGAATTCAAACTTCAGGAAAACAGATACCGTCTAAACGTGCTGGTGTCTCTTTCTTTAGAGGTTTTTAAACAGAGGATGGATGGGCATCTGTCAGGAATGCTTCAGTGGTGTATTTTTGCATGGCCAGGGGTTGGACTCAATGGCCCTTGTAGTCTCTTTCAGCTCTGTGAGTCTATGATTCTATGACATAGGGTCAAACGAACTTTTAACACCAAAGAATCCACTTTTGGATGCACTTATCGATATGTATATGAATATATGTTCTATTGAATCCAATGAACCAGCATATCGAAACACACACCCAATACCCATAATCACTTCAAAAAAGGTTAGTCTGTTTCAAATATATTACAGTTTCACATGTCATTCTATCGTATGTCCACGACAGTTAGCAGTTAAAGAAACATACACACCATTTAGCTTCCCCAGTGTAATTTTGTTTGCAACATTTCCTCGTCCGTGCATTTTTGTACACAACTTCTCTAAAATACATGGCTGCAATTAGTGTTGCTCAGTCTGCTCCCCTCCCACTTCTCACTTAATGGCAGCAGTCAAATGTGAGTGCCCTCTGTGTTACATGACAGTCAGAAGCAGGATCCCTGTCACAATTCCCCCTCTCATTGTTTGTAGGAGGTGGTGATGGAAACATTAGATACCTCCTTCCCAACTGACAGGGGAACAGATGCCTGTTGCTCACAGCAGCTCTTGCCTGGTAAGTGAAGACAGAGGGATTTTCATGTACAGTACACATTCCCTAAACTAGTGAATACATAGGGATAGTGAATATAAACCAGTCACAGATGCATAACTCTAAGTTACGCATTCGTGACTGCCTTAGTGAATTCCAGCCCATGCCTCTTACAGAAGTAGCTATGGACATGCACAGTTCATTACTATGATAATGTGTGGGATTTTCAAGGAAACCAGATGAATATGCCTTTGCTGTTGAAAAATTGCCTTGGGAAATATATTGCTAAAACTTATTACCAACATTTACTGTCTCTGAAGGCTCAGATAAGCCTATATTAGGCCACGATTATGGTCTGGAAGTACTGAATTTATTAAAGGAATTTCAGTCCTCCTGCCCCTCCTCCTCCAGTGGTGTCTTCTGACCATTATCATATTTCTATGACTTGCTGGCATTTTCATGACCAAAGCACTGTGTGATTCTGCAGACTTTTAAAATGGTGGTATTGTTCTGATGATATTGGTGAAGTAACTCTGAATGCACCAGAGCTCTGTGGCTGTGAACACACCTTGTACAAGTTTATATAGTCTGAACATACCTACTCATGTATGATTTTGGAAACGGAGACATAACAGTCTTTGGTATTCAAGTGGAGTCCCATGATATAAAAAAAGTAGTTTTTTAAACTCTGGAAACATCTGGATTGGAGTAAGAGCAGGCTGTTCTGTAATTGAAATACTTCAGAAGAATTTTAGATAGCTCACAGGAAAATTATAGGACTTCCAGGGCGAATCATTTCCAGCCTTCTGCATCTGGAAGTCATGTGAAGTCTATTTTCTCCAAAAACAGTTAAAAAAAAAGTTGGATATTTCTAGTCCAGAGCATTTTGGACAGATGGCTTGCAAAAACAAAATGTTGGCCATATTTTTAGAAAGTGACACAAAAACACACTTTTCAATCATTTCAAAGCACTGTATATGAAACACCTTGTCAAATTAAACAGAGTATTTGTCCAGAGCATAATTTTAGTTTTAGTTTGAAGTATGTTAGTTTTTAGGATGAAAGGAAAAGTGCCAACATAGCTCTTTTCCTTTTATATGCATATATTAACAAACACCCCTTATAAATAATATTAATGAAAACAAAATCATTTTAATAGTTCTTGCATTTAAAGGGGCTCCTTATTGTCCTGATATAAATCCATAACATGTTTTGACTTATTCCTGCTCAGCTGTGAAACCCACTAGGTTATAATGGGTAAGCCATCCTCTCTCAGCCTTAGAAGAAGTCAATGAGAAACCTCCTCTGAATAAATCTTACCAAGAAAACTGAATGATAAAGTCATCTAAGTTACAGATATTCCATGTTGCCCAGTGTCTACAGGCAGTAATTACAGGTCAATTAAGCCAGTCTGGGGATTGGTTGGGTAATGAAGGTAGTTCAGCGAGGTTGAAGGGAGATGCAGTGGTGTGATTGCAGCCATTCCAAAATCAGGCAGGAAAGGCCAGTAGTCCAGAGAGAACCAGAGGTACAAGGGGTAAGCCACAAAGAGTTGTAAAACTTAGGCCAGTCCAGAGATCAATAATCCAAGTAATAGTCCAAATGGATAAGAAGTACACAAAAAGCGTGAACAGCTGTGAACATCAAAAAATTCCAAGAGCTGCCTTTTTCATATGTGATTGAGTGTCCTTCAGAAATTTGGTGCTTAATTGCTCAGTGTTTCTTATTTAAGAGCTGGTGGTGCCTTCACTACTCATCCTGGTCTTATTGACATGTTATAAATGATGAAAGTGTCTTCCTGATATTCTTCATCTCTAGTTGACATAAGATACCACCCTGCTGAAGTTTCCCAAGAGCTGTGTCTGCCATTAACTGTTCAGATTTGCAGAGGGGTGGTGATATTTGGAGCCAGAGGCCCCTCCAGGTCTAACTACTTTGTGTTGAATTTCTCAGACTCTGCTAGGTGAGTTACAACATATGCAAGAACAAGATAAGTCGACCTCACTAAGAAGTAGGGATGTGTTGTGTTAAATTATTTGTTCCCACAAGGGAGAATGAATAATTGAATCAAATTTTCTCCCACTGCTATGTAGTTTTCAATGAGGTCTTGCAGTTGGGAGAAAAGTCTTCAGCAGCATGGTGAGGAGATCCTTCCACCAGCCCTGCATGACATTAGGAGGGTGGGAAGAGATAAGTGGGAATCCTTCCTACTTGGCTTCCCTGTTCCTGATGTCATATTGTGAGGGCAGGGAGAAGAAAGTTGAGATAGAATTATAGAAGGTTTTAGCTCACCATATAACATCAAGGGGAGGAAGAGCTAAGGAGGCTACACCCTTCCACGGTCTTCTCTTGGCACCCTCCCCCTGTTTCATATGTGACTTCTGAATGCTACGGGGAAGCTGGATGAGGATTGGAGAGGCTATAGTCTTCCATGATCCTCACTTGGCACTCCTTGCATGATAGTGGTTGGCTGGGGAAGAAGATGGGCAGGGACTAAAGAAGCTAAAGCCTCACCACCTGTGTTTTGATAGATTGTTCATGACAATGCAGATGTACTCATATGTGGGTTACTGGAAGATGGACTAAGATGGTCCTCATCTTTGGGTTGCCCCCCTTGACTTGATGTGATAAAAGTAGATGGGTCTAGGTTGGGAGGGGGCAAGAATAGTCCTCAAGTCTATTTGAGGACCAGGAGAAAACCCAAGAAGGGGCTTGAGGAGGATTGTTATCATTTTTGAACATTTAGTAAATAAAATTTCATTTTTTCTTTCATTCAATATTCAAATATCTTTTCCATCTTTACTGGAGAAGCTACTATGATATGGTATAATTTTTACTACTGGATATTCCTGGAGGGGAAAACTCAGAAGGTGGTGCTGAGCGACTCCCGTTTCGCTTCCTGGCCATTGGCCTGTGGGGTCCCTCAGGGTTCTGTTTTGTGCTCCATGCTGGAGAAGTCTTTAAATATTTTAAGGAATGTTATGTGGAAGCAAGTTTATTTTCTGCTTTCCCAGGAACTAGGACAAAAAGCAATGGATTCAAATTATAAGATAGAAGATTCCATTTAAACATTAGGAAAGACTTCCTGACAGTAAATAGCTGTTCAATGGTGGAATGATGGAAGAGAGTGCCTCCAGGAACAGTAAACCCTCCTTCATTGGAGGTCTTGGAAACAGAGGCTGGATGTGCCTAACTGTGAATTCCATCATGTGAAGAGAATTGAACTGTGCTGCCCAGAACTGGACATGGTATTTCAAGTGAATTCTGGACAATGCAGAATAGAATGATACAATGATTTACCTTGATCTGAATGCTTTATCTCTGTTGATGCAACCAAGAATTGCATTTTTTTCTTTTTGGTCTTAGTATCACACTGTGTGACTAATGTTTAGCTTTATCTAAGACTCCCAGATGAATTTCACATATATTGATTTTAAGCTAGTGTTGCCAGTGCTATATTTTTTCATTTTTTAAGCATATCCTCTTTTCCACTATCCAAAGCATTTGTAAAATGTTGAACAAAACTCGGTCCAGGCCAGAACTCTGAGGCACTCAACTTTTCTCCAGAATGAAGAGAAATAATCTGTGGGTTTAGTCTGTTAGCAATTTACAATTTCACTAAATAGTACCACAGTCTTGAAGACATTTCACCAGGTTGTGTGCAAGAATATTGCAAAGGACCTTATCAAAAACTCAAGTAAAATCAAGTTATACTACATTCAGAGTACTCCCCGATCTACCAAGATGGTAACCCTATCAGAAAAAGAGACAAGATTGGTTGGCATGAATTATTTTTGAGAAACCCATGCTATCTCTTCGTAATGACAGCATTCCTTTCTAACTGTGCACAGACTGTTTAATGATCTCTTGTAGAACCTTTCTTGTTTTCTTGTTTGGCAACTTATGTCAAGCTGACTCCATTGTACTTGCTCGTGTCCTCTCTTTCTCCATTTTTGAAGATAGGGGCCACATCCATGCTACTCCAATCTTCTGAAACCTCAAGATTTCTCAAAGAATTTCGGCAGCAGCTCTGAGATTGCATCTCAAAGTTCCTTTAGTACTTTTGGATGCCTTTCATCTAGCGCAGATACTTGAATTCTTTTAGAGTAGTTAGCTATTCTTTTACTCCCCCTTTACCTGCTTTCTGCTGCAGTCCTCTTTCTGCCCCATTTGTTCTGTTTTTCTGTTTTCTCAAGGTTAAGTACTGTTTTCTTTTGGTGGAAAAAATTGGGGCAAAAAAGTTTTGAACAGTTCAGTTTCTCACTGTCCCCAGCATTTCCCCATCTTCTCAAAGCAGTGACCCTGCTGTTGCTTTGTTATTCCTTTTGCTATAAACATAGCCTATCATTCTCATATATATATAATTTATTTATTTTAACCTCTGTAGGAAGGCTGAGCTCACTTTCTTGACTTACTCTCTATAGTACTGGCTATTTATCTGTATTCATTTTTTGTGACTTCCCCTTCTTCCATTCCGTATATACAGTGTGTGTGTGTCTGTCTTTGAAATCTCAGCTCATCTGAAAGTGCTTTGTATATCTACACTAGTTTCTTTTGATACTTTCCACTTTTCTTCCTCAATGGAATTTTTTTGCAACTGAACATTTAATATCTCACTTGTAAGAAACTCCCATGCTATATAAACTCATTTTGTCATTTTGAGAATTTCTGACTGTGGGATCACTGAATATTTCCCTAAGCTTACTTAATCATCTTAACTGTGTGACTTATGTTTGGCTTCCCCTTTCCTCTATATAGTAAATTCCAGGAGAACATTGTCACTTCCACCCAAGGATCCCAACAAATACCGGGGCAGATCAAGTCTTCTGTTACTCTACCTCATTTGTTTTTGAATGTTTGGTCATTTGTTCTGAGAAGGCATCATCCAAATCATATCCCGGACCTCCCTATATATGTGGTACAAATCTGAAAAGAACTAGATCCATATAATCCAGATTGTATCAGTCTTTCCACAAAGAGAGTCAAAGAGTCTTTCCATGTTTATAGAAAATGTAAGACAATTGGATTAATAAGTACAAAGCTTATTCTGAAATGATTAAATGCAAAATGCAAGCCAACTTGCACATAAATTTCTGTATTTTTATTCCATTGAGAACAACTATCTAGTTTTGGATGGTTAAAGCTTTGAAATATATTTGCCATTTGAACAAGTGATATTCTTGGAGAATCACCCTTAAGCATTCATTTCTGTTTTGTGGATTCACTGGACCATTTTATTTTTATTTATTTCTATTTGCCTTCACAGGAAGCATAATCAAAATAAAAGAACTGCCTCTGTTGACCAATCAAGTGGAAAACAGATTTTTTAAAAATGTCTGAGATACATTTTTATTTTGCCTCAAAAAAAGGGGTGCAGGGAAGAATCTCAAAATGAAGAAAATATTTCTAAAACACTTAATGTATAAGTAATATTATGTCAGCAGCCCCTTGACTAATATCACAGCTTGTGCATATTATTGTCAACTAGCAGAGAAATGATATCTGACCTAAGATTTTTAACTAGCTTGAGGCCACCAGTCTATAGAACTGACAATTCATTAGCTGAACAGGAGGTAATTTGTCACACAAAACTCTTAGGAGAACTCTCACTATTAAGAGCTTGGTGTCTGTTTATGCCCTTCAATCATAGATACTGATTTCCACCTGATATAAGAGATTATACTCTATGTCTTCTATCATCTAAAACCTTTCTTTTTCTTTTGAATGGTGTTGATGCATACAAAAAGAGTGTTAACTCCCAGTGCGAGATTCATTTTTCAAAAGCCATAACATTTCCATCTGTCAACTGGTGTGCCATTGAACTATTCATCCGAGCTCCTGGGATATGTGATACAAATCTGAAAAGAATTAGATCCATATACTCCAGTTGCATCAGTTTTTCTACATCAACTTCCCCTTACCTATGATGCCTCCAGATATGATGGCCAACAGCTCTCCTGATACCCAGAAAGCATGGCCTGGTGAGTAAGGCTGCTTACGTGCACACATTTCTCTTTTAAATCAGTGAGATTCTTATACTGTATTGGGACTCAGCAAGCCTTCTGAAAGTTGAGTAAATCTGGAGGAGGCTTGGATAAGGATCCAGGTAGTCTTCTTTGACCCTTTTCAGAAGGTGCATTGGACTATCTCTTGTGAAAGGTTGGTTGAGATGATTCACTGTGGTTTGATGTTAACCTATGTGCTTACTGTAGAAGAGAACAAGATTAGACCAGGGAGTCTAGAGACCATCATAGGCCAGAAGGCCACAGGCATATCTAGGAGAGATCTGAATGCTTCAGAAATAATCGTAGGAAACGCAAGTGGCCTGTGCTCTGCATGATTCCTGCTCCTGGTATAGATTGATCCCTGGTCTGACTTGGTATAAGTGCGGTTTCCTATATTCTTAAGAAATTGTTTTCTTTGTGGCATAGACTTGCTTGGTATTTGAGACACACAACCCATCATTCTTGGATTGGAAAGGCCTTGGGTACATAGGGGTGTCGGGAGGGAGCAAAGAAAGAAATGGAAATGTGGTAATAGTTCAGAGTTCTCCTTGATTGTGCTGCATAGACTTAGAACATAAAAATTCCAAGGTACGATCAAGTAAGACATGGTTGGTCAGGTTTATTGAACAGAGGTTAGAGAATGTGGAGCATATGAGAAATTAATAGATGTAGAGCCAACAACAAAATAACTCTTTGCCCATCAGCAGAAAAATAAAAGCTATGCTTTATGTGCAGCATTATCTAAACTCTCAGCAGGAAAAAAATAATAAATTGTTTTCTCAGCATGGAAGAAATTATATTTGTGTCCATTTTGTTTTCTTCCACAAACTCAGATTTTTTTTTCTTTAAAAAAAGTAAAGTCCTTACATTCTTGGGGGCAGCCAACAGTAAATAAATTTGGCATGCTGCAGTGGGGGTGTTGTCAGGAATGGTCTTTTATGAAAAAGTCTCACTGACTTCCGCATCCATTTTGATCTTTTCTTCTGACGCATTTCTGCTTCTTAAAGAAAAAGACTGAGTATATCATAAAATCACATTGCATTGAAATGTACCTGTGCTAGCTCTGGATGAAGGTATAAAATGTCTATAGTGGACCCTCTGGATATGTGGGCCTTTGGTTCCAGGACCCACCACGAATAGCAAAAAATGTGAATGATTGTGTCCCATATTATTAAATGGTGGCAATCTGCACATGTATGCTTCAGCATATCTGCATTCACATCACCACACTGCTCTATGACCACTTGAAGTTGCAGACCTGGAGGTCACATATATGGAGCATCCATTGTATTTGGGAAAACAAGATGCATATCTATTCAGAATTAAGTCTCACAGAGTTCAATGGGGCTTACTCCTAGTCAATGCTTAAGAATTAATGCTTTCTAAACCACAAAACATAATGAGATGTTGATGTTCTATTGTGTCTCATTACCCTTGCCCATTTTCAGAACCCCTAGACAGCAACTATTCTGGGTTTAGAGAATCTGTTAGTCAAGATACTGTCCATAGGGATTACTCCTCTGGCATCCTTTGTGCTCTTTTCCTCTGGTCCTTGTTGACTCTGTTTCCCAGAGGGGTGGGAGAAAAGTGATAAGGCATGTGGAATTTACTGTTGCTTCTTTCTCTTCTCACTTCTGTCTTAGTCACAGAGATTTAAGTGAAGGTTTAAGCAATGGAGGGGTGTGAAGGGGAGATTACAGTGGTTGGTGTTGGGTGCCCTGCTTAGTTCTGTCACTGCAGTTGACCAACAGTGCTGAGCCCTGCTGCTTTCTTTGTTGCTTTATCTCTTCCATCTCCAGGCACTTCGGTCCCCATAGGAGCCCATGTTCCACATTCTTGTGCCACCCTAGGTGATACGTTTTCTGCTAGGTTTGCTGGTGGGATGAGTTCTTTAGAAAATGAAACAATGAAGCAGCAGGTTTCTGAATTTAAGAAGTAATAGATAAATAGAAAAGAAGACACAAATAAGTAGCTCATCTTGCTCTAGCAGACAGATGCATATGATTTGTCTCTGGTCAGAATTTTGGGATTGTAATAACAGGTATAGCAGTTGGTTGTTGTTTTTACACAGCTGACAAGGTCTTTATCGTACTTGCTTGCCCCTATGATACTTCTCCTCAGGTTGTGAGTGGTAGCAGTACTGCAGTGAAAACTGGATGATTGAGGAACAAGACACAAGATTTGCAAAACAAAGTAAAACAAAAGATGAAGAATAGGAATAAAAATTATAATAAACTTATGAGGAAAAAATGAGAAAATTAGGACCTAGTATCATGAAGATTGAACATGATTGGGAGCTATGGAATGTAAAGTGATGTTTGGAAATTTGTTATTTTATATCTCGCCTTTCTCCTGACAGTGGGACTCAGGTCAGCTAACAACATTTAAACAGTTCAAATTAAAACATCTGTAAGAAACAGGAGATGGAACAAGGGGGCAGATTCCTGCATGACATGGGGGTTGGACTCGATGGGCCTTGTGGTCTCTTCCAGCTCTATGATTCTATGGAAGAATGGAATGCCCACCTGAGACATTTGGACTGGCTGGAACCCAGAACAAGAACACTCCACTTGAGTGGCAGATGGCACAAGAAAAACAAGCAATTCCCTAGAGTTCCATCCTGCTCATTCTGCTTCCACCTCTCACCACACATTCTAACATGAACTCAGGGAGGGACTGTGCAACTGTGAGCTTTGCTGATTCTTAGTTGCTGCCGTCTTTGGGGTAGTGAGCAATAGCAGTTACATTTCTATACCGCTTATCAGTGCTAACCACTCCCTTAGCAGTTTACAATGTGTTAGCTAATTGCCCCCAACAAGCTGGGTACTCATTTTACTGACCTACAGAAGGATGGAAGGCTGAGTCAACCTGGAGCACTGAAGGATTGAACTCACAATGTTGTGGCTGCAGCATCAACAGTTAACCACTGCACCACTGAGGCTCCTGATTTAAGAAGTACAGCCTTGTCCTCTTCTGTGCTGTCCCCTTTTATTTTCTTTGGTTTCCCCTTTTCTTCTCCATTTGGATGCCATAGGGAAAAATAAAGCTCTCAGTTTGTGAGGATTTTCATGTCCACCCCGATCTGGTCTGTACGATATGTTTCTATAACTTTCCAAGATTTCTTTCAAGCTGTGCCTTCCCTCCCTGTATGTATATGCAGACACACATTCTAGAATAATGAAAGACATTTTGCTAGGTTATGATATGTTTTTATATAATTTCCACAGCTTTTTTTAAAAGTTTTTTTTTATTGCATTACCAAAGGAAAAATGGTGAGGCAACAATATTTTTCTCTCATACATTTTCCCCTTACTGGTATCCTGTTTTCCAGTTTCTATCATGTTGACCCCACATAGGAATACAATTTTGCATAATTCTCAAAGCAATAGGCAGCCTTTTCTTCAATTATGCTTCATCCAGAGACAATACCAGGAAAGACATAGGAATATTGGTTTAGTTCTGTATACAGTATTAATTTTAAAATGTTTAGATTTTGCATTACGGTCAGACAATCAAGCCAACTATGTAGGACGTATCTTAGAAGAATCAAGACTTTGAAGAGCCTGCAAATCTGTATTTTTGAGAAAAGCTGAAATGAACACCGTTTTTATATGTATAACACATGCTTTGGTTATTTTAGAGCAATAACCAGTAATGACTGAGGACTGTTCCAATGGAGCAGGGTGAAGCTTTTGAAGCACTTAATTTCACATTTGGATACTGCTGTAACATACAGTACCAGCAATTCCCATAGATATTATGTAGTTGTAGATCATAAACTTTTAGCTTAAATTAAACATCACAGCTGGTTGCTTTAGTGTGATGCATTAGAGCACAAATGTTCCAACAGCTTGAATAAAATGAACAATGCTGCGAAGGAAGGAAGACCAAAGGTCAGTTTGCATGATACTCAATGATCTTCATGCATTGCTTGTTACTGTGGTTGTTGGTTTATATAGCATTGGTGCATTCAGTGGACTCCAGCTTCTTGCGAAACTGAGTGTGCAGTTTGGGTAGAGGTTACAGATATGGAAAGATTTCTACTAGTAGTTGTTTGTTTATTAGCTTTATTAACCTTTCTTCATAATTGTTCAGGCTTAGGTGGAAATTGCAGAAAATCCATAGTGAAATAGTGAAAATTCTCCTGTGGCTGTACTAGCTTTATTTGTAATTGTTAATGGTCCCAGGGAATATAACTGGAGCATAAAGAAGAGGCTTGCAAGTAATCAGTAATATCTACTCATTCACAAGATATTATATATATATATATATATATGTATGTATGTATGTATGTATGTATATGTATATATCTATATCTATATATATCAGAAAATAGAAGGTTTGAAACTTTGGAAACCAGGGAGGCCCTCAGTTTGGTTTGATATCCAATGGGTTATGCATGTACCACAGTAGTTCAGGAGGTCTTCATTTTTACATATCCCCCATTCCTCTGGACTGAGGATTTGAACTGATGGTGAAAGCAACATAGAGAGAGCCCTTTGAGATCCTGGGCAAAATATTCATACGATGACCTTTGAAATATCATTTATGATGGTCTTGAGAATATTTTTCAGAAAGGTCTTCTGTGTTAACAATTCTTTTAAAAGTTAACCACAGATAACAAGAAGTGTTTACTTCATTTGCTGGTGCTGACAGAGGCATCAAAGCATCTTAGTTGCATATATTGAAGAAAGTCTGTGATCCTGAGTCTACATACTCTGCCAAAAGACAGTCTTGGAGTTATCTCTTAACTTAACCTGCTAAATGAAATAAGAAGCAGTCTAAAAGGTCACTGGACATGAAGTGTTTGCAGGCAAAACAACAGAAAAAGTTGTGGTGTCACTGTGTTGTTTTGTGCCTTCAAGTTGTTTCTGACTTGTGGCAACCTTAAGATGAACCTATCATGGGGTTTTCTGGAGCCAAGAGTGTATAATGTTCCCAAACTCTCTAAGTGCGTTTCCATGGCTGAACAGGAATCATAGTGTTAGGGTGGATAAACAAACCACATCTCACTGTATCACCAGACATGCAGCTGGCTTTGATGCCCCAAACAAAAGGTAGGAGGGTAGAAAAGAGAAGGAAAGACAGGCAGACAGACACACACAACTTTGGCCAAAGGATCCCAAGAAGGATGATTTATTCTTTCAGGCTTCCCTTCTTATACCATTTCTATGTTTATATTAAAGAATGTATTATGGAAAAGAAAAGATTTATGCCTCAGCATTAGCAGAGTCACAGCTTGTACACATGTTACATTTTATCTGACCCTTAACATTCCTAAGTCTGTGTTGCTCCAGGCAACATCCTGGGTCATTCCCAGACATCTTTCACAATAGCAGTGTCCTTTACTTGTACATACTGATTATAAACAGGAGCAGAACAGAATAAATAATTCTAAAGCAAGGTAGCTTGATGAGCCCTGAGTGCCAATTAATACCACAGTTAATTGTTATGAAGTATAAATTCTATAGCAAGTTACAGAAACCAGATTTCAAGCCTGACAATAGTCCAATGTGAAAACCAATACACCACTCTGGTTGTTGTATCCTAGGGATAGTTAAAGAATTTCATTTCAGGTTTTTTAATAATATTTGCCAAATTTCACACAACCTGAATTGGAGAGAAAGCAAAACTGAAAGATTTCTCCACCTCTAAATGTTACTTCCTTGTTCCAGGAAGAAAACAAAATTCATAAATAAAGCAAAGTGACAGTATCCTTGATTTTTAGCTCTTCTTTGAGGCAATAGCTAAACTTAAAATTCTCAAGTAAAATTCTTGAGCCCATTATCTTTGCTGATTGTGTGCAGCCAGGAAGTTAGGGTGGGGGAGAACTTTATCTGAAATGGTTTTCTTGTCCCAGAGGATGACAAATGATTTAAAAATACAAAGAAATGTGAGGTATGGCTAACTTTGCCTTTGAAATTCCATTGTTATGCAATTTTTTTTTCAAAATCTACACAGTCATTAAAAGCATAGTTTCCTCTACAAATACATAAATATAGCATCCATGAACTACAGATTCAAGTCTTTGACAATTAAACCACAAGGGAAAGAATAATGTACTCTTCCTCCATCTGTTATTTGGGATGTAATGATGAGGAAAGGACCTGTGAAGGCAATTCCTTTGAGAAGCTTTCAAAATGAAGAATAGCAATCATTCTCTCAGTTTTTCCCCTATAACCAATGCTCCAGAAAAAGTGCAGAGATTCTCAGCTACAAAGCTACTTCATATTTCAGCTGTCGCTCAACTGAACTGATAGGAGAAAATCAGAACGTGACATTAAAAATAACAGTGTACATCACATAAAGTTTCATCATATTATTTTGTTGATTTGGTAACACTCAACTCTTAAACATGAGTCCAGAAGAAATTTGGAACTGGTGGTTCCCTTTTCCACCTCCAACAGATTGCTCTAAAAGAGGGATACAGTATAAATATCATTCTTTCTCCACAGAAAACCGACATCTCAAAGAGAAAGGTTCTATCTTATTAGGGGAATGGGACTGCTGTGATAGTGTAGGTTTAACTTTTAAAATATGAAACACCATCACAGTAAATTCTTCCATTCTCCTCATAAAACCTGTATCCCTTGCCCCCCCCCAAAAAAATCCCAGTTGAAATTCCATCAGGGATGGCCCATTCCATTTTTAGCCTGAGGTGAAAGTTGAGTCCCCATATAGAAACTGACTAGGGTAGCAGCTGAGTCTTGAATATTGGCACCAGGAAGCTGTCGTTCACCACACTTGAAAAAACAGAGTAGTTTAGGAAGGACAAGCTGTGTGCTGTTCACATCTTTGTCTTCCAACAGGCAAAAACAGCTGGGGAACCTGCTTCTACTGCTGTTTACCATTTGCAGTGTAAGGTGGTCAGTCATCTTGTTGAACGTTACTGAAACACCAGTCCACCCTTGTTTCCCAGGTAGAATCACAGAGCTGAAATTGGGCTCTGAATCAAGTTGGGAAGGAGTTTTACACATAGAGACATATGCAATTGCTCTAGGTCAAGAGAGAACATCTTGTCAGCCCCTGCTGTCAGATTAGCTGCAGGTGGTGGTTTGAGGAAAAGGAACAAAGCTTTATTGAAACATCAAGATTTGCATACAGTTTCTTAACATAAACAAGTCAGGGGAACAGAGAACAGATTATTCTAACAGAGGTATTCTTTCAGTGAACAAATGCATGGTCTCAGTCAGTTATCTTATTTACCTTTGACACAAGTCAAGAAGACAGAATGACTTGTTCAGTATTGCTTAAGAACTCAGAAACAAACACTAAATGCTCAGAAAACTTTTTACCCACAACAATCTCACTCTGCCTAATGGTAGGGCAAGCCTAGTTTCCTGTCTGTGAATCCATTTATGTTAAACCAAGCAATCCAAAAGAAGCCCACTTGGGATTTGGCAGGTGAGGATCTGATGCATCTATTGCTCCCTCCTGAGTCAATGGCTGACTTCTTGTGTATGATAGGATGGTCCCACTGCAATACTTTTACAGATGTAATCCTACAGTTGTCTCCTGAGTCCAGTGGGATCTACAACCAAGTAACTGTGTGTAGGTATATACATATAGGTATGTGTACAGATAATCTGGCTGTAAAGTGTTCTAATTTCTTTTAATTGTCAAGTTGTTTAACATGCTTTTAGACTATTGAAGTATTTCTTACAGTTTTCAATATTTAACCTGTTCAAATTATTATTTTTTAAATATTATTTACCACCTGGAGAAACCTTGGAGATAAGGCAGAATATAAGAATTTTAATAAATTGGATAAATAATAAAATACGTTTGCAGCTTTGAGGTGAGCTCACCATAAAAATTAACACCGCCTAGCATTATAAAAGCATTAAAATGTACTATTTTGATGATAAAAATGAATATACTATGATAAAAAGATTAAAAACATAAAAACATAAAAAATTAGACTATAAACGAAGAAGCCTAATATCCAGTTTAATTGGTAAAAGTCAAGACACATAGAAAGATGTTGCAATGGCTGTAGAAAAAAAACAGCTAAAGAAAAACCAGACTGTTTATTTTACAAAATTTTATAATTCTGTTTAGTAAGTATTTTATGGCTTGGCCTCATAAATTTATAAACTTTTATTTGTGTTACTTTTTTTCCACTTAGGTTTGTTACAGTGATGGTGTTTGTTATAGTCCTAAACAGTTTAGGATTTAGATAGCTGAAGAACCGTTTTCTGTGCCCTCCACACAGTGGAGGCTGGTAGCTCTGATGTTCTTAGTTTTAACCTATACCTTTAAGGAACTACCTAAGGTTCTGGACCAGTCTGGAAGACAGGAAAAGTCTGGAGAAAAGACCCAGATCAGATTCTTTACCTCACTGACATTGAAACCACTAGTGCCTACTGCTGCCTTGTCAGGTCATCTCTTTGTCAAGAGCGTCTGGAGAAGTCCTCTTCTGTATCCATCCAATACGCGGTTTGTGGGATATGGAAGCATTTCTTCTGTGTGGCTTTTCTCAGGCGTTCTCTCTCTCTCTCTCCCTGGAAAGCTTACCTTGGCTTTCTTTTGCTGGCCTTCTATTTCTACATGAAAACCTACCCTCTGAAAATAAAATAAAAATAAAATGAAAAAAGGCTAAGTGATTTTTTAAAAATTAATGCCATATCTGCAAATGCTTTCCCCTGCTGAATTTATCTCATTGTTCCTGTACTGTTTGTTGATTGCATTGTTGTTTTTAATCTTCATTGTTGTCTTTTGCTGTAATCTTTTTGTTGTATCTTTTTGTTTGTTTGTTAAGGTATTCATGCCTAAATACCTTAAAGGCACCAGATCCCCTTGAATCTTGGAAGCCCTGGTTAGTACTTGGATGGGAAACCTCCAGTGAATACCAGATACTGTAGGCTGTATTTCAGAGGAAAGAACTGGCAAAACCACTTCTGAGTATTCCTTGCCTAAGAAAACCCTAAGAAATTCAGGAGTTCGCTATAAGTCAACAGGTGGCTTGAAGGCACATACACAGAGAGAAGTATTCATAATGAACAAGAAAATTAATTAAATACAAATGAATGAAAGAGAGGAGTGCAGACCATGATGCAAGATGTGACTGTGTATGTTAGATGTTCTAAGCATGTGAAATGTTAAGTGTGACTAAATTCTTATGTATAGGCAGCCATGTTGGGAAACTATGGTTAGCTTATCATCTTAATGAGTGTGCACCCAACAGGAAACTTGAATTGAACTGCTTCTGCCTGTTGCAAGGGAGGAAGCCTTAAGAATTGGGGGCGGGGGAAGAACTTCATAAGCAGCATCAAAGTAACACAGAAAGCACTGGAATAAAACAAGAGTGACAGTTCTGGCTGTCGTCAATGTCTAATATATACTGTCCGTTATCATCGTAATTGTCCCAAATTAATTTATTCATGATACAAGCAATGAAACCTAGCAGTGTATGTGCCCTGACTTTGGACCAGACCCTTTAGGAGTGTCTGTAAGAAGAAACACTGACTTAAATCCTTTATATACACGTCTGATGTGAAATAGAGCAAAAGGTCCTTGGAATGAACATTTGATTGCTGGGACCCTCGGGACACACAGCATCTGCCAATGCTTTTTAAAAATGTGAAAATGTAAACAAAAATTTTGCATATGTTTAAAACTGGTTATTTTGACCTTGTATCCTTTATGCTTACAGAGATTTTCTAATTAGAGGGGGTAGAAGAGATCTCAAGGGGTTCATTCCTTTGGTTCAAGAACTGGGCAAAGTTTTACTCAGGATCTCATTTCACTACGTTCTTTTTTCTTTTCTTTTCTTTTGGTCTGTACAAGGCACATCTGGGCATAATACTCTTGTTTCCCTGTCCCTCCCAAACGAGGCATGCTAAGCTGGCCAAATGAGTTTCTGTATTTCAACTCCCACCATAATTTATGTTTTTGCTACTCTGCAAAAGTTTGCTTTCTATCAAACATAATTAAAACTTTCAATGAACAAGAACGAAATCCTCTTTTACTAAAAAGGAGTTGTGTTTCCAGGATGCACACCCATAACCAGATCCATAAAATATTATAGACTTAGAAAGTGAAAGCCCCCCTGCCTTTTATTTTTGCAAAGCTAACAGTCCTTTTTTCATATATCAAGAGCCCATTTTATATGGTTTTTCCTATACAGAATGAATATGCATGGAGAAGAACAAAATCTTAAATTCAAGAACACCATATGCTCATCAGCTGTGTCTGCACCAAATCTATATACATACAAATTGAATATGCCTAACTCCTATTTGAGAGCTAGCATGGTGTAGTGATTTGAGCATTGAACTATGATTCTGGAGAACAGAGTTTGACTCCTCACTTGGCCATAGAAACCCATTGGGTGATCTTGGGCATGTCACACACCCTCAGCCCCAGAAAACTCCATGATAAGTTCACCTTAAGGTTGCCATAAATTAGAAATAACTTGAAACAACAACAACAATAACAAGTCCTCTTCAGTATTCAAAGAGTCTTCAAGTACATCTGCAGAAGGTCTACAGAGCAACATGTCATTTATGACTGCTGGTTTCCATGTCAATGGTGTAGTTAATCTGCTCTGGGTTCAAGTATGATTCAGCTCCTTGGAGAATGATTCAGCAGAGTTCAGCACCTTGGATAGGGTATCACACCACTAATAGATCCAAAGTATAAAGTAAAACCCAGAGTGGATTAACCACTCCATTGGTGTGGAAGATCTCACCACATTGCTATATGTGCTATCCCCATTCCTCCCACTGTCCAAAGATAAATTGTAAATGCAATTGTAAACATCGCTCTTGCTTCTGTGGAGATCCATCTAAATAGGCTTCATGTCTTCTTGCACAATAGAACAGAGCTTGAAAAGTTATTTTTAACAGGAACAAATTATCACCATTCTACCACTGTTCAACATCTCCTTATATGCATTCTTCCTAAGGCTGATTTTTCAAATTCTGGATTAGGAGAGGAAAAGAAGAATCTGGCAAACACTCAGACACTTCCCAGATAATGCTCGAAGAACTCTTCAATAGACATATAGCCTTTCCACACATTGAAGATCTTGTTTTCTGCAGGGTCCCAGATCATGCATCTTATTGTATGTACAAACTTCATACAGACAGAGCTGATTAATGTATGAAGCTCAAGGGTGAAGATAGAAAGCAGAAGCCCATTATATCTTCCACAGGTCCATTCTATCCACTGTTCAACCATATGAAAAGAGATAAGCTCTATATTTTTTTCTTTAATATTATTATGTCCATCAAAGAATTTTGCTTCTGGGTCAGAAGATAAAGAGTGCTCAAGCAACTTAATAAGTTGTGGACAAAACTAGGAAGATCTCCCACCTTGCCCAAAGGAGCACTACAATTCTTACATGCACCTTAACAGTACACACCCCATGAAAATACAAAGAAATGGCTGGAATAAATGTTCAGATCCCATGCTGCTGTGAGAGAATGTGACTGAATTGGGAGCTGTGTAATCTGTTAAGTGGTACTGCTAAGTGGTTTATGGATTCCTCTCCCCAATAGTCTTGTCTTCTCAGTTAAGAAAATAAACACCAACAGACTTCAGCAGCTGCTGCCCACTGAAGCTAATATGAGCAAAGCAGAACATCACCTGCACCTCATACCCAAAACAAACCATGGTTGTGAGGTGAGGTCTGCTGACTAAGGAGATGTATACCAACAGCTTTCAACAAAGCTCTTGCTAGTCAGCAAAGCTATCTGCCCCAGTGAGGAAGCTACAGCTTGTTACTTTGCAGTACAGACATAAAGTTAGGATGCAACCAATTTTCCTGTTCCACATTTTGCCCAGTACATATGGCATGGCACATTGAGAGGTGACGTTTTGTGACAATACTATGCAGAATCTAATAAATATGAATAAATGCTTTTCTATCACATGTACACGATCCAATCAGTTTTTCCAAAACTACCAGGGCCAATCTACTTTCTCATATTTATCACTGTCCTCTGAATCACCAGATGCTTTGAATATGTATCATCAATAGCTGCACAGAATGCAACAATATAACTGAGAGCCACCCTAGTGCTCAGTAGAGTGGGAAATTGTTGCCATGCTTATTATGTTGGTTGGAGTATTTATTTTCCTAGAGTGAGGTAACATCTTTATGCCATGGTAACCATGCTATCCACTGATCTGAAGCATTAAAAATCACCATCATCATCATCATCATCATCATCATCATCATCATCATCATTATTATTATTGGATAAAAAACCCGGTAATACACAAGACAATTTTAAGAGACAAAAAAGGAAGCAGAGGAGACATAGATGAATCACAAGTAATACCTAATAGTTTTCTTAATACTTCCATTTCATATATTTGTTGACAAAACACTAGTTAAATCACTGGAATTTGAGAGGAAGCATATGTTGTTGTTGTTGTTGTTGTTGTTGTGTGCCTTCAGGTCATTTCCGACTTGTGGTGACCATAAAGAGAACCTATCCTGGAGTTTTCTTCACAAGATTTGTTCAGAGGGGGCTTACCTTTGCCTTCCTTTGAGGCTGAGAGAATGTGATTTGCCCATGGTGACCCAGCCAGCTTCCATGGCTGAGCAGCAATTTGAACTCTGGTCTCCAGAGTCATAGTTTAACACTCAAGCCACTACACCACCCTGGCTCTGAGTATATGGCTAGTGGCTATACTTGCATAGTTTTTTTTCTGTTCCGGAAATGCTTATACATTTTTCTGTTCCGGAAATGCTTAGACACATGCCTTACATCATTATAATTATTCAGTGTTGGTACTATCTGTACCTGTGGTGTTTGTAGTAGGCTTCTATAGAAAGCTGTCATCACTTTTGTATGAATGAGACCTCTCAGTACGATTGAGTTAATGATATGCTGGACGTTCTTAGACATGGAACTTGGTGCCAATCTGCTTCTGGTATCCAGGAATGCTATAGCCTTATCTATACAGTATTTGCATGTACCTTCACAGCTAATTGCTGAATGCTATGGCCTATGATCCATAGAGTTAATTTCCAAGTAGTGCTGTTTTTGGATTTCTGCAAAATGGGATGTGGTCAGCCATCTGTGCTTTCTGTCTTTCCCACTTCAGTCTTCTCCCCTACTGTGGGGAGAAATATGCCAGCTCCACAAACATAGCAGTGGTATGCATAAGGACAATACTTAACTATGAAATCAGTTTTTTTCTAGGAACACTGGAGTTCTCATATTTAGGACTGCAATGAAAGAGACCAGTAGCGATCTTGGACTTTTTCATTAACCACTGAAAAAAATATAGAGAATAATATCCTAACTATTCTTAGTTCAGGCAGAAAATGAAAGTGATCATACAATTAACTACTATAATCACACACTCTTAGCCCCAGGAAACCCCCTGATAGGTTCACCTCATGGTCACCATAAGTCAGAAGGCCACCACCATGGCCACCGCGACAACAGATCTTGAGAGCTGGCATGATGTAGCAGTTTCAGTATTGGCCTATGACTCTGGAGACTAATATTCATTCTCAGCCGTGGAAACCCAATGGGTGTCCTTCGCCACAGTCTCTCAGCCTTAGAGGAAGGCAAAGACCAACCTGCTTTGAACAAATCTTGTGAAGAAGTTCCCATGACAGGTTTGCCTTAAGTCAGAAGTGACTTGAAGGCACACAACAACAACAGTAACAACAGCAACAGGTGCATCAGTGCCAGCAAGCAAGAGATCTTGAAAATAAACTTGCTTTCACTAGCAGTCTAAAATTGTAGTTTGCTCATTACACCTGCAGTGTTCTTTTGTCTTTATTATTAGGAAGACCGAAGAATGTGGAAGAAGTGGCAATGTAATCTTCCATTTCTTTTCTCTTCGTCGTAATTGTACTTACACAGTCTTGATATCCTTTCCCCTTCCCTCAGCTAGGTAGGCAGTACATTGGAAGCACATCACAGTGAGGTTTAATTAATGTCAAGAGTCATCAATAAACATTAGTCGCAATTGGAATAAGCTTAGTGTAATGATTCCTGCAATCTAACTGACTAATACACCTGCCACTAAAATCTATGTGGAAAGTGACTGACATTGGTCTCAGTAACATCACTTTCAGAATTGTGTACCAGATGGCCAAAAAAGACTTGCAGGAGACACCATCCCACTTGGGGTAATGTCATTACTGGCATTGTTTCTGCCAATAATGTCTTTATTTGTGTCACTAGGAATATTTATATTGTGTCTTTCTCTTGAACTTCTTAAACATAAAAGACTTCTAAGGAGAACAAGCTTGTATTAACTGGAGTAGAAACCCTTCCTGGCCACAAGGAGTATAAATATTTCACCATCCTATTTACAGCTTGCATATTGGTGACTCCTATAGGTGAGTTCCTCAATGCAGGTAGAATAAAAGAATTCTTTGAACAGCTGTGGAGATATTGATGGTGTGAAGTGCTTTGCCTCCTGCATTCTTTTATGGGTGCTTGTTCCTTGCTGGAGAGGTGGAGCCAACATATGTCAATAGAGACATCCTCAGTTTAGGGGCTAAGAGTATGTGACCAAGGTCACCCAGTGGGTTTCCATGGCTGAACAGTGAATTGAACCCTGGTCTTCAAGGTCATAGTCAAATGCTCAAACCACTACACCATTCTGGGTCTCTAGACATATATAATTTTTCTCAGAGTTCAACATATTGACTAATCTCATGATGTCCCTCTTTTAAAATTGTTTAATTTATATGCCACCTTCCTCCCATTCCTTAGACTGAATCAAATCTCTCTCTCTCATTTACCCCATACTACATCACATTCTGGCTAAAATCTGTGTTTCTTGAACCACAGCTCCTAAGAGATATCTCCTTGACTTCCCATGAAGAGAAGTTAAAATCTCTCAGTTTAATTTCTTCAGCACTCCTTTGAAGAATACCAGAAGCTTTCCTGTCCTGTCCGTCCTGTCCTGTCCACCATCCATATTGGATTATTAGACTTTTCCCCTTCTTTCTTGAAAATTCATGTCTATTTTAGCCCATATTTTACTTAATATATTTATAGAGAACCAGCATGCTGTAATGGTTTGAGCATTAGACTATAGCCTTGGAGACCAGGGTTCAATTCTTTGTGCAGCCATGGAAATTCACTGGGTGACCTTGGGTGCATCACACACTCTCAACCCCAGAAAATCCTGTGATAGGTTCACCTTAGGGTTGCCAAAAGTTGGAAATGACTTGAAAGCACACAACAACAGCAATGTCATTTCTATTTTGATTTTTTTCCTTACATATTCACTTTAATTCATTTTCTCAATGATTAAATAATGTTTTGGATTTTTGTGTGTGTGCGTGCGTGTGTGTGTGTGTGTATACACACACATGTATATGTATTATCAGGGAATCAAAGCACGGAACCCTGGGAAAATGCTCAGACTACTGCAAGGCATTGCATCATACTCCAGCAGTGTGTATTGCAAGACATTGCATCATGTACTGTGGTGGTGTGCAAAGGGTTCACAGTGGTGTGTATACCCCTGTAGCTCATTGGATGTAAATGTGTATTATAAGGCAGCTATGTCCAGGTCATGTTGTCGTTTGACCAAACCCAGTGTCTGGTGTAAGCTTTTGTCAGTCTGTTTTGTGTTCTTGTACATATCAGAACCTTGAAGCTAAGATAAAGTGCCTCCTGCTTGGAAGTAAGCTTCTCTGTGTGAGTATCCTTCTTGGGAGCAGGATTGCTGCTGTCAGTTTGCTGAGAACCTTTTTTACGCTGTGTCTCCATGGGGGTTGATTCTCTCATCATTCTCCCAACAAGTATATCTATCTAGACTGAGAGAGGGAGAGAGAAAATAACTTGAAGACACACAGCAACAACAACAGTAGTTCATTATGTTAACTGGGAGCCATAGAACATAGGAAGCTGTGTTATACTAAGTCAGACCATTGCTCTATCTAGCCCAAAGTCAACTCTGTCAACTCTGACTGGCAGCAGCTCTCTAAAGCTTCAAGCAGGATTCTCTCCTAGCTCTCCTTGGAGAGTCTTACATGAGCTGGTGGTCTCCCATCCACCCATGTGCTACCTAGATCCAAGTGCTAAGCAGCCCCAGAGTGTATTCTGGGTGGTAATAGTCTTGTCACTCTTTCCATGAATATAGGTTTTGGACTCTGTTCTATGGTTCTAATTGTGTATAGCTGTAATTGGGAATAAATGGCATTGAAGTCAATAGGGCTTAGTGCTGGTTTGATATGTTCAGGACTGCACGTTTAAGGATGGAGAGAAAAAGTAAACTGGTTTTAGACATTGTTAAGAGATAGTTGCCACGGGGATCTAGGGAGCAGGAATTTTCCTGGACCAATATACCAGGGCAGCTGTAACTATAGGCTGCGTGGTAGACTTCAGCATGTCTTTCTGATCCAGCTAGGTAAACTGAACAAGAAGTGTTTTCATTTCCACAAGATGTAGTTATGGGCATTAGGTCTTTTTTTTTTTACAAGGACAAGACATTCATGATGGCTTGTTCTACTAGCGGCTATGATTCATTGAAAACATAACTTCAGCATGCCCTCGTTTATTTTGTTTTCCTTGCTTCCAAAAAGCAGCTAGTGAATCATGTAGTTGGTAGGTTTTGATCAATAAACATTTCGACAGAAAAAAAAGAAAAGCATTTATGAATGTAGTGGTACAGTTGTAATGCATACATTGCATGTGAATATGTGGCTCCTTTAGTTTGTCCTTTCAAATCTAATGCTTTATTATCCTGTAACTTTTCATATTGCTTTTTTGAGCATCAGTTTTCCAATGCTGTTTTCAGTTGCCTTTCCACAAGTACTTGAAAATTGCTTTTGCTTTCCATTTCTTCAGAGCTATGTTACAATAATCATAAAGAACTCCACAAGTAATATTTAATATTAGGTGAATTTCTAATGTGCCTTACACAGAGCTTAGAAAAGTTGCTTTTGCAGAATGCAGCAACCAGAATACTCCAGCCGGCATGCCCACTGAAACTCAGTATTGGTACTTCAGTGAATCTGTGGTATTGTAATTCATGTTTAATTATTGTAAAGCCTGCAAAACACAGATGTGTGTTATACACCAGCAAAATAAGCCTTCTGTGAATGTAATGCTTAAAACTGATATTTGCTACTATTTATATCACTATGATCTAACTGACATTATAGAAAAAAAGAATGTTATTTGAGCTGGATTCCTGCCTCTCTCCCAAAATACTTCTTCAAACAGAGTGCTCTATCTGATGAGTAGGTGCAATTTAATATGTGTTTTCTCCTTCACAGTTATTGTTTTATAGACTTTGGTCTTTTTTATTCATTAATGCTAATATTTCCATTTATAACCCACTCCTGAAGGGGAAAAAATGAAAACTAGAATGCATAACAAAAACATTAAATGAGCCAGCAATAAACTAGCAATAATAGGTGTGTATGTATACTTGTGTAAATTAATCTACAGTATATCAGTTAATCCACAACATAGTAATCCACCAGAAGTCTGGCTTCCTATGAATGAGCTGTGAGCTGGTAGATGCAACCTGTTCAGTCCTGTTTCTCTCATTCTGGTAGGTGTGGATGACTAAACTAACTTCAAATTGAAAGCTGGCTGCGGTTCATGAACCTCAGAATCCAGTTTGTTGCCTTCAAACAAGCCAAGATTCATAACATAAGGACAACCACAACTTTATGATTCTTTATGGTTCTTGTGATTAAAATATCATGGGAGGCTTCTGATTTCTAATTAGTGTGGTCATGCATGCTAGCGAAAGCCAAGATGGGATGATCAGGTATGCACACATCTTGTTTGCACAGATCTTGTTTGTTGTAATCCAGCATTCTAACTTACCATTCTGTCTAAACGTTCCTCCTTATGGAAGGAGGGAATAGACTATGAGCGTGGAAACTACTAGTCCTCTTTTACGGCAGGATGAAAAAAATTCCCAATAGGATAAGAAATGTCTTCATCCTATGGTATGCAAAGGAAACAGTATGGAAAGAAGGTCCTTAGCATAGTGTTGTTTTCTCCTGTCTACTCCATGTCATGCTTATCTGGAGAAGAGAGCATTGAGCATTAAAAATGACTGGTTCAACACATCTGGGGCATATAAGCTTGTGGATGTTGCATCTGGTGACAGTAGGATCTGATATCTTTTCTCCTTCTTCTGAGATGGTTTCTTTGATCCAAGACTTCCTTGATGCTTCTCACTTTAAGAAGGAATTTTGTACTTTATGTATTAACCGGAAATCAATATTTGATATGCACTGTGGGTTTATAGAAAGTGCTGAATAAAACTAGACTCGGGTAGAAACTATTACCATGAATATAAATAGCAAAGGAACTCTTTCATGTTTAATGCATCAGGCAAAGCAGCTGCTGCTTGAAGAGACAGCCAAGCCTGTCCTAAGGTTTTGTTATGTTAGTAGCCACTGTTTCACAGTAGCACTGCCATTACACAGTGTAACATAGATGCAACTGTACTGTTAGACATAAAATAGTAAGCATGCCAGCACATACATGTCTTAAAGCCAGTAAACTGGGAGCGGGATATAAATGCTAAACTGATTATACTGCAGTTGCAAGAAGGATGCAGTTGTTCTAGAAGATAACAAGCTCTATTTTATCTTTTCCAATGTAGTAGTAAATTGTACCCATGTTTATACCTAAACCTGTTTTCTCACACCCACACCATTCATGCCTCAAGTGCTAGAAGCTCAAACGTTCTGGTTTAGAACACAATAAGGTACATACCATTCTGTACTTTTTTAAAAAACTCTTTTGTGTAAGTTTATTTTATTTAGCCACTATACACTCACTCCAGTACAGTTACATCAGCACTATAAAGTGTTGATCACACTTTTTGATCACAGGACAAGTTGTTTTTCTATGAGGTAGAACAACACTTGGATGATATTTTGCAGCTCTGTTTAGAACTTGTAATGAAGTTGCTGCTAAAATGTATAAAGAACTAACTTACACCCTGTCTGCAGTCATTGCAATCATTGTTATTAAAGATTGTTTGTCTAGTCAGCTTCAATTTGTGGTGACCCTATGAATTAGAGATCAGAGTTATGGCTTCCTTGCTTCAGTCTATCCATCCATACTGCAATCGTCCTCTTTTCCTGCCATCTGTCACTTTACCCAATAGCATCATCTTTTCTAATGTATGATAGTGTGGATTGTGAAAGGATGTCATATTCCCACTGCAGAGATAGCAAGAGGCTGTTGTGTAATCTATGGGCCCTAATCACTTTACCCTACCTATATAAATACACAATTTTTTGTTCTTTTAATGTCAGCCCATACACTTATGCATTCTTTAATGTTTGTATAATGTTTAGATGATTTTTATCGTTGTAATTTTTTTTTGCCTTGCATTTTAAATTGTCCTAATTGGTTTTATTTTAAGTTGTCCAGAGGTCTTACAACCTGAGGCAGGATAGAAATATTTTAAATGAATAAATAGAGAAAAATATTCAGAATGAAATGAAAGAGCTCTCTATCTGGTTATCTATAGCCTCTCAGTTTTGTTTGAAGGACTTTGAGTGTTGTTAGGAGAAACCTTGATTGAAGAACTAAAGAAAAGAAATCAGCCAAGATGGATCAGAGAGACAGTAAAGGTAGCAGGAAATCAAGTATTCCCACCCCACGAGATAGCAAGAGGCTGTTGTGTTAATGGAATACCATAAATAGACAGTCTTTGGACTCAGGATGTGAAAGCATTGGCTTTCTAAACCTTTCCCAATAAAATGAAGATTCTGGGGTCATGGTACTAGCCAGAAGATATTCAGAACGTAAGTGAAAACTTGATAACACAGAGCCTAAGAACAGAAGAGGAATCCTGTCAGATCAAAGGAACTGTCTGTCTGAGCCAGTGTCCTGTTTCTCAGTTTCCAACCAGATGTGTCTTAGCAACCCACAAGCAGGTTATGAAAGCACCATTTTATGTCCAGATCATTTGATCAGACATATGCCTGTATTCTCTCTCTGTACACTGATGTTTCATACACTCATTATGACCAACAGCCAGGAATCGACCTTCTGTTCCATGCTTTTGACTAATGCCTCTTTTAAAACCTTCTGAGCTAGGCCCATCGCTATCTCATGGCGATAAATATTACATACTGATTGTTCAACCATGGCAACCTGCTCCCCTTCAAGGCTCAAGTGGTACAGACATTGGTTTCATTTTGGCACCGAGTTAGGTTTTTACAAAATCTATGGGCCCTAATCACTTTACCCTACCTATATAAATACACAATTTTTTGTTCTTTTAATGTCAGCCCATACACTTATGCATTCTTTAATGTTTGTATAATGTTTAGATGATTTTTATCATTGTAATTTTTTTTTGCCTTGCATTTTAAATTGTCCTAATTGGTTTTATTTTAAGTTGTCCAGAGGTCTTACAACCTGAGGCAGGATAGAAATATTTTAAATGAATAAATAGAGAAAAATATTCAGAATGAAATGAAAGAGCTCTCTATCTGGTTATCTATAGCCTCTCAGTTTTGTTTGAAGGACTTTGAGTATTGTTAGGAGAAACCTTGATTGAAGAACTAAAGAAAAGAAATCAGCCAAGATGGATCAGAGAGACAGTAAAGGTAGCAGGAAATCAAGTATTCCCACCCCACGATCCCTGGCAAGAGGTAATTGATGGTCTAGAGACTTTTATAGGTAGTGCTAATTCAGCAGAAACTGGTGAGGAAAGTGGAGGGAGGCTGGGTCAGAGTGAGCTTATAGCACCGAGGATCACATAAAACATATTTACTTTTGTCATGGCATATGGAATTCTTTATGAATGCCCTATGTGCTCTCCTGCTCCGCTGATCAGTTGGTGAGAGCAGTATCTCTCAGTGCAATACAATTGCGATATATATTCAGCTTTGCTCAGTTGTATGAGAAAATGAATAAAAAAAAATGCTGGATCCATGTTGTTCTTGTGTGTAATAAAAATCTGTGCTAATTGTAAAATAATGCTATGTATTTAACCAGGGATAAAGAATGCTAATATCACTGTATTCGATATAAGGAGTTGTCAGTAACCATATGAGAACATGCAAGGAATTTTATGTTAATAAATTCTGATACAAACTATGCTAATACATACCCCATGAACAAGTGGTTGGGTTGGTACTTATCCACCAGCTTTCATATTCACATTTCCCAAATATCCTGACATAGTTTTCAGTCCAGAAAGAAAAAAAAACAGAAAACAGAGAGAATACATGAACAGTGTTCTCCTTTAAGTGTCTATCATAAATGGTACATGCCTTTGAGCTTTCTCCCAGGTAAACAGGGGACACTAGAGGTGGGGATTCTAAGAAAAATGTTACTAGCAAATATATACTTAGATTTATGTAACAATGAAAATGTTTGTATGGATTATAAAATAATACTTTGACATGATTTGGTAAGAAACTTGTGCAAAACTGGAATTAAATAGATTTGTCCATCCCTAGCGTGATGCTAATAGAACTGAGGGTACAATGTATCAGGGATGATGACATACAACTGAGGAAAAAAATGTCCAAGGGCAAACAGGGAATAGACAAGCGGGGAAAGAAGAAAACCTAGGGCACTATCAATGAAAATGTTGTCTCGTGTGTTTTCTCCTTCTCCATAGAATCACATCTTAACTCACAGTAATTATCTTTCACAGTTCTAGCTCTGTTCTTTCTGTGTGTTTTCCTATTCCTTTGAATGAACACATGGAAATCAAGGGTCCATACAGCTTCACAATTTTATAACACATGGCTTGTGCAAAACTTCTCCCAAAAGTAAGATCGGGTGCTTTTTGTTTTCATCTCCAAAGTTTTACATTCTTATATCTGTAAAACAAGCAAACAGTACTTTGCATATCATATTATGGTGGTCTTTTTAATGTTGCTGAACCATACCCACATTTATGGAATGGCCTCAATAGCTGCTTAACAAATGAAATGGTAAGACGTCATCAGGTGCAGGAATTTTACCTCCTCCCTAGTGCCATTATGACTTCTGTTTCCAACAGTCTGTTATAGCATGTGCACTGATTTTTGGATTTTAGCAGCCAATGAGATAAAGCATGACTGACCTGGACTTTGTTGTCTTGTTTTTCCACCCCCACCCCATCACAGGAGAAGGCACAACATTTGCAGAATGCTCTTGTCTCTCAAGTGGATAAATCCACACAGACTGAACTTGTAGGCCATGATGTAAGTAGCTGTGTTAAGCAGTTTCTCTTTTATCTTCTGTATTGATATTTAAATGCCTGCTTCCTGTGTTCTTTTTCTGCTGTCTGTGTATTGATGTAAAAGTGTGCAACACCATTCATCTTTCACTTTTAAATGATTCTCAAATGTGTTCTGCAACAGACAAAGATAATTACAGTTACCTGGCAGCATACCAATGTCCTATTAATTGCATGTTTTACCAACAGTTCCCTTGTATTCTCTACAATTTGTGGAGGAAGGAACATGGAGAATATGTATTAGTCAAATTAGCAATCATTTTATATTTTCAAATATGAAAAAAAGCATTTACATACTTATTACAACTTGATGAACTTATTATGCTTGTAATCACTAAAGAATAAGCCCCACTTTATTTTCTTCTTACATTGTGTTATAAATGAAAACTGAAGAACTTTGCAAAGAAAGTTGCATTAATATTTAAATCATTGGGTCTCTGCAGGGGATGTTGCTAGTAATTTAACTGAAAACTAGAATTTTTTTCCTGATGCAATTATAAATTGTGACTATTAAGAATATACTCATTACTGTGGAATAACTAAATGCCTGGGTTTGTTTGTACTTTCTTGTCCGTTACAACTGGCCTTCAAAGTATATTGGTAATCAATGATTGGGGAGATAATCTCAGGTAAAATTACTGTCTCATGAAAATAAAAGTGTACCGGTATGCTCTAAAGTGTAGTTTTCTAAAGGAAAGAGAGGTATTCTAAACTATTCTACTCTAAACTTAGTATTTCCTAATGATGTTCTTTCTGACTTTTGATGTACCTTCAGATGTGCTTTCAGCTGGTTCCACAATTACAGCATCCTTATGTACACAAAATAGTCCTTCTTACCTGGAACTATTTCTCAATGTCAGAATTTAGTGAATAGGACAATTTTATGGTCTGATGTTTAGAGCTTCAACTTTCAATTAAGTTTTTGTTTTGTCATCTTTAAACAAAGAGTATGTAGAGATCATGGCCATATGTGGCTAGGTAGTTTTTGTGCTAGATCCCAGTCATGAGTTTCTGACATTGGGCTGACAAAGAAATAAGAATTCTATGTTTGTGAGAAAGCAGTTATGTAAGAAAACTGGTTAGCTATTGTGTATGTGAATTCATGTCTTCATTCATCCATGTGCTCCACTGTGGTACTACTGAATGACAGAAAATAGGTCATTTGCCATTGGAACATGTTATTTCTTATTTCTTCTTTATAAATCTACGCCCTGTTTACCAGAAGACATTGAGAAAGCTCTGTTAAAACAACATAGTTCAATATTAAAGCGGCAGATAGACATATTATCTTGATATAATAAGAGGCCCAGATTCTGAAAAAGCTACCCATGCCCCTTTTCTTCCAGTGACATCAATGTGCAAATAATAATAGTATGCAAATAGTATGCAAATAATAATAATATGGAAATTAATCCCCTATGGAATGTGCTACCACAATTTGAGGTAAAAATGTTTCCACAGTCAAACTGTCTGTATATAGCTTTGAACTAATCTAAATATTACCCAACATATTCATGGGAAAATAAACTCACCAAATTATCCAATGGTAAGAAAGAAAATTCACCAAGAGTTTTATAGAAGGAGGGCTCAGAATTAATAATGTTTTTAGCAGAATTTCATTCTCTTTCCCACAAAGACCCTTGGGGATTTTTTTTTTTTTTGGTGGTGTCTTTTTTATTAGTTTGTTTTGCTTTTTTGATACTACCACTACTGGTTGTATCTTTCTACTGACAGCCTGTCCACCATTTTGGATCCTCCACTGTTCTCTCCACCTTGTGTCATTCTGGGACAATGTGGCAGTGGCAGGTAGAACACCACCCAAATGATGGTGGAGAAGTTTCTACAAAGTAGCCTTTTTTGTTTATATTAGGAAGAGAAAGAAAGATCTTGGCAAGTTGCCTAGGGAAAAAAAGTTTTCTCAGGGGCTGAGAGTGTGCATGTGTTTTCTTCTCTCATAATCGCTGTGCAGTTTCTCTACTGATCTGGGTGGGAGAGCAGTATGGGAGGAGGTACCTGATGACATGTTCCCTGCAGCTTTAATTGAAACGTGGGGAACTGGGTAGTCTGTTGCCCCCACAGACATTATTAACATATACTCTTTGGCCACCTCATAAGTAAGGTGAGCACAATTCTAAACTTCATCAATGAGAATTTTTCTAAGTTTTTATTCACTGTTTTAACTGAATGTCAAATTGAACGAAAGTAATTTTCTTTAAAAAAAAGTTGTAGGATAAATTTTCAACTGAGTGCTGTTATTATGCAGTTCTGTTTAAAATTTCCACATGCTTTCCCCTGTGAACAGTTTAAATACAACACATACATTCATAGTGATTTTTCACCTACACGGACAACTTCTCAGGTTTATCAACTCAACAAAAAGTTTCACAAATGAGTGTTATTTTGGCAGTTTTATTTGTTTCATGTCTGTGGCAGTATTTTTGAACAATATGTTGTTCCAGCCAAGTGTCAGGATATTCCAGCAGACATATCCCTCATGTTTCAGTCAAAATCTGCAGTTGTAGCAACCATATGTTTTACACACACACACACACACACACACATTAACAATATTTTAATGGTTAAAAGATTTTGTCAGTTTATTTGTTAAGGGATCTAGGGAATAAGAATTAAGGAGAAATCATCTGTCACAAGAAAAGAAAAGCTCATTTTGATAGCAAATGATAAAACTAACATTATGTTTCCAAAAACTAGTTTTTTGGTTCATATATATATCTCAAATACATTCTACTAAGGGAGGTGTTTAATCTGAGAAGGAAAACCTTTGGTAGGAAAGTCACTTTAACAGATTTTGTTCCTGGGTTGAAAATGGTAGATACCATTTTAAACTGTGGTGTCTTCACACCATTCTTTGGTCGATGTTTCAAGTTCAATTCTTTCAGCCAGTGTGGAATGCGTTTCACTTCTTGTGATGTCTGAATGCTTTAAAGGAAATCCTTCTTTGATAAGAGTAGACTCATCCAATTGTTTTTGCCTCCCGTTTCTTCAGGCCTTGCTATAACCTTACTTTGTGATTGTGAGGAATTATAATGTCCACTTCTCAATAAACTTCCTTCAGCTGTAATCAATACTCATATTTCAACCTACCCTCTGAAGAAGTGGGATGTGAGAAACATACAGGCCCAACTCAAAACATTAAATATGGTTATTACATGGTTATTCCCAAGGAAGAACTGGGTGTCCCACTTCCCCTTGGTTGTATGTAGCCTGCAAGACTTGAAATATGTTTGCATTCCTTTCCCAAGATCTGCTTGGGAAACAAACGCAAATTTGCAAACTTTTTTTTCCCCTTGCTGGGCAGTTTTTGAAAATCGTGAAATCTTTTCTTCTCTTGCATTTGCCTTCCTTTTTTGTCACTTCTGCATTTCTTATGTAGTTCGATATGTGTCACAAGTCCAGGAATTTACCCTGCTTTGTGAGATATAGATAAATAGAGGTGGTGATTAAAATAAGGGATACAAGCTAAACTTTTAATGATGGAGACTGATTTTGCACAGGTTGTTAAGAGACCTCTGTCAACATTTGCTGTCAAAAATGATAACAGTCTTTCACTTCTAGAGTGTATAGTGAATAGGACTGAAAGACCAATCCAACATCCCTTATAAGCAAAATCCCTTATCTGTATTGTACATATCTCCCTCCCTCCCTCTCTCTCTCTCTGTTGGGGGGGTTTGATATCTAAGTGCCAAATGTATTTTATTCAATCAATGCCAATTTAACCATGTGAACCTTCCTCAGTTCTTCAAAGATTTCTTTGATTTAGAGATCAAGGAACAATTTCTTATGTGTCAATTGGGTTATTAAAACAAGGATTGAAGATGAATAGATCTAGTCAGGTTGCAGTGCAGTTGGTGACGAAATTATTTGACCCCCTGGGGTTGCTCCTCTGATTAGTTAAGGAGCAGCTGTTTCAAGTCCAAATCAGACATTATTTTCTGCTTTGAACAGGCCCAGATGCTTTCTCCAAGTGTCTGTGTGGATTCCATAGGTTAGGAGAATGGTACTTTTGGCCTACAAGCCTGATCCAGCACACAAGGCTCTCCAGTCTGATCTGTAAGGTGTTCTGAGGGAGAATGTCACCTTCGTAGACTAAGAACATCTGGAAGACAAAATTGCCTATGGCAAACCTGAGTTCTTCTAAGTCAATTAGGTTATGTTAAGAGTTACCCATTCCTTAAAAAGAGATTATTTGCCCTCCTTTATAAGAACCAACTTACTTCACAGCAGGTATGTTTACTGGGTCAAAATTTCATGCCTGTTTCTGGAGTTTTTAGCCATGGCAACCTAATCACTTTGTGATTTAGTTTTTAATATTCTAATAATTATTTACATGGCAACAGGATCATTCCAAGGCAGCTGTTTCATGCAGCTCTCTGAAGTGCTGTGCATTTGATCTGCACCTATTTTACATAAGATCCAAGCCAGCTATTTTCAATAAAATGGTAGGTGGCATATGCAAATATTAATTGGAAGGCAAAAAATGTATACCCATATCCAAACGCAACTGAGATTTTTGTTCACTTTTCTGGTTATTTACATTTCTGTATAAGATCTTAGTAAGCAATTTGTCATATGACAAGTTGAAAAAGAATATCTAAGTTTCTGTTTTATAATGAGATTCATGAAAGTTAGGGAGTAGCATCAGATGTCATACAGCTACTGGGCACACTTTCACCTAGACAATTTAAAGGTAATTAAATTTCCAGTCTATAAACAATGATAAAATTGTCAGTGGACTCAGTTTTGATATGACTGTTTGTAGGGGACCATTGCATAATAGTTGCTACCATTGTTTTGTACAGTTGTTGTCTTTCAACAATTCCAGTGCAATTAACAACATTACAGCTTCTTTTCCTTCATAGCTGGATATAACTGGTGTGCAATCTGCTTTGGTTGCCCACTCATAATGCAGGTAGGCCCAGCTACAGGATTGCAAGGTTCCACAGCTGAGGAAGCTTTGGCAGAGCAATGCTTCTCCATTGTTCCTGGTTGCATAGGAAGCTATTCCTATGTATCTGGTTCAGAGCCAGGCCACTACAGAATGAGTGGTGCAACCAAATGTACCAATGTGCCTTTAAGGATTTCATTTTACTTCAGGATGAAACTGCTATTGGCACTGACTGTACTTTCAGTTCAGAAGCTTACTTTAAGCCTTACTAGGAATGCCCAATAAATTAAGTCATAATTAACAACTTCTTTCTGAATGCAGTTGTCTCGTGGCTTTCTTTTGTGTCTTCCACTTTCTTCCACTTTTGTCTCTTCCACCTTTGCTCCTTTATGGATCTGGAGCTTTTGTTTGATGTCATTATCTTCATCTACTTCCTATTTCTATTATTTACTTATCTCATTAATTGGAGGCAGACTTTTAAAAGTTGCAGTGCTGATTTATGCATGGTTGGGTCAGTGGGGGAAGGGTGTTTTAATTGATTTGACGTAACAGCTATCTCCACTTTAATAGAAAAATATTCATCATGCCATTTCAGTGGGATGAGCAGAAAGAAATATGAATAGTCCTTTATCAATATTTCACAAAAATTGTGCAAATGTTAACGAAGTATTCCCTCAGCCTGATTCTGATTGTTCTTCCCATGCGAAAGGAAGAGCATTGGTGAATTCAGTTTGATTTTTGTCTTACCAAACTCTAGCATGTGGTATAAATCGGTAATCATACCAGCATAAGATACCATGTCCATGTTGAAGGCCTCCTTGGATGCAACCCAGTATCTAAAACAAACTGTTTATGATGGTGTTAAGGAAGCATCATGCTGATCCCTTTTAAGATAGTTCTTGCATGGTAAGGGGGATCATGTGGAGGATCACGCTTAGCCAGTGTGACACACCTACTTAAAAGGGGATTCTATCTGGCTGTTGTAATGTCTAGTACATTCTTTATACATTCCACAATCTTAATGGGTAGTTCTTGATTCTTTCAATCAAAATTGCATATATTTACCAGTATATTTCAATGTTTCTATGTATCATTTTCCTATATCTGATTTCTTTTGCTTTCCAAAATTCCCTCCTCTCAGTTGTCCATCTGTTCAGCTAAGAGAGGCAGTGGGGAAAAGAGATATATGTTCCTTTGGACACTGCAACATAAATCTCTTTAAGTTAGCATGTGGGTTTTACTTGAGGTACTGGACAGTTCTGTCTTTAACAGATGAGTGTTGCTACAGCACATTTATGATAAACTGTTTGTTGACACCATTTAAATGCATTGATGCACAACACTCCCTTGAACTTTTCCTATCTTGTTCTTGCCACCTGACAGAAATTCTGGCTCTGTTCTCTGTTGCCAAAAATATAATTATGCTTACATATAACATCTGTTCCTGCCATTATTAATCTCTACTGATGTAGAGTTTTTCTCCTCACTCTGTTATCTATTAATGATAGTGTTTTAAGCAACTAAAATATGCCCTAAGTCTCAAAAGATATTAGCAATATACATATAGCCTACACCCACTGATTGGATTAATATTTGCATGTGTGTGTGCATTCATTTCTACTTATTCTGGCTCTTATTTAAGATATATGCTTGCGAGTGAAGTTGAAAGTATGCACACATTTCTATTTCTTGTTGTCTTTTTCTGCTTGTTGTCTTCCCCCCTTTTTTAAATTTTGTTTCCCCAAAGTACTTTAAAAATGATTTTGTTTAAGTCTTCCCTTAAATATGTTTGTCCTTATGTGCAGATATAAACAGTGTATGTATTTATATCAGATGTATAATTTTCAAATCTCAAAATAGTACTTCTAATCAGTGTGTAATACAGCCTTCCCCAACATCACACCCTGAGGATATGTTCACTAACATGGTCATCACCCTATCAGTGTTTGGTTATGCACAGGGATGATGATTTGACTTGTAGATGAAGAGGTGAAAAGTTGCCATTTTCATACTTGAGTTTCTCAGTTTCCCAAAAGGTATACTTGTTCCATCTCAGGTATAAAGAAGATTTTTCCTCCTCTGTAGAAATAAGTTTGATTTTTGTATGCCTCTTTCAAAACCTTCACATTTTATGTGCATTTTAATACTTAGAATAGCATTTTTGTGCACACTTTGACAAATGACTTTGACATTACATAGCAACATTAACAACTTTGGCCCTTTCCACACATTACCTGCTTGTGGAGGTGGGGGTGCCGTTCGCGCAAGCAGCCTCTTGCGCAAGAAACTCACATCAATCCTCTGTTCTCCCGCAACTGGGTTGCCAGTCGCACGGCCGTCATGCGAATGCCCCGCCCCTTCCTTCCGCAGTGCAGCCTGGGAGCTGTAGGCTGCGCTGGGGGAGGAAGCACAACCGGCCCGGCTCGTCTGATGCACCGCAGGGCAGGTAAGTGCGCGAGGGCCCCAGGAGCATTGCGCAACCACACAGTATAGTCAGCTTAAAGTCAAAAATAAAAAAAATCTGTGCGTAGCCCGCTTTAGGCTTGTGAGCGTCGTATAAATGGGAGTGCGTCATACGGACCACCGCTCCCATTTACGCGATGCTCAAGGGGCCTTCTCGCAAAAGAAACCGCGTGTGAAAAGGGCCCTTGTCATAGTGGTTTATTCTGTTCAGGACCCTGTAATTCTTAAAACAAACTTGTATTGTAGATCAAGTTTCTTATCAGCATATTGAAAATGCAGGAGCCTGAAGCTGAGAAAGCAAGAGCAAAAGATAGAAAATAGATTCCTATAGCATTGCTTTGAGAGATTATAGCAAGAAAAAATATTAAAATGAGAATCGCTGATCTGCAACCTAGTTTATTAATCGATGAGACTTGCATCACAGACTTTCCACTAGCTCACCTTTAATGCCAAAATCATGCGCAGTGTTTCTGAAGTACAGCTAGATTCTCTTTTATATTAGTCAAGTAATTGGATTCAGAACAACAGGAAACTAATATAATTTCATTAATTTTCTTCTGCCTGTCTTGTTTGTCTTTGGTACTTGATTATCTCCTAATTATATTCTTCCAACAGACGTAGGATGCTCCTTTGTCCAAATTCTTTCTTGAAACGTACAGTGTTTTCAGATAAAAATACGTATTGGAGTATTTCCTTGATTGTAATTATAGCACTATCATATTCAGTTTAATCATTTATTATTATGTGTTCAGCTTAAACCTTCTTACAGCACAGGAGTTTCTGTAATGAAAATATTGTTTAATGTCTTTGCAACCAGTAAGACATGCAACCTAATCTTTGAGACTTCATTTATCATTTTTTTCTTCTTCTTTTTAAAGGCCCTGTGGAATTCTTCATGTACTGAAGGTTCAGTTTACAAACCAGTCAGCATCTCATTGGTACCAACATTATTTAACTAAATAAATTATCCTTGGACACACACTACATAGACAATTAGATTAACTTACTCTTGCCTATATATAAAATGGATTCTACATTCACCTTGGGTGTTATTTAACATTTCCAATGATGCAGAAGAGATGCCTTATTCAGTGCAAAAACAACAGAAGTGTTCTCTAATATTTTAAGCCGCATTAGCAAACAGTTGATTAAGTTATTACCAGTAAATTATTATGGGATTATGGAAATAAAATAAAATATACTTACACATCCATAACTTGTGTAGAATTGTTTCATCCTTTGGGGGGTAGTAGTAGTTAGTACCGGTTAAAGATAACTCCATTCAGAGCCAGACTTGCTTGGGACAACAGTGTGAAAGATGGAATAGATGAATGTAGCAACTGGTATCTAAATTTTGCAGCAAGACTGTTTCTGGTTCTGCCTCTGGCAAGGCAGTGATTCTCCTTCAGGCAGTAAAACATCTTGGCATGACACTGACACTGTTCTTAGTTCTGCATTATGTAGAGGGTCTTGCATATTGTTTATGTAAAACACTTTGCTAATTGCTTGGCTTTTGAGCAAATGCTCAGCTACAAGGGAAAATAATAATAAGGCATAAGTTGGAAGGGGTGAAAGGGAAGAAACCTCCAGATGCATAAGAAAAAATTTGATATGGTCTCAACATATTGAATATAAATCTTTCCACAGGCCACTACTGAATAACAGTTCTCAAACTGGTATAAAAACTGTTGCTACAACTTGCCTTATAAGCCATGTAGGAATTGCAGGATGGCAGTCTATGTGGATGCCAATAAATGCTTTCTGTGTACCAAAGAATTTCATATTTGATTCAGTGAGGAACCTAACTAGCTCAAGAGGTGAAAACTGAACTTTCAGTTCTTCTAAGCATACATTTGAGTAATTGACCATCTTTGGACATAAATCCTGTCTTACCACCATGTGGAGAACTGTGCTTCTATGCCAACATGTTTCCCCTTCTAGAAGATTTGCTTTTGAGTAACTATTGTTTTGGTTAAAATTTTATAGGCTTAGTCACGGGTTGCCTATGATTCTGTGAGGGATACTTCACCCTGAGATGAGAGAGCAAAGTATCCCCATCACTGGCCATCAATACATTTGGTTCAAAATAACAACTTCAAAATGTGGTTATCTGCAACTAATTGATTTAAACACAGCTGATGTTATCCATAGCTCCTGACTTGGCTGAAGCTGTGGTTAGCTAAAACTAAATCTTCCCTCATGGCAATTATGTTTTTTTTTTCAAAAATGGCAGGGGATTTTTAGGCCTTGGAGGAGGTTAAGTTCTTTAACTCAATACTAAACCGTGGTTTTACATTATGTTCTTCTGCTAAAGTTAGTCTAAGCCCCTTGAAAATAACAATCTAAGATCAGTGACAGATTTGTTCTGTCCGTTTTGCATGCCACAAAAAGTCTAAGCTTTTGCATGTTTATTAAAAAGCAAATTGCAATTCCCTCCCACATATGCTTTGCAGAAGGTAGCATGTCTGTATAACCTTGACCCAATATCAGTTTTGCTAGAGGTATGAAGGGGAGTTGCCACATGACCTGAGGCCTGTTGCCACAGAAGCATTTCTTCCACATTTAAAGTTTGCCTCTGAGGTTGATATTTAGGGAGAAGCAGCTGACACCATTCAAGGACACCTGTTCCATGCAATTCCTTATTGTTGTGCTAAACTTATAAAGCCACATCTACATCTTCTTCTAAATATATGAGGACAAACTATATAGAGAGCAGGGTTGTTACCCCACACAACATCTCTGTTTTCCCCGGGAAGAGGTGCTTAATTCTCAACACTACCACTTCAAACATGTGCAGAATTTTCCAGTGCAATTTGAGATCTTACACAGTGAGGGATCCAGCTGATTGTATTCTTATATATGAGGTGTAAGAAGCACTCTTTCCAAAATGCATTATTATCAAATAGTATTAGATCAAGAAGTGCTTGAGCCATCACGTCTTCTGACTTTCTAATCACAGTGTGGTCAGTATATTCCCATCTATAATTATAGATGCCATGATATATCAACAGGTCTTCTGTCTTCTTAACTTCTTTCTCAAGATAATCTTCTCTTTGCTAACTGTTTGCTAACTGTGTACTTCATACCTTGATTTGCTTTGCTTACGGTCTACTTCATACCTTGATTCTAAAAGCTATTATTTTGTAATGGAATTGTTTTTGTGCTTAACAGCAGTTCTGATTCCTCTCATTTTTCAACTTCTTCTTCTTTGCATAGACAGATATTGCAAAAAAAAAAAAATCATATCAACAGTTTCCTCAATATTATACCACTATTGAAGAAACAATGTGATTTTTTAAATGATTGAACTCTGTTCTCTCTTATTGTCAAATTAGTGACAGGTAGTGTGGTGCTGGAAATTTTGGAAGAAAGAATATCTCTTGACTGCATTTTTCCTCTTTTTCTTGTCTCTGTCTTTTTTTCTCAATCCCTGTACTGGAATTTCATTCAGATTCCAAATGGAATAGATCTGCTGAGCTGAGGCAGGCTTTTATGCTAGCTCTCTGGCCACTTCATTCTTTTAAATCTATGCTATAACAAATCTCCATGGATATCTAGAAAAAAGTTCAGTAACAGAAAATTCCTGTGAAATGATTGCTTGGAAATAAATTCTGCTGTGCCGATTTTACAGTTAAAAGTGTCTAGGATTTCATACATAGAGTAGTCTGAGTGAGCTGTTCTTCATATCGTAAATGTTGCGCAAACTACACCACTTCATGCTGCAAGTAAGAAGAACCCAACTGGATCTGACCCAAGGCCAATCTATTCTACCACCCTGTTTTCTACACCAACTGAGCAGATGCTTCTGGAAAGCTTACTAGGAAAGGTGCGTGGGAAACAGCTCTCTCTTTTTCATTTCCCAGAAAACTGGATATAGCATATTGTCAACATAACTACTGATGGAAAAGACATTTTGCATTTTCCTGTGAAAGTACTAGTTTCACACCTCCTGCCAACTGGACAAAACACACCTTGTCTTGGAAATTCATAGATATCTGATCATTGTTGTGTGTCTGAGTGAAGAAAAACAGCCATGCAAAACCATGTGTGCATTTGAAAAATGTGTATAACTAAAACATCTGTATCTAAAAAATTCACACTCTAGGGAAATGGGGAAAATTTGTTATCTTGTCTTTCTCTCAAGATGGCTCACAGTGAGTTAAAAGAAAATATAATTAAAACAGTGGATAGTGCCAAACTTTTTTAAAAAATTGAACAAAATGCGTAAGATTTCTTCCACTAGGAAAAAAATGTCAACCAGAGGATGCACACTTTTCTATATAGAAAGAAATAAAAAATTTTTTACAACCTTGTAAGGAATTGGGGCAGGGGAAATATCCTGGTGGGCTTCTGAGAAATACAATGAAAATGAAGTTTACAAATCCTTATTTTTGTCGTCATTGCTCATTTATATTACTGTCCATGAAGTTGCAAATAATATTTTAAAGCAATCTGACCAGCTGGATGAAGATCAGATGGTGATTCCCATGCTTATACGCAAGCACACTCCTTGCATTTTAAAGTAAATAAATTAAAAGGAAAAGGTTTCCCCCATGGTGTTAATTTATTTCTTTTATATGATTTCAAAAAACTTTTTTTTTTAAAAAAAATTATCTATCTGTTATATTTAATTACAGATTCTAAATCTGTTTGTCAATATGTAAGGTAGACCTACACATTTGTTACTGTTCAGTATTCATGTTTAGGAATGTGTGATGATGAATTGCAATGGGGTCCTACTTCTGATTGTCATACCGTAGCTTGCTGGTGGGAGAGATGTGAAAACAACCTTCAGCACCCCATTTGCCAGCAGAACAGACTTTTGCTGCTTGGTGTGGCTGCTGGCTGTTAAGGTAGTTTCAGGGAGTCAGGTCAAGAGAGGATATGTAAGGATACCTTCATGACTATGTTTGTGATTCAGGATCTCAGTTACTGTTCTTTCTGGGAACAATGTTTCCTGAAGGAGTATTGAATCATGCAACCCTACATCTGCAGTCTGAAGTGATCTATTGCAACATCTGTTTCATCACATAATAAATAATTTGTTTAAAAGTTTCCCAGCTTCATCTCTGACTTTTTTTTTAACTTGTACACAACAAAACAAGTGATAGCACGTCATTCTCCTTCGTTGTGACTGGCCTAATAATCATGTCATCATTTGCATGCCTCTGTTGGACATATCCAGAAGAATGTCTGGAAGAAGAGTTCTGGTTTTGTTTTTGTTGATTGTTTCTTTAACTTTTGGGGGGAAAGAAGTTGGTGGCTGAAAGGATTGATTTTCCAAGTTATGGAATATGGATTAGAGGGTCTTTTGTAAAAAATGCCCTCTTAGCCAAGTAATAAAATCCAAGAAGAACTCAAATAAAAGCTGTTAGCTGCATTCATGTGTGACTGACAATTAAGTCTACAATGTATAAAAAAGAGGGAAAACCGATTGCACTCTTCACCATTTCCCAATAACTTGTACCTTATGTAAGAAGCTTTCTGTGCAAGCAGTAGTCTATAAAGTGATGTCTACTCCTGAGCAGCTAATTACACAGAGGTCTTTATGGTGTGGAGTGCCCACACATGTTCATTTTCATACATATATTATCTATCTAAAACTAAAAGTATATCATGGTGTTTGGGCCAGTAAATCCCTAAATATCCTAAAGGCACCAGATTCTATCTCATCTTAGAAGTTAAGCAGGGTCAGCCTGGTTAGTATTTGGATAGGAGACTGCCAATGAATACCACATGCTGTCGGCTATATTTCAGAGGAAGGGAGTGGCAAAACCACCTCTGAGTATTCCTTGCCCAAGAAAACTACAAAATTCATTGGGCCCCTATAAGTTCAACAGGTGACTTGAAAGCACATACACACACACACATTTGGGCCAGTAAAGCTGACCCGGCAGCATGGTCTTATAGCCCCTTCTCTTCTTAGTATTTCATACATAGGAATAATGTGTAAATAGAGCTTATAAGAGGAATATTACAGCCATATCTTATATATCTAGGACATATATAGTGCTCATATGCTCCAAAAATAGGGCTCCAGTGGGTTAAATGCATGTCTTAAGCACATTCTTTTGAATACTGAAATACTTTGCTTTGAACAACTCTACTGTAAAGATATGAATATTGCCATTTTGGTTTATATTGGTATAAACCCAGCTATAATATGGCAGGTTTACTTACCTAATGAACTTAAGTGGGACATTCTCTATCTTAACTAGAGATTCCCCAGAAATTCTGATATATTTAATATGCTTTTATGTCAAACATTTTTTTATCCTCTCACTGATGCTGTTTGAGAGCATGAAGTAGTAAGACAAAGTTCAAAATCTTCTATTTTGATTTTCTTGAAATGCTATGGTTTAAGTCATTTGATGGATAGTAGTGGTACTCTGGCTCCAAGGGTGGTCTCAGAAATGTCTGGTGGAGAAATAGTTTTTTTTTTAAAAAAATCCTTCATAAATTTAAATTTTTGTACATATAAACAGTGTAACTTTCCTGAATCAAAGCAATGTATTTTGCATTTATTGTTTGTAATGATTTCATCAGGTTTTGTTTGTTTTAAATTAAGAGAAAAGGGAAAAATAGAGGGAGGGAGGGAGGAAGCAAGCAAACTACATGGGATTCTTGGTCATGTACAAAAATAGGTCTCAATCTATAACTATTTTTAAGAAAAAGATAATGATTGACTTCCATTCTTCCTTTGAATGGACTGTAACAATCAAATTGATCCAAGCCTCTCAAAGATTGTATCTGACATTTCTTTTCCTCTCATCCCTGAGTCCTTGCTTTTCAAGAAAAGAAAAATGAACTTACTTCTAACAAAGATTAATGTAGCTAGTATAGTATCTCAATATTGCTTTCTATTACATTAAATTACATATTACATCCACATGGTAAATGACATTTATGTGATAAATGTCATTAATACTCAGTGTTATTGGCTGACTTGATTACATAATATTTTCATTAGTTAAAACTTTAGATCTATTACATGTAATATGGCACTGCTAAATCTAAGTATTTCTACACTATTTGATATTATAAAATCCTTTATACCATTTATTAACCAAATCCAGTTTTCACTGTTTTATATCTGTAATATTTAATAATTTAATTTCAGCCAAATCCCCTTTTCCCTTCTAACCATCCTATCCATGGACTTTACAGCTCCCCGGTTTGTCAGATTCCCTTACTTGCCCTTTATGACTATTTGAGTTTCTTCCCACTTGGTATATTAGTATTTGACCTGAAACAGCACCCTGTTTAAAGTAATCTTTCTCTCACTTCACTCAGTCATAGAGAGTAAATCAATTTGGTTTTTCTTCAACCTCAGAGTTGTTTGATTACACATCAGATTAGCCTCCTCTTTCTCTCCCTTTCACAAATCAGAGTTTCTTTTTATACATCTCTCCTAATTCAGTAGCTAATCCCTCCATTGGCTCAACTTGAATTCATCTCTTCATATGATTTTCAGCCTCCTTCACTTCCATTTTGCTAACTTCTACATCCTCCTCTTGCCTTACATCTCTCCACAGGTCTTCCTTGATCTTTCTGATCTGGGCCACTATCATATTCCTCTCCAAGTTTAAGAGTTCCAAACATAGCTCCTCCACCACCCATTGTAAAGAGTTGTGAGAGAGTTTCCAAGGAAGGTTCCATCTTTCATTTAGTCTGACAGTTTCACAGTTAACAACTCACTCCTCTCTCATCTAGCTGAAAGCTGTCAGCAAGACAGTCTTATCAACATCAAATAGATAATGTCTGTACATTTTCACGCTGTAGCTGTTCCTTATTAAAGCCCAGCTCAATCTTATAAATAAGGAATTAAATCAGTTTACTGTATTCACTTAGAATTTTAATTATTCTCTTGTAAAGATGTCAACCCCCAATTTTCTAATTTATTTGTTCCAATCTTGTGGAGTGTACATACTTACCTGGTTCTTGATTGCAGAAAGAAGATGGCTAGAGAGACTCCATTGTTCCATTTTAATCAGAAAAATTCCTCAATTTCATACCCCCAAGGGTTTATTTGAGAGTTTACTTTTGGAAAGCAGGTTGCCAGCATGAGGCTGTCAGATCTTCAGATTTAAACAACTGCATTTAACAGACGGGCAAAAGATATTGCTCCCTTGGTCCTTCCCATGCACAATGTGTTTACTCAAAAATAAATGCAATTAATGGGAATACCAGACCCTAATAGGTGGTACTCCTTCTTTTAATCCATGAGGAGTTACTCCAGTCAGAGATCCCTCTGGCTGGCACTTTTGCCATGAAAGTGTTTTTTTCTGCAGAACTACAGGCAGAAGCTTCTGCCTGGTGGCCTGCCAGAAGTTGAAGTCAGGTCTTGCTCTACAACTGAAAAAGAAAAAAAAGTGAAGCCATTTACACAGTGTTTACACAGGTGTAGGAAGGATAAGCTTACCCAGGGACCTGTCCTGGAACAGAGACCTACTCAGAGTTTGCTGAATGAGGGGAGAAACAGCTGTGAAGCAGTGGTGGAAAATCCCCAGTGAGATATAGACTCAGAAGTTGTGGTGAGGAGAGGATGGAGCCATAGTGTGGGATGTCAAAAGGGAGGACACCCAACAGGGAGGGGGCAGGTGGAAGGAGGACAGCTGAGAGAAGGGAGTGGGCAACAAGTCAGAAACAGAAGCCGACAGACTGCCTCTAAATCTTTCCTGCTAGGGGAGGACTCACAATGGGAGCTGAGCCAGACTCAGTGATACTTCAAAAAGGAGTGAGTAACCTAGCAGGATGCAAAGGAAAGGAGAAAACCCAAGGAGGAAGGAAGTGGAGGAGGACATTAGTTATCCCCTGACACTGTCTAGTAGTCTTTCACTATGATTTTGGCTTCATGGAAATTTGGAAAGGACTATTTAAGATGGAAAGAGATTGACTCCTTCAGAGAGATGCTAAGAGGGGGTTGCACTGCTCACAGTCGAACTTGTCTTGCCATGTGGGAAGAATTGCCTGCAATAAATCACCTTGTGTCATTCAGTGGACTTGTATAAGGCCTGGATGCTAGGGCTTTTGTGGTCCTCCTCCCTACAGAGGAGAGGTCAACAACAACAACAGGTAATCACTTTTTTTTATTTCCTTACATTATGTGACAGCAACAGATAAGACAAAATGCAGAAATAATAACTAACTAAGTAAATGTAAGTCAACGATGTTGGATATTTCCTCCTATTTTAAAGTATATTCTTCACATGAAAAAGAAATGTGTAAAATTGTATTTATACTGAACTGTTGATATGACTACAATAAAAACACTCTTGATTTTTTATATATATATATACATACCTGGCATTGCATGGGAGATACACACACATATATATGCATGTAAAATCTAATATATAAAAGTCAAAGTTTGTTTTTCTGTGTTGGGCAAAGACTTCATATGATTGGCCACCTAAGAAGATTCTGTGGAATCCTGGGGTTTGCAGTTTAGGGAAGGGCCTTTAGAATTCTCGGCCAGAGAGCTCTTGGGCCTCAGTCAACAGTGACTGTCTTGAATAACCTGGTTGCTGTGGAGACTAGGCCTAGCAGCAAGGAGGAGAACAGTGTATTCCCTCAGAAACTCAAACTCTGTATGTTAATAACTCTGAATACAGATTGCATTGGGGGATATGGAGAAAAGTTACAGGTACTGGACAAAACAGTTTGGGGAATTAGAGACACAGCATCTCAAATCTTTCTGACAAGTATTATCTATGAGAAAATAAATCCCGGGCAATGCCGGGTATATACGCTAGTGTGTGTGTGTGTGTGTGTGTGGAGAGAGAGAGAGAAACAACAATGAAATCCAATACCTACAATCTCAGTTGCAACGAGGACCAAGTACCCGCTTAAAAAAATAATTTGGGAGGTAAATTATGGTTTACTCTCCTGGACCCTTTGTTCTGAAAATGCAAAACAGATTTTTGGGAGGAGGGGAGAAAGGGGATCCTAAAATAAGTGGAAATTGGACAAAAACTCTCAAAATCTTGCCTGGTGCCAAGAAAACTCCTGCAATTTTTATTTTTATACATGAGAAGGAAGGAAGTGACAATTCACTTTGTACTTTGCTTAGGAGAGAATATATGAGTAGTTTTCTATAGATCCATGCATCGTATAGGAGTAATTCCTTTACTGGATGGAGAATGACAAAGTGCCAGTGACATTAACCCTTCTCAGTCAGTGTGTTGTTGGGGGTGTTGTTGGCACTGCCAGTGTTTTCCTGGCTTCTTGCCCCCCCCCCCCGAAAGAAAGAAAGAGAGAAAGAAAGAAAGATAGATCACAGAATTCTTTCTTTCTTTCTAACTTGTAATCTAATGGAATGGACACTGGAAGTGTATGTTGAGTTTATCAAATCACCCATATCCCCAAATTTGTAATACTAAATGCAATTATCGGAAAGACAGATGATCAGAAAAGTAAGGCAACAGAATGAGATCACCCATTTTAGCCATTCTGACTTGATTCCTTGTTTCATTCTGTTACTGAGCTATCTGTATAAAATAGCACAACATTTAACCTCTGCTCCCGATAATTGAGTTGTTCTGTTACTGATTCTTTTTCTCAGTTGTTCTGCATCATTACTAACCCTGAGATGAAATTTAGAGCTAGTAATTCTACTGCATTCAGATCTACTTGCATTCAGATTGAGAGAGAGAATGAGAGAGAGAGAGAGTTTTTGATATCCTAGTAATGTTACATAGTTCATCTGACTGGATGAATGGTGTTATGATATTACCATGTGGCTAGATGGTACTTGACTGACTCGGGTATGGTGAATGTCTGTTTGCTGGAAATCTTCAATAGTTGCAAAAGCTTTTACTAAAAAATATGTCAGTGATAGTCTATATACATTTAACCTCAGAGGTTACGGAAGATTTATTTTGTAGTAAAAGGATTCACACCACACCTTGTAGCATTTCCCTGTGTAAATTGTCATCTAAAGATAATCTCTCCTCCCCTTCAATGTTGGATTGTTAAAATAATATGATGTAATAGCATGTAATGGGGCCAAGACACCAATCAACATCCCCAGGTAAACATGGGTGGCTTTTTAAAAACAAAATATTGGAAAAGTGAAGGAGACAGAGCTTAGGCTGAGAAATATCTGGAGCAGAGAGCTGGTGTTGGCAACCGTCTGTCTTCATAAAATGGTAGGTTTAAGAGTTCCTTTGGATGAGATCAGAATACATTTCCTTTGATGGTTGAAAAGGCTGAAGAGGTGAAGGTGAGCAATAGCATTTAGATTTATGGATACAGACATTTCGGAAGACACAAGCAGCATCAGTAGATTGCCCATCACAAATCTCCTTCTCTGAAGGATAGCAATATGTCTGATATACACATAACAGTCAGATGCAGAACTTGTGGAAAGTTTGAGAGACGGATCAAAGTCTGGAAGTTGGCTGTGCCTGGAGAAAAAGAAATCATGCTACCCAAAATTCTGGCACTCTAGCATGCACTCTTACTGAAAATAAAAATATCCTTTAAAAAAAAACCCACTTTGGGAGGCAAATTATAGTTTACTTTCCTGGACTCTTGTTCACTTCAATGTCAGTATCAGAATGCTTGTCCTTTTTCTTGCTTTTGAAAAGCAAATGCTAGAAGAGTTGGAGAAGAATTTGGGAAACTTGGAAGTTCAACATAAAATGTAACATTCATTGAAAAAGTCAACTCTTGAGTTCTTTCCATAATCACTGTCTTTCCTCTTGGATTCCAAACCAGCAACATCTTCAGCATACAATTTGTCTCCTCACTTCTCTTCCCCTCCCAGTTGCCCTTCTATAAAGGCTTTTTATAATTCCCTGTACCCATTCCAAAAAGTGACATATACAAACACAACAATAAGCCACATTTATATGAGTTTATGGCCCTTTCCACATGGGGGTAATAAAACGATGTAGCGCGACCTCTGATGGAGGTCGTTTACACTGTAAAATGGATTGGGGCAGACTACTTTAGTGTACTTCCACACCCCAATCTGTGCTAGGGCGACCGGAAGTGGTGGTGCCGCATGCTTTTTAAAAACCACTTTTCATGAGGTTTTTAAAAGGCACGGGGCGTGCAGCCACGTTGCAGTGCCTGGTGTAGATTTGCAGGCGCACACAAGGGTGCGCCTGCAGACTTGCTAGGGGGCGGGCTTCTGGCTGGTGAGCTTCTCCATTTGGTGGAGAGCCTCCGCCAGTCATAAGCCGCCATTTTGGACGCTGCAGGACGCCGCCGAGTGTGGAGCAGCGAAAACACGCTGCTCCACGCGGCGACAGACTTACCTGGTTGCAGGTAAGGTCCGTCCTAGCGTGTTTTCGCCTGTTTCTTTCTCCGCGTGTGGAAAGGGCCTATGTCACTAACAGGATCATGCTCTATGTGTTATATTAATGAATGTAACTACATGCTACATTTATGGTATGATTAGCAATTGCAGCTTGTTTTATAAATTAATATTGAGCTGTGTTGTGGGGTAGAGGAGAAGCAATTGTTCTCAGTAACACTGTGGACAGAGAAGAGAGGTTGAAGCTTTCTCTCTCCAGCTGTGATACTGATGAAACTCTTCCTCTTCAGAATGTCAATTAGCACTAAGGAAAATGGTGTCTGTTGGCACCAATGGCAATTTCCTCCCCCCACCATTGTAATTGTCACTAACATTGCAACCGAAGAGGGGAATGCTTACATCTGTTCTCCCCTTAACCTCCTCTCCCAGCCTGCTGCATTGCTAATAATAATGGCAGGAAGATAGTGGCTTATAATTTGCACAATGAAACATTTTCCCATTGTGTTTAAGTCTCTATAATATAAAGGCTGTTTTCCTTTGGGATTGTAGTGGGACTCTTAAAACACCTTTACCTAGAAATCAGTTCTAGTGAAATCTACAGAACAGTCTTGAACTAATATATTGGATCAGGAATGGATCAGAAATTATTAATGTGTAATTTCACTTCACCTTTAACCTGATGGTTGCCAGCTTACTATTTGCTGCTTCGCATTTGAATATTGAATGTGTGGTGGAGAGTAAAACTTACATGAACTGCATCAAGGCCTTTGGAAAAGAATTCATCTACATGAATAAGCATTAACAATATTTTAGCTGTTGTTTTAAAGCTCAGATGCCTAAAACAATTCTGCCCCTTCTGGCTAAAGTGAAATGAGATAGCAGCAAAGCATTGATTTGTGAATGTGTAAAGTGAAGTCTCCACTTGCATATAGTTTGGAAGTAGTTTTATCCCTTTCACACCCTGACACAGAAGGCCACTTGGGAGAATTTTATATGAACGCACAGTATATTTTGCCCACTGGTGGCTGCCATTTCCCACCCACAGTGACCTGGACCAGCTCTAGATCTAAGGCATGGTACAGGATACAAATGGTGGCCAGACTGACAACACAGTTGCTGCTGTGTTGTGAAATGATAGCAGAACAAAACCCACAAACTTCTCGTAGGGGAAAAGTGAGGTCCTTTCTGTCATCTTCCCATAAGAGATCTCTGCACTGCCACTGCTGGGATGGGAGTGCAACCCAAATGCTTCCCTCTGCACCTGGCCGGCTGCCTGCAGAAAGGTAGCGTGAGGGACATGCTCCTTCCTTCTGTAGTGCAGCCAGCCACTTTCCGTGCTGCACTAGGGAAGGAAGTGTGTAGATCATGCTTCTGCCATTTCTGCACAGCTGACATGATGAGAGAGTTGTGCAATCATGAGCCATTACTGGATTTTTTTCTGGTAATGATATATCCTGTGATTGTGATGGGTGGGGATGTATTGGCAGCAGGACTGTGACGATGTCATGCAAAAGTACGACTCATGGACTGGCAGCAATGTGTCCTCATTGCAGGACAGCAACACTGTGTGGAAATGGCCTAAGTAATAAAATAAAACCAGTAATACAGATGGCTCCCATACATGGGAAAGTACTGAAAAATTTATCCTGCCACTGAGTGGTGGAGGAAAAGGTTAAACTCCACTCCTCACCCTACAGTTTATTGTCCCCAAACAGTTGAAGTATTTTGAGAAGCACTGTTTGCCATTATAATAATTGTAGACAATATCAAGAAGTATTGTCAAACCTTTCAGGGTAGTGGGTGGGGGGATGAGATCCACAGTCACTTGTATCCAAGCAGAACTTTTTTTAAAAAAAGTATGCATTTTTAACAGAGCATTTACTGGGGCTTCTCACTGGTTTTGAAAGTCCCAAATCTAAACCCTTTTATAATTGGGGGTCAGAACCATTTATAAACCAGCACCTCTGCTTTGTCAGAGAAGGCTGCTGTTTAAATTTAATTCTAGATTTTAAGGAGGATCTCTTGTCTGAAAGGTGGGGATGATGCAAATCCAGTCAACAAAGTTTTATGTCATCATTTAGGACATGAATGTTGAAGTCAATGAAAAAATAATGAAACAAAAATGGAAATGAAGCTACAGAGAGCACACACACAAATGAGTATCCAGGAAAGGATAATGATACTCTTCAAATAAAATATCTATTTTGGTAATGTAAGCTTAACGTAAATTATTATAGGCTTCACCATTATTGCCTATTCATTTCTAAACTGTCATCCTCTGATCTCTTAAATTTAATTTCTCTGAGATAAACTAAACTGGGTGCTGAGTGAAACATTTTTTAAAACTGCTTTTGATTTCAAAGGGTCAGAATAGATAATGGCACTACCAAATTATAATGCAGTAGGTTAATATTATCTTCTGCTGAATCTAATCTAAAGACCAAAATGAAAATGTATGAATTTAATTAATATTACTCCATCTACACTTGAGAGCTGTGAAGAGTTTATGATGCACTGTAGCATATCTAAAAACCCTGTAAAATAGTTCATGCTATTTGTTGAATAACAGCAAAGTTAGCTGTGTGCATAAATTGTATGCCATCTGTATAGAAAATTAAAGCTACTGGAAAATGTATATATAATTTCTCTCTTTTTTTAAAAAAAAAATCACAGCTATTAAGTTAATTCTGTCTATGTGTTTTTTTTCAAAAGGAAACTGAATAGCTTGGCATATGTAATTAGGACCTGATTGTATATCTACACAAAGTCAGTTAAAGGCTTCTGGGAAGGATGAAGTTCTTCTAATACCTAGTTTACAAAATGTGTTAAGTGGCATGATTGCTACCCATGCTTCTTGTTATCTAAAGTGAATAATAATTTCCATACCCCACTATGAGCCTTATAATAACACATGCCTGTTGTCCATCCCTACTTCTAAGTCACCTGACCTCTCAAGAGTGAAAGAGAGGACATGGCTTTTAATTTTCTTAACTTTAATTTCCCCTCTTCAGTCTTGAAATATGGCTCAGGAAGACAAGGCTTGTGTTATCTCAACTCAACTGAGCAACAACAAGGCATTATGAAGACAAGACATGAGAAATTTTACATTGTTCTCGTTGTCTCAGCCTTGATACTGGGTATATCAGAGTTATATTCTCTGATACATCAAGGGCATTTTAAGATGCAAAGTAGGTTTAGCCAGAACTTAAAACAAGATTAGTATTTGGGCTATTGTAGGATTTTTTGTGAATTAGGCTGTACTTTGTGCTTTTCAATGTACCTTAGATTATAAGCATATTTAAACTGTAAGAGCTTAGAAGGGTTTTATCCTATTAGCATACATCATGCAGTCTATGATACATATAACACAAATAATGGAAGCTAGATAGATTATCTAGATTTTTATCCTTGACCTGCTGCTATCTATCTAGTTAGCTTAATGGAAACATATATAGGAGCTCTGCATGCCAACTGTGCGCTGTATATACATTTTTAATATAGTGTAGTTTTAGAATTCATTTATTCATTTTTGGGTAATGGAAGTTCCTGCTTGTTAAGAAAGAAACAGAACATTAACATTAATGATACAACAGGAAGATGGAGCATGAAAGTACCAGATTATAAAAGGGATTTGGGGACAATAATGCATTGTTTTGCAGAAAGGAAGGTCCATTAAAACATATTGTTCTCAGATGCCTGCGAGACAACTGCATAGAAATATTAAATGATACTGAAGATAAATCTCAAAAAAGGATGATCACATTTGAAACTTTAATATGCAGTCCTTGTTTTGTGACCAGTGGAGAGATTTGTATTCATTTATAGCCATTAAACAAAGACTTCAGGTTGGTGCATGCATGTACATCCATCACTCATTTACTGAAGATTTAATGGCCCACACCAGAAGGTGGGAATTGTTGCCTTCAGAAAGAATTATGTTTGAGGTGATGTCAGATAACTTTAGAAAGAAAGCTCTGTAGCATTTGATTAGTGGTAGCTATTTATAGATGCAAGCTACCACTTCATTACAAATGGACTTTCAGGTCTGTAGACTTTTACACATTTTATGGTGATTCCAGTCCCTCCTAGGCAGACAATTTTAGAAGGCAGTCCAAGAAAACTGCTGTTTGATGCCATGGCTGTTGGCATATGATCCTCTCAGTATTCTAGCTTGTTTCCTGAACTATTTAATATATACATCAAAATTTTGAGAGAGCTTGACTGGAATTTGTGGTTTGATGGTCCCAATATGCCGAAGACACCCAACTTTGCTTCAATTTTCTGTCCAAGTCTCATGTCAGTAAAATATTAGATGAGAACAAAGTGAAGTTTAATCCAGACAAAACAAAGTGTTCTTGGTCAGTCAAAAATCAGACCAGGGCTATTTGCCTGTGTTGGATACAGTTTAGGGATGTAAAAATAAAGTGAGAGTTTTCTTATCCTTAGCAAGAAAGGGTGTCTCAACATGGCAAGACACTCTGTCAAAATAATTGTCACCTGCCACAAGATACTTTAATCTTGTGTGATAAGGAAAATCATCAACATTTTTTTTTATAAGCAGCTTGATTTTGGGCTAAATAAGTGTGTTTGGGAAGGCTACGTTTTTTTTCCAGAAAAGCATTCTCTTTTGTGCAAACATCAAGGTTTACAATGCACATAAAACTATGCCATTATAAACAAAAATCAAAATGTGAAAAATAGTCAAAAAATCATTAAAATTTGTCACAATGTCACTCAGTAAAGAGAAAAATGTTTTCTATTGCATTGTGGCATTCAAAAACAAAATCGACAAATACATCATTAGTAATAAGAGCAATGAACAGGTACATCACTGGCGAGGTATTCGTACTTTCTTTGAAGTCCCAGGATTACACTTTTGAGTTTCTTCCACCATTCTGTTCTCAACCTGGAAGCCCAAGTTTTGATGGTAGCCAAGAGTGTGCTTGAACAACTATGACAAATATTCTAATTGTGCCTGTGCCTTAAGGTATTAGATCTGGCTGTGACCATGGCATCAACATGCTTTAAGGCTGTGTAAGAAATTGGATAGATTCACCAGCATGGAGCCTGGAAGGATAGGCCAGCCTTCTATCCTAGGCCATTTTCACACTACACTGTTATAGTGCTATTATTCCACTTTCAACGTCCTATGGAATCCTGGGGTTTACATTTTAGGGACGGCCTTTAGAATTCTCTCAGTCAGAGAGCTCTTTGGCCTCAGTAAACTACAAACCCCAGAATTTCACAGGATGTTGAAAGTGGAAAAATAGCACTATAATGGTATAGGGCGGAAATGGCCCTATTAAAGAGGAACCAGAATATGCAGACATGCTAGAGAAAGTAAGCAGCATGTCACTAGCTGTTAGACTGAGCAGATCAATCAGTAGCAGTTGGAAGAGAGTGTGGAAGCGGTCAGCTACCTTGTAGAAGCTGGACACAAAGTTGAACATGGCAGGATGGAGAATTTAGTAGAAGTGGTCAGCTTGGGTTTATTGAGAAATTTGCCAAGCAGACTGAGGTCCTATCCAGCAACCTATTTGTTGACAGTGTATCCTCCAGCATTTCATGGGTGAAAACTGGGACACGTGTGGCCAAGCACCACCAGAGGGGAAAAGTAATGTATGAGGAAGAACATACAAGCTAGGAGGGGCTGCAGCAGTTTGCTTTTGCCTTAACCCACTGGGAAGGGGTAGATTCTGCCCTTTCCTCTCTTCTCACTGAGTTAATTGAATGAAAATGACTTTTGCACTTTGAACTTAGCAGCAATTAGAGGAAGCTGAAGGGGAAGAGGGAGGAGTAGGGGGAAATTGGGACATTTTAGCAGCAGTTGAAAATGGAGGGCAACAGAGGCTTCATTGGGACAATCAGTGCCAAATTAGGACAATTGGAGGATGTATGACTTCAGCTTGTCTAGTGGATGTACTATGTATCATAGTGGTTCCAGGATTCCTCCTGATGCCAAATAAGTTCAATGGTAGCTGGCCTTCTACCAACTCCTCCTTCTATAATCAGTGAGACTTTTTGCAGACCTGGCCAGCCATTTTGCAGACCTGGCTAGCCATTTAATGGTTGTGCAGAAATTGAAGTTTCAGAAGGCTTGGGGAGAAGCAACACCTGCTGAAATTCCCTTTCTACACAGCCATTAAAGGTACAGGAACCATTGCCAGCTTTCAGTATGGCAATCTTATCTGTTCTGGTTTTTCCCACCCTTTGAAATGAGGAAGCAACAAACTATGGCATAAAGGTATCTATAAGTATTCAGAAACTGTAGGACTCTGAGGGAGAGGTTCTCTGCCTTGAGGTGGAGAAGGACATAGACTAGCCCACTACTGTTGGTATAACAAAGCCTATGAAGCATTAACACGGTCCTTACCTTCAGCTAATCCATGATTTGACCAACTATTGTATGACTATATCTCCCATACATTGTATTTCTTTTTAACCAGGTCTTTCCATTTCTAGCATGGGGATGGCTTCTTCTTCATGATCATTGTCTTTGACTAGGGTTATCACATAGTCCATCACACCTCTCCTAGAAAACTACTCAGGACAAGTGAGTCAATGTTAGTCAAGGAAAGCTGAAGATGATCCCAGGAAAGAAAACCAAATGAGCAAGCACAGTCTGAAAGTAGGGTGGAATTCTGCACAAATGGTCTGTCAAACTTTTCTGTCCTATTTCTGGTTAAAGATTGAGGACAATAACTCTAGACCTTTTGGCAAATGAAAAGAAAATACCACACATGAATTTTAAATGATACTGAAGATAAATCTGGGGTATAAAAACTGTAATGGTCAGATGTCTGCATCTTATTGGTTACTTCTAATAAGAATAATCTCATTGACTCAAGATCCACATGGTGAATTAATATGTAGGTAAATCTTACTGATTCAATAGGACTATTCTAGTTTGGATTAACTATAGGATTCATCGTGTGGTGTGGTGTGGTGTGGTGTGGTGTGGGGGCACAAAACATGCAACAGGATGTACCCTGTTTTAAAGAATAATCTCTGTTCCTGAAGCAGCAATTCTCCTTTTAAAATCAAAACTACACATTTTTAGATGGCTGCAGAAGTGGGAGATGGCAAAATTGTCAGGGGTGACATTGAGCCTGCAGGCTGCATGTTGCCCATGCCAACTGAAAACATGAGCTCTGTCAGTGGCCTCTGCTGTCTGCCCTGTAAACTGACAAGTTTACAGCAAGGTTCGTTTCACATAAATTATGCTAAATTCCTATGACGCTGGGAGACAGTACTTTATAGGATCGAATTCCATTTCTCTACTCAAATAGCATCTGCAGTTGACAGACTTTGAAAGTTATCTCGAGCAAAAATAAAAGTTCTGAAAGTCTGCACTAACTTTCTGTACATTCTTTATCAGATGTCAGAACAAGTCTGGTGACCTTGCTCAGATCTTCTGAGTGGTTTGGATAAAAGAATGTCATTCCTGTGCATTGGAAGGAAGCAAGTCAATAGTTATTGCACCAAAAAAAAAAAAAAAAAGTTACAGTTTTTATTCTGCTATGGCTAGGTTATCTTGTTCAGTGATAGACTTCAGAACTACAACATTGATTGGTTTGCCTTTCTGTTTTAACTCACAGAAGGAGATGAAGAAAAATCTCCTATGTGAAATCCTGGCCTGATTTCTACAGTTTAACAAATAGGTTTTTTTACTGATGCGGTGAAAAACACCACCAACATAATGACACAATTAAAACCAGGACTAGCCTATGGTCCCATTTATGTAGGGGTCAGATGAAATAATGATCATAGTATGGTCACTGCAAAAACTTGGGCCTCTGTGTTCAAAACTGAGTCCAAGATTAGACCTGAGCTGTGAACCTGTTTCTTCAGGGGAGTGCAACACCATCTAACACAGAATGGATCCCTATTCTCTAACTGACCAGGAACACCTTTATCTCGTCTGGATTAAATTTCAATTTGTTTTTCTTCATCCAGTCCGTTACAGATGACAGACATTGGTTTAGGACTAAGACAGCTGCTTGGATTGGGGTGGAAGGGAGTAGTAGAGTTGGGTATCATCTGCATATTGATGGACCACACCCCCAAAACTGCAGGTATCCCAGTGGTTCCCTGTATATGCTAAATAGTATAGTGAACTAAACAGAATCTTGCTGGACCCCACAGACAATCAACCATGGGGTTGAATAGCAGTCTCCCAGCATCACCTTCTGGGTTCTCCCTTCAAGGAAATAATGGAACACTATAAAACATGCCTCCTTCTGGTGGCCCAGAAGGATACTACAGTCTATGGTATTGAAAGCCACTGAAAGGTTGAACAGAACAAACAGGAACACACTCTGCCTGTCCAGTTCCCTGTGTAGGTCATCCACCAAGGCAACTAAAGGCCATCCCTTGTTGTTGTGTGTCTTCAAGTCATTTCTGACTTATGGCAGTGCTATGGTAAATCTTGCATACTTCTGGGTTAATAGATCCAAGTGGGTTTCCATGGCTGAGCAGGGAATCAAACCCAGGTCTTCAGTGGGTTCCCATGGCCAAGCAGGGAGTTGAACCCTGGAAGTCCAACACTTAAACCACTATATCACACTGGCTCTCCATCTCTTAGCCAAGAATGAAAACAGACTGAAAAGGATCTAGATTCATCTAGAAACCTGTTGAGCTTGGAAAGCCACCATATGCACTAATACCCTGCCCAAAAATGGTATGTTGGACATTGGCTGATATTATCCATTATAGAGGGATTCAGTTGGAACTCTAACTTACCTAAATGAAGCAATTATTAGGCCTTTGTAAAAAGCCATCTCTATATCCCTCTATAATGCATGCCCCAAACTTTGCTACAAGGAGACAATGATCACCCCCTCATCCACTCAGATAGTCTCCCTTTGGCCTGTTTAGTACACCAGGAAGGGCAAGGGTCTAGCACACATATGGTGGCTCTCACCTCTGCAAGGATTCTGTCCACATCCTCAGGCTGCACAAATTGAAAAGTACTCAATACCACCAGACAAGTAGGAGCCAAGATTACTTCCCACTGTACAGCATCCAAATTGGACAGATCTGGGCAATTTTATCTGCAGAGTGTCATGCTATTTATTTGTTTATTTGGCAGTGGACTGTATTTTCTACTTGAGGACCAGTGTGTAATAGACCTCTGACTACTTGAAACAGCCGTGCTGGACAGCTACTAGCAGATGCAATAGGGGAAATATAATACAGGAAATATAAGATTTCTAGGATTGAAAGATTTTCAGTGTCAGTTGTTCCCTGCAATGCTAAAAATTTGAAGACTGAAACAAGATTCAATCTGAGTGAGCAGAATTCTTATTTGATGAGGCAATGCCCTCATTTTACCACCACCAGTGTAGGTGCATCTCACCACCTTTAGTTCAAATCTAATATTTATTCCCAGTTTATTTTAAGGAATTGTTACACTTCATCAATAGCGCCTAGGATTTTTTTTTCACCTTTAAATCTTCTTTAAACCTCCAGGCAATAACATGAATCTCAGTTCAGGGAGACTACAAGTCCTGGCTCTCATTTCATGGTCTTACTTTCAGACTTTGTTAAGGCTAGTAAAGGATAGATGAGTTGGGAAGCACTGGAAAATGAAGGAGTAAGATAAAAAGACATGGTAAAAAGTCCAAAAATCCTTAGCAATTCTTTGAAACCTGAGCCCAGAATTGTTGTATGTTTTCTTTATAATTACTGGGTTGAGAAAATATACACCAAATTTAACCAGAATTGAACATAATAGCTGCAGAGAGGCCCTGGTCTGGAATACTAATTAAATTATTTGCAGGGTAAGAATTAACATAAGAGTATAATAATCACTGGTATATATTATCATCAAACATTGCATAACCTACTCCAAGTATCAGCCAGTTGTCTCAAGCATTCTTTAAGACATTTCACTCAGCTATAATTATCATGAAAACTACAGCTTCATGAAATCCATAAAAATAGCACCTTAGACCTGGCTCTCAAATGTCTTTTTAATGCTTGTGTTAGGGCAGTGAAAATATCTGGTGTGAGATGGGGCAACCAGTGACTGGCTGGTTGTTGTGAAGTGCTGTAAGGTGATTTACTGCAGTTCATTTGCTGCCTACCAAGAAGACAGATAGCAGTCCTAGAATCGACTCCCACCTCATAGTGGTCACACACAATGCTATTTCTGTGATCACTCAGACCATCTTACTTTCTTCTCACATCTAGGTAGGAACAATACAGGAGAATTAAACAGGAAAAAAATCAAGAAAAGAAGGCAAACAAGTGGCTTAACTAGGCTATTCAAGAAAAGGAAATTTAAAAACTCAGTAAGATCAATGCAGCTGATAATCAACTTTTTGATATCCAGATCTCTAGATCAGTCCAAAGCAGTCCTGAATGTGCTGATTTCACTCTGAAGCCAAATAAGCCATTCTGGCCTGACGTAGAGCTCATATCAATCTATCCAAATTAGCCAGTCCACTTTGTTATTTGAGAACTGGCAAAGTCAGCTGCACAGCCCTACTGGAAAACTGAAGGTGGAATGAAATGGAGGATGCAAGAAGAGAGCATAGCTGACTAGCTAGTTGACTAGCTTGGAACAGCTGGAACCCAAAACAAGAACACTCATTTTAGGTGGGAAGGACACATGACAGTGTTCTATTGCAGGTCCCACTTGTTTAATAGAAAATCAAAGATAGAGGTGAGGAATAGGCATGTTGTGTTTCATGATTGACTTATTAAGCCATAATTGGATAAATAATCAACTCTCATAGTCAAAGACCATACACTTGAATTAATAAAGCAGCAATTACTGAGTGTAAATAGAGCAATATTTGACTCTATAATGTAGATAATAGGTTTTTTTTAAAACAACAACAACAACAAACCAATTAAATCATACCAATTAATTTAAACACATCACAGAGGTCTTTTCTTTTTACCTTTTTCATTGTTCCAGAAATCTACCGAAGAACACTGCACATAATTGCATTTCATCGTCATAGTTCTATAAACTTGGGTTTTACCTGTCCTTCTGTATTGACTGCAGATTTCATGTACGCATGTTGCGTCAAAGAAACTGCATTACCAGCACAGCAGGCACTGGCACATGCATAAGCAATTAGACAGAGAAATGATCATAATTGAATATCTCAACACTTTCTCCTGCTAGAGCTGACATGTCCCTGGCTAATTTATCTTTCTCTTTCGTTCCGAGACAAATAGTTAACAGCTGTGGCATCAGAAAGAACTTAATTTGGCAGCTGGAAAATCCAGATGCCAGGGCCTGGAATTTACCTATATTCTTTGGAAATATATATTTTTGGAAAGCTTGTTGGAATCTTATGCCAATAGCCCTACTTGGCCTCCTAAGACAAGCTTTTGCTAGTTAAATGTCTGGCTTCTGTTTGGAATCCAGGCAGTTGTCCAAGCTGGTAAATGGTTATGTATGAAGGTGGGGGGAAAGAGAGTGAGGGAGGCAGGGAAGGAGAGTGGGAAGGAAAAACTGTGGAAAAAAAATACATTAAGAGTGCAGTCCCATAGTCTCTTGAAATAGCAATAGCATGTGTATTTCTATACTGCTTATCAGCTAAGTGCTCTCTAAGTGGTTTACAACGTGTTAGCTAATTGCCCGCAACAAGCTGGGTACTCATTTTACTGACCTGCAGAAAGATGGAAGGCTGAGTCAACCTGGAGCCTGGCAGGATCAAACTCACAACCTTGTGGCTGCAGTACTCGCATTTAACCACTGCGCCACCAGGACTCCTTGAAAATAAATCCCTTTAAATTCAGTGCAACAGATTTCTGAACAAACATGGATACGTGGATTGCATCTACAATACAGGAGTAAGGAAATAGTACCCCTCCCTCCAGATGTGGCATTTGAAGTTCTATTAGCCATAGCCAGCTTGGCCAAAGGTGAAGAAAGGAGTTGTAGTTCAACCATATTGCGGTGAGAGACACTTTTCCCTATTCTTTCTGTATTAACACCTTCCACATTTGCTGAGGATATTGACGAGGCCCTTCTCAGTGGCTGCTTCCGAGTTGTGGAACTCACTTCCCTGGGAGGTCCAATTGGCCCCCTCCTTGCTCTCTTTCCCCCAGCAGGTAAATACTTTTTTAATCTAGGGTGGTATCTGGTTTTAATATGCTGCAGCAAAGGAAGCTTTTAATGTGGAAGACGAGGTGCTGTGCATCTATTTGATTATATTTAAATGTGTTTTTAGAACAGTTTTTAACTTGTGCTTGTTAAAATAGAACTTTTATTTTAATTGTGTTTTTACTTGTGTATTAATAGAGGTTTTTTCTTCTTCTATGCTGTGTTTTTAATTGGTTGTAAACTGCCTTGAATCCTGTGCTGGGATAACGGTGGGATATTAGGATGATGGATGGAAGATAGATAGATAGATAGATAGATAGATAGATAGATAGATAGATGATAGATAAAATGAAGAGTGAGATAAAGCAAACCACTGCACAATAATTATATGCATGTTGATGATAAAATATTTGGTCTAATCAGTAGAAAAAAGGATCTGAACATTTTTAGAATTAATTTGTCTTAATATACTTAATATATAATGCAAACAACTGAGCTTGGGGGTCTATGGAACAGCTCCTATAAGCAATGTTTTCTGTCTAGGACTTGGGTGGGGGAAAAAAGTAAAAATTGATGAGGCTGTCAAAAATACTACTAAAAATGGAAATGCTTTTCAACAAGAATGAAAATGGATGGGGAATGTTGGCTCAGCTCCAGACACTTCTCACATTCATAATGATATTTGGAAGAACCTGAGTTTAGTATCAAAAGTAAGGTGAGAAATGCCCTTCTGTTCTCTCGTGACTGAAGCATCCACAGCATTGAACATCTCCAATTTGTTTAGAACTCAAAATGTACAGGAGAACAATTGAATCACAAGAACATAGGAAAAGTCCTACAGGATTAGACCAAAAGACTATCTTATCACATGAAAACAAAACCTAAGGACAATCAATTTTTACCATTACGTATTGCTCTTTAGTGAAGGTATTCATATTTCTTTTGAGACAGATTGTGTATTGGTGAAAAACTCTCACCAGTTCTGAGATTTTACATGAATATTGTCATCCTGCTATGATGATTTGACAAATCCCTGAAAAGATTATGGCTGAATTCCTGCATCACACTTGTGTAATATATATGCTGGTCTGTGACTCTAATAAACAGTTGAATTGATTGTGTAGTGTATATCTGTGCTCACATAACTTCATCACCCTTGTACAGAATACCAGCACTGATCAACCCATTGTATGATAGCCTAATAACCTACTTATTGACCCATTGTGCAATGGGAAATACACAGTACTGTCAGCTCTCCACATTTGCAAGTTTCACTTTTGCGGATTTGATTATTCATGGATTATTTGCTGTCACCTCTGCTGCCTCCCTATGCCATTTTTAATAGGTACTGCAAGCCTTGTGAGACTGAGAAACTGCGAATGGGGCTTCTAAGTCCCTCTTAAAAATGATGTGGGGCAGCCCTACCACCCACCCACTTCTGCCTAGTGAAGGAACCCTGATGTCTCAAAGGAATCCCTGGTAGATTGACTATAGTGAACATATTTTTTTCCTGTGTTAAATATGGTTTGGGAGGGCCTAGAATTATTCACAATTTTTCCACTTTCACAAGGGTCCTGTGCCCCTAAACCTGGCAACTGGGGAGGGATGACTGTGTAAAAAATTAATAAATACAACACAAGTCCACCTTAAGAAACGGTTGTCAGACCAAGCACAGGAGATCAATTCAGCTTCTATTCAGAGCACAAGGAAGATGATATTTCCATCTCATTTTCATCAGCAAGCAAGCCTGCAGCAATCAGAATGAAGACCCCTGTCACATGTCCTTTTTGCAAGTTTGCTCTCTGGCAATGGTGGAAACATCCTCCTCTTTGTGCTCCAGTTGAAAGCTGAATGGACCTCTTTTGCTTCCTCTTGATGCTGTCACTTAAAGTGTACTGGAGGGAGGAATTGGGCCAGGAGACACTACTTTGTTATTCAGATGTAACTATATAGCCAGTGTAACTGTGTAACTAAATTATAGAGATGTAATTAAGTAGCTGATAGAGAATCACAACTATAACTTTTTTTAAAAAAAATGGATTAAACCTATATTAAGTGTCAACACTGAGGAGGTAAAGAATATTTGTCCTTGACAAGCAGGGATGTTGTGAGACAGTGAGAAGCTCCATTAGAAGATTCACTGAAATTCTTTGCCCTTGAGAAAGAATGAAAAAATTGATACCTTTCCATGGATAGCAACAACACCCAGAAAAAGCTCAAGCAAGAAAATCCAACCTTGCATATTTTTTTTCCAAAAGAAAGATCCCCAAATGAGGAATGTTACTGGACACTCCACAGAAACTCTGAAAATCTCAACAAACAAGTAGAAAATGTTTGAGATTTTTTTCTACTGTTGTGTGCAGGAATGAAATGAGTTAAAATCTATACGCCTGATCAACATTATAGAGCATTGTTCTTATATCCTCTTTTTTAAAGTCTATTTTCTTCTTCATTATATTCTATGATTGTTTTGGGTGATATGATTGTGGTAGAAGGGAGAACTAAAAGGAAATGAAAGTTGTGTGCTTCAGGGAGGGGAGATTGTTGGATAAGGGAACCCTTGGTAATGGCAATTGGACATTATAAGTCAACAGAAAGGGAGATGATCATTGTTCTGATGCTGCATAATTTTTACAAGAGTCAGGACAGCCTGTTTCTCCCCCACTTTCATTGCAAGTCCAAAGCTCAAGTAATTTGCACAGGGCAGAGAGGGTGGACTGGATTGTGAAATGAGAAGCAAGTTCCTGTCTTATAGTTAAAGTTAATTTGCGAGGAGCAGGAACATACTAGCCCCACATCTTTGTTGCTTTTCCATGTGAGAAACATTACAATCTGAAGAGAAAAATCTCTGCTACATGTGGAAAAAAAAATCAGAATTTTGGATTATATAATGAACTTCCATGCATAGTAGATATTATCCTCTTGTGTGTTTCATATGGAGAGTGATACTGGAGTGGTGAGGATAGTGGGCAAAATTAAATTAAACTGAATCATATAATCAACAACTGAATAGAGTGACACACAGATTGTTACCTAGGAAATTGTCTATACATATATACTAAAGGAAGAAGAAGAGTGAAAATACTTTATTGAGCCCTAGGGATGTGACAATCTGCCAGTTTCATTTTCATTGTATTTCTCATAATCTCTCCTGCATTCTCTTGCCATCCTTTGGTTGCATCAGGTGGTGTTACTTTTTAAAGTCCTGCATAGAAACTGATAAACAACTCTTTCAAACTCATTTCCCCAGTTGCATTTTTCTCCAAATATTTCCCCTAATATTTTCATCTTTTACTCAGACAAAAGTGTTTCGTACGTAGCAGAGCAGCTCCCTCGCTGCATGCATTTTTAAATTCTACATGTTTTAGGCACAGGTTTTGAAAAGGTATGCCTTAGCTACAATCTGTTAGTGGTGTGCATTTGTTAGTTCCCTTTTACCCTTTAGGGCATGGCACAACATCCATATTCATTTCACAGTTGTGTAAGCAGAAATCCACAGAGTCCTAAAAGTGTAAGAGTTGTACATGCAGTTACACATTATTGGATGATGCATAACTTCTCTTTAGTGCCACTTGATTCCCTGAGATGGCAGAAGCAGCCAATTGCAAATGCACAATTGGTTTGATAATGGTAATATTCAGGAAAATAACCATGTAACCATGTGAGTGTAGGTTTATACTGCACAAACATGTTAGAAGATCTCAGGGCTTGTTTTCAGTTTTTTTCCTGGAATAAACTATGAGCTTTACAAATGTATATATTTCCCAAGCAGGGTGCACTTCATCTTGTAACAAGGGAGTTGTGAAGTGGATGTTTTTGCTAAGAATCATGGTTCTGACAGTAACAACAAAATTCATCCCTATAATGAGTCCTGACAGTACCTTCCTTCCTATAGATCAGGGATGTCAAACTCAATTTCATCTTAGGCTGCATCAGTATTATGGTTGCCCTCAAAGGGCTGGTTGTATCTGTAATCATATCTCTTTCTGCCCCCAGCCCCTCTCTGTGCCTCTTTCTGCTCCCCCTCCCCTGTGCTTCTTTCTGCTCCCCTGACCCTCTCTGTACCTGGTGAGCCCAATCCCCACATTGCAGGCCACCGGCTGCCAGTATTCTGAAGAGGGTCCCAGCAGCCAGCACTTGCAATCTACTTCTATTTCTGACTGCTTGTCAGTCTAACTCTTATAAGCTGCGCAAAGCATTGCCATGGCAACCTGCAGCAATGCTTTGACAGCGAGACTTGGACAGGGAAACAGTCAGAAGTGGAAGTAGATCGCAAGTGCTGGCTTCTGGGCCCCTCTTCAGAATACTGGCAGCCAGGGACCCACAATGGGTCCCTGGCTTGCCAGGTGGGGTGAGTGCCACAGCTTCAGGACTGGTGTGAGGGCCACATGAAATGGCATGGAGGGCTAGATTCAGCCTGTAAGCTTTGTGTTTGACACATGTGCTATAGATGCTATGACCACTCGTGGAATATTCATTCCATCCAGATATTTTATAAAAATTTGTGTTATTTCATACAAAAGGGGTATGTGGTGCTTAGATGAGACTGATTTGCAGTGCAATCCTAACACAATGGCACAGTGGTGATAGGGGTTTGGATTAGGCACAAAGCTTGCCTACTGGAAGAAATAACTTTCTGCCCACAGAGCTCTCTTCTGCTGACAGATCATTCTTCTGGGAGAACGGCTCTGCTGGCTAAGATCTGCTAGTGGTACTGCCAAAATAGAGGGTTGGAGAAGGGGTAAGGAGAGAAGATACCATGTTACAACAAATCTAAACTTTCTCAAGCCCAGGAACACACCTGCAATGCCAGCACAAAGTTAGACTAGAAGAGTTGTAGGGCTTTTTTGCACTTTGGGAAGAAAACGGGGCAGTCTGTTACTCACCGGACTGGCGCGCTCCCTCCGACGATCCACACTGATCCAGAGCAGTGCGTGGCCATGGTACACACTGCTCTGGGGACGAAAATGGAGGCTTCCAGTCGGTGGAGGCTCTCCACCAACCGGAGAAGCTCGCCAGCTGGAAGCCCACCTCCGGAAGATCTGCAGGCTTGTGCTGGTGCGAGCCTGCAGATCTACACAGGAGTGCAGCGACGGACTGGGGCGCGCCGGGCTATTGAAAGACCTGTTTTAAGCGGTCTTTCAATAGCATGGCGAACCACCAGTTCTGGTCGTTCTGGAGCGGGCTGAAGTCCAAAACTGAAGCGCGAGACTGCAGAAAGTAGTCCGGACCCAGTTCTCCCCCAAGTGCAAACATCCTCTCTGGAGGACACACTGCCCCATTTTAAAAACAAAATGTGCAAAGGCCGTAGTCTAAAATAATTTCTCATCGTGGAAAGGGTTGAGATTCAGCACAGCTTTGGTTGATGTGTTGGTTCAGCTGGACTCTGGCTACCTTTCCCGGTAGGAATTGTACTTTTCGTGAGATGGAGAATACTTGAGGAATTTTAGGGTATTACAATATGACCTAAATTGGTCTGTCCCTCCCAGATTAGTTGCAACTTCATGGAAGTTCTGATGCAATTCTTGGGAGCAAAAAATCCCAAAATAATAATAATAATAATAATAATAATAATAATAATAATAATAATAATAATATTATTATTTCTATCCCGCCTCTCCCAATGGATTGAGGCGGCATTACAAAAATATATAAAAACATTAAAACATTAAAATGCACCCTATCCTCCCCACCCTCCAACCCTTCTATCCCCCTAAAACATATTAGTTAATTAAAACAAATTAAAAACAAGATTAACACAAAAGACAATGATGAGAGGCGGTGGAACACTAATCTGGGAAGGCCAAAATATACTCAAAACGGTGTTTTTCTGACTAGCCCTGGCTTTCAAAATATGTATTTTGAGAGGCTTTTTTTTAAAAAAAAACACCATACATATGTATTTGGATATTATTTAAATGTGATTTTTCTTCTGTTAGTTCTTCTTTTTTAATGTGCAGATCAATGAGATGGGAGAAATCTATGGGTGAAAAAATGCCATAGACACTGTGTGTGTGTGTGTGTGTGTGAGTGAGTGAGAAAGAGAGAGAGTGAGAGTGATACTCTGCGTTGCCTTCTATATGACCAAGTTTTAGACATTTGCTTGAAATAATATTCTTCTGAAAGATTTTCATTCATTTTATGGGAAACTGCAATGAAAAAGGTGACATTGACTTCATGCTGCCTATTACTGGAGTGAGTAGGATTCACAGTTTATCTGTGCTTGCATATGTTATTACTTGCACTAATTAATCCCATTTGCAAAGACAAATTATGATTGGCATTTATCCTTAAAAATTAAGAGCTAATTACACAGAATATAATCTTCAAATTTGTATAAGTAGAAGCTCTGATTTTGTGTGCTCAAGAAAGAATGTTTAAGGAAACTGGCTCAATGTATACAATATTTGCATATGCTAATTAGATGCTGCCTCATTGTATTTGCCCCAGCAAGCAGGTTAAGTTCTCATTACTCAAGTTGCTCCTCTGTGAGCTAAGGCTGACAGCAAGTCTGCTCTGAATCCGATCTAGACAAGTGGGCATTCTGCGCTTCCCTTTAATCCCACTGGCTGGCACTCAGATGAAAGAGCACTGCTTTTATGAGTAATGACCTTGATAGATTTTAGTGCAAACACTGCTTGATATAAAGGACTCCGATGTTTCTGAGGATGACTTTCAAAGAAGCATGAACACGCAACTGCTTCTGAGCAAACAACAGTCCAAACCATAAACAAGATGAACCGGAATAATTCAAGTCAAGCCAAAGTTTCTTTGGATTTTTGAGGTTCACTCCACTTCCTACTTTCCAACCGTCCAACTTTGTGGTAGCTTTGAGCACTAACCACCCGTTCCAAGGATGACTATTCAGAAATCCTTGTACACATCCAAGCTTCTCTTTCTTACAAGCAGTGGAGGACTGTGGCCCCAGGAAGAATTCAATAAGGGATCTCTGGCACCTCCTAAAACTTCACAGAGAGGCATAATTGAAACAAAACCATTCTTACTCAGTGTGGATATAACTTTTCAATAATAATAATAATAATAATAATAATAATAATAATAATAATAATAATAATAATAATAATATTTTATTTGTATCCCGCCTCTCCACATGGTTCGAGATGGCGAACAGCATGAAATACATTATACATTAAAATACATTAAAAGAATTAAAAACATACCCAATCCTCCCCACCCACCAACCCAGCTAAAACCAACCCCCTAAAACACATAACAATTAATTAACTATTAAAGAACAGCAGGACAATTGGTGGGAGGCAGTGGAAGTACTAGTCTTGGAAGGCCTGTAATTCTACTCAAAGGAAGCAACAGATACTTTTAAAATTTTCATCCTGATGCTATAAAGTCTTTATGAAAACCACACAGTATTTGAAAGCTGTTTGCAATATGGGACTTATTCTGTGCAAAATTTGCACCCCCTTTTTAACAGGAAACAGCATTTTCTGGGCAGAAAATAATATTTATGCATAGAAATAATTCCCCATGCCCAGGCAAAAGGCAAGGAAATGAGGGGGAGGCACACACATGCTTTCTTTCTCCTATTCTTTTGCCTTTTACCCAGGCACAGAAAAAGCAAGCAAGAATGCCTGGACAAAAGGCAAAGTTATGTTTGAGGTTGTGGCATTATCTGCCAAGCCAGTCTATCCAGATTAAACTTGTTTTATATTCCCATCTTCATTCCTGGAGCTTGCCTCGATGGGAGAGGGAAAAGGATTCGTGCTTGTTGCTCCTTTTTATTTAAAAAAACCCAAACAAGCCAGTTAGATCTCAATTTTTAGCATCCATAGTTTATATGACCAATTTCCTACTGGAGACAGCTATTATACTAGTGTAACTTAATCAGTCTGCTGCATTGCTAGTATGGGAACAGTCCTAGGATGAAGTCACATCTTTTTGAGAGATAATTTTATTAATACACTGTGCTGGACAGTATCATCCACATGTACCCTTGATTTAGAATGCAAGAACAGTAAGAATGCACAAGAAATTCTTCATTGGCACAATGCAACATGCTCTGCATTTCTTGGTAATTCAGATATCTGTCCAAAACTAAGGTAGATGCTTTCAAATATTATTCTCATATATTCTAATGTACGGATAATATCACCATCTAGTCCAAGGTAGAACAAATAGTTTTAACATTTTTCTCCTCTATGAGAGTCATTCAAAATGGTACAGCAATTTCTGTCTAAAACAATAACATTACCATGCAATTTCCAATAACTAATAAATAATGACATTACTGTTCAATTTCCAACACCAATTTCTATCCAGATATCAACATTTTCTGAGCAGCAAATAATATTTCTGTACAGAAAACTAATTTCCCACAGAGAAAATTATTTTTTTTCTGTGCATAAAATAACATTGTTATAATAGCACTATTATTTTCTGCATAGAAAATGCTGTATTCTGTGTTCTTTTTTAAAAAAAGCCACATGCACTTTCCACATAAAATAAGCCACAAGCTGCAAAGAATCTCTTCTATCTAGAATTGACCTTATCTAAGTTTCCCGACACTCAAGAAACCTTTTTTTCAACCATTTTTTAAAAAAATATTTTTGAATATGATTTCCCTCCCAAGTTTCCACAGGAGAGAACAAAACAAGTTAAAATGTTTTCTTCTTGTTGGGTGAGACTCTTAGATATTAAGAGATATTTTGACCCACTGTTAGTGACTTTGTTTTGCATTTGTTTTTGCAAAGATTTTGCAAAAAAAAAGAGAGGTAATAACTGTTGCTGTTGGTGATGATGAAAAAAGAAAGGTGCTATTCTTTTCACTGTTGTGCAGCAGTGAAAAAAACTCGTGGCAGATTTCTGTTTATATGTTTTAATGGGATGTCTCAGCATCAAGGACTAGAAGATTTGTTAGTATTCTTTGTATTCCTATTTTTTACGGAACCATGATTTGTAACATTGCACAACATCATTTCTGATCATGTGCCACATCTGTTGCAGCTTTAGCTTCCAATTTCTTGGCTTTGTGGAGTATGAACCAACATGAGATAGCCTTAACTTCAACAAGCAAGGATTTTTTTAAAAAAAAATATTGAATTATTTCTAGCTCTAAAAAGGCAAGTGAGCACAGTACTTAAAAAAAAAAAAACAGCTCCTTTCTACAGCATACCTATATAAAAAGACCTGAAAATAATTTTAGTTCAGAAGTTTGCATCTGTGGAGTTCTCATTGACATCGTAATGACTTTGAATCTCACCTGCGTGCATTCTTTTAAAAGGAACTTATAAAAATTTCTCTCCAAAGGCTTCTTACTGAGTAGGTTATTATTTGCATAATATTTTGCTGCCAAGCCTTCAGGGTTACACAAATTTAATCACGATGGGAAAAGACTTCAATAGGTATTGGCAAAAATCTAACACTCCTCCACTTCCTGAAGCTTATCTAAGAGTCCCAGAACAGATTCTTAATATTTTTGAATCTGCTCATGAATATTGGCACCTGCTCTAGCACATTTTTATCTATTTTGGAGTTTCTTCTTCTTTTAAAAAAAATGCATCCCTAGTAAACTAATTGATTGAGTCTGAATTAGAATCTAAGGTCAAATGAAGTCTTTAGGAATTTTAATCAAGGGAGGAACTTTGGTTGTAATTTTACTAACTAGCGACAATTCTCACAAATGACCCGTGTCTGATATTTTGTAGGAAAACATTTAATAGACTTGCGAAGTATGTTAACTCAGGTTCACTTTTACATGCCTGAAGGTGATTACATTTTTAAAGTAATTCTTCATTCATACTACTGTTTGTAAATATTATTAGGGCTGGAACACATTTCAAACAGGCTTCATTGAAAGATACATATTGATGACAAGTCACTTATTATTTTCTGGCTGTATTTAACATGCAGTTTGGTGTTACAACACTGTCACAGTTTTTGTATTGTGTCCTGTGATTACTTGGAATGTGATAGAGTTGAAAACATTTATGGTATTATAACATTGATCGTGCATGGTGAGTACTTGAGGATGCTGTGGTTATCAGAAGTATGGCCCTTTTCGCATTGAGGCTTCTCCCGCGAGCAGGGAGGGTGGCTCGCGTGAGAAGCCTCCTCTGGGAGGCTGCCGTTTCCCCCCTCGTTCCTTCCGCAAGTGAAGGAACAAAGGGGGAAGCGGCAGCCTCCCGGAGGAGCCTTCTCGCGTGAACCGCCCTCCCCCTTGCGCGAAGCAGGAGGCTGTCGCGTCCGTCCCCCCGCTCGCGCAAAGCAGGAGGCTGTCGCATCCGTTGCGCTAGTGCCCCGCCCCGCCCCTTCCTTCCGCAGGGGCGGAGGGAAGGAAGCGTGACCCGGCCGCCTCCCCGACGCTCCGCACAGGGGGTAAGTGCGCGTGGGGGCCGGGAGCATTGCGCGAGCACGGGTGATTTTCACTTTGAGGCGAAAATCAAAAAACCCGCGATTGCGCTGCTGCAGCCCTGTGAGCGTGGGGGAAGTGGGAGTGCGTCGTGCAGAGTGACGCTCCCACTCCCGCGAGGCTCACGGGGCTGTCGCGCGACAGAAAGCCCGTGCGAAAAGGGCCTATATCTCACCATAGAAATTCAACAAGATATAGTGGTTTGAATGTTGGATTAGGACTCCAGGGGACCAAGGTTTGAATCCTTGCTTAGCTATGGAAACTCACTGGGCAGGTCTCACTCTCTCAGCCTAAGAGGGAAGGCAATAGCAAGCCTCCTTCTGAACAAATCTTGCCAATAGGACCTTGTGATATGTTCACCATAGGGTTACCACAAGTTGGAAATGACTTGTGTGCATTAGGATAGTGCTTGTTCTCCAGGTATTTTGTAATTCAACACCCAGAATCCTTTACCATTCCCCAAGTTGTTGAGGACTTCTCAGACTCCAAAAACACTTGGAGGACCAAAATTTTAGAACTGTTGCACTTGGCAGCAACAACAGTGAGGTTATCATTTAAGGCCTACCCTTCAATCCTCCCAATTTGGCATGGAGAGTTCTGATTAATTCTCTGTTGTTCCACTTTTCCAACTGTTTGAAAAATGTCCCAGTTTCTTTTTCCTTCTCCCACTTTCCTTCTTGGTCCCCAGCTTACATCAATTACTGCAAAAATAGTTCAAGGTGCAAAAGTAGTTTGCACTCAATTAATTCGAGAGGGAGTGAGTACAGGAGATAGTGAAATCTTCCTAGTCCTTGTAGATTCAAGCAAATGCAAACTCCCTAAGCCTCTCTTGGAATGTGTCTTCTTTCTCATTAATAACTTACCATTTTGACCATACTGTGATATTGCCTGACCACACGTGTCATAGTTTTCATCTATGAAATGCTAGAGGGTATGTTAATGTGCTGCTGGGTGAGAGGGTTGTGTAGTATGTATGTGTATCAACTTATGGTGCCATCCACAGGACAGAACAGAAATTGTGTAATGTGGATGACACAGGTAGATGGTTTCTGGAGTGCATAGCCAGCCAGTATCATAGACCACCTTCACAGAAGCTGCCCAGTGAAACTGAACTGATTATTTTACACAAGCTAGGCCTCACAGTTTAACAATCCTTGACATTTCAGGAGATAAGAACATGGGATCACTTGCTCTCCTGTGAGAATAGCAGAGCCTAGATCCCTCATCTTTGGCCCTGTTAAGAGAACTGTATAAGAGTTAAGTTTAACTGCCTACTTTGATTTTCAGAGCTGGTAGAAGGTAGGCTGTGTCTCCAAATTTGGAGTTCCTTTGTTTAGATTCTTACAGTAAAACATGTTGTTTGTGAATAGTTGCTTTGATATCACTCTGCTGGGGTCATGCACCAACCTAGAAAATGTGTTATCAATCCTGGAGTAATATAAGTAGTAGATGTAGCTTAAGGGCTCAGTCTATCAGGGCTACAAAAATCTGCTACAAAATACCTGTTGCATCCATTAAACATGAATAAAGCTTCCCCCTGCACCACACATATCAGCAAGTCTCCATACCAAACAGAAGCCTGGGATTGGGCCCAGTCCCAGCTCAGAATCAATTGTTGTTAAGTTATGTACCTGCCTATCTCTATTCCCATACCTGAGCCTACCCATGTTCATCTATGTTCAAACTCATAAAGTGCCAACCCTTCTCCCTTTGATCCCATTACCTGCCCTAGGATTGTTTATCTGATGTGCCCTGCTGAAAGAGGACCCCTCTTTTTGCTAAGCAAATGAGTCCAATGAATAACAGTGATGTCTTGTAACTTGCTCCAAAGAGGCAGATTACATGACCCCTCTGAGAAAATTACACACCAGCTCCCACTGAAATGTCATCAGCGTCATTGATGAATGGGCCCTTTAGTGCACAGTTGATGGCAATCAGAGTGCCTTTCTGACAGGGCCATAAGTAAATCATAAGTAAACTTGGATATTTTTTTAAATATGCCCTTCAGTTATGGGCAGCTGTCAGGAGTAAAGGGCAACAACATAATGATAGGCTTTGAAGGAATACAGAAGGGAAAAGAAAAATCTTCACTTCAGCATTAGGAGATTTAAACATCCACTGCCACAATAGTATGCAAATAATGGTTTCCTAGAGGAAGGTATTGTAAATAATGGTAAGTGGTCAATTGAAAACAGAAGATTCACTCTTTCATTCACTCTATTGTGAGTGCTGGAATTGCTATAGAAATGAAACTCTAGCTCAAGAGGCTATCTTCCTATCTCTGAAATAGAGCTAGAGTGAGGATTAGCATACATTAGCACAAATAGAAAGGATATAGTGCTTGAGATTTGAGTTCTTTAATGGCAGGTGCTTTGCACACACATGCAGACATACACACACTAACAGGGTTTCTTAGTGTCTTGTTACATAGCTAAGTTTGCATCAGGTTATGCTATGTAGACCACATGAAAGAATTCCAGCCATTATCTCTGAATCTACCTTGCTTTATCAATATTTACATCAACCAATTAGATCCATGTATTTAATGAGGGTGGATCCATATATACATGTATTTCCCTCTGTGTGTATGTTGAATTTCAGAGGAAAATCCAGATGTTTAGAGAATTATGGAGACTCACCTCTCTTTCTTTCTCCCCTTGTGGGTATTCCATTTTTCTCTGATGCCTTCCAACCTTTCACGAGTAATGCGGACCAGAGGTCATTTATACTGCTATGGAAGGAGAGGCAGCAAACAAACAGTGTGCTGAGGCAGCAAATCTCTCGGTTCTGTGTGAGGTGCTGAATGATAGACAGGAGTTAGCTTGTTAAGTGTTGCCTACTGACAGTATTCAAAATGGCAGGCTTTGAAAAATTCCTCAGGGTTTTCTCTACACTTCTTATATGTTTGATACTAGAATATCTGATAAGTGGCTGATGCATCAATTACTCATGTGAATATGTTCTCTTCCCAAAATAATAGACCCACTTTGGCTGTAATCGTGATTCCCAACTCTCCAATGAAGAATATGGGCCTCTCAAAATAAAAACTTCTGTGATGAACATTAATTCTCAGTTACTGCTACAAACAGACCTGATTTAATCCAGTTTCAGAAACTAAGCAGAGTTGAGCCTAAGTGATATAAAATGGGTGACTATTGGGTATCATTTGCTATATTGCAGCGTAGCCTGACATCAGTAGTAGAGCCCAAACTTTGCCAGTGATCATGCTGAGTGGATGTAAATATTGCTTGTCTCATTATCACAGGTGAGAATAAGAAGCCACACTTTGGCCAAAATTGTACATTGCAGTGTAGCTCCTCCCATACATTTCAGCATCCTTCCCCAACACAGCTGTAGCTGTCAAGTCCCAGAGAGGCTTCCACCACTGTTTATTGGTAGGGAGGGGAGTTTAGGAGTGACTCAGACTGTGAAGAAGCAACTGGACTCAGTTCAATGGGGAGAGAAGAATGAGGGTGTGCTAACAGATGGAGTGCATCCTGTTTTTCCTTTCCTTGGGAGCCCAGAGCAATAACATCTTCAAACTCTAAATTGCTTCCTCCACTTCTTCCTTTATACAACAGTAAGATACAACAGTAGCAGCAGTGTCCAGGGCTTGACAGCTATCTGAGAGGGAAATTTTGGGACAGAGAGCAAAAGCAAGAGAATAAAGTCATGCATGAGCTGATTTGGGTCCCAGTTTTGGGTGGTGGTGGTGGTGGTGGTGGTGGTGGTGGTGGTGATGCTGATGATGATGATGGAGGACCACACTTAGTGCATGCACATGCCACTGGCAGGATGCGAGTCCATTTTTGTGAGGTAGGGAAGATATTTTATGTCAACCTTGAGAGGGTTTTCACATTTGTTGGAAAATGTGTTTCACAGATTGTGTAAACTATGAAAATTTGTTGCTAAGATACAATAACACCTACCCTCTTGCATTGCCTTTTTTTTTTTTTTAAGGAAACATTAAAAGCATTGGATAGGTTCTTTGTGTCTTTTTGATCAATCAGCCAGGTCTTTTGTGCTTGCGATGTATTTGTTCTTTGTTTTCCAAAGGGGAAAGACAGTAGCTTGGTGCAGAGACATTTCTGTACAAATTACAGAAACCTTGAAGAAAAGCTCTCTTTTCCTTGTTCTTGCATTGAAAGAGAGGATTCTCCAAGAGGCTAATGTTTTCTCCTCTGCCTTTTTTGACCTGTTGAGACAGCTTCTCTTGTCAAGAACAAGAAATTTTGGAGATGTTCTTTATATCCCTTTGACTGAGGGGTAGTCCCATAATGCTGGATGTTGTGTTGCTCAGTGAGTTTTTAATTATGTATTTTAACATGGTTTTAATTCTTTATGATTGTTTAATTATGCTTTAACTTTTGTATTCTGCTGGTTTTAACTATGTTCTTTTGTTGTAAGATGCTTAGGGTTTCAACCTGGGAAAAAAGCGGGGTATAATTAAGATAATGATGATGAACATCATCATCTGCCTCAAATTTTACCAAGCTCTAAAAAAAAGATAATTGCTGTGAAAGCATAATTTCTTCTGCGTATATAAACATGATCTCTTTACCTTGTAGGCATGGTGTGTCATGTCTGACCTCTGACTGATTTATACTTTTATCCTTCCTTCCTCATCCACTTCTTGGCACACTAACATCTGATTGATTCAGGCCGATCTATTGGGAATAATCCCCTATGAACCTCCTGCCTTGTTACTGTGAGGTGAGCTGGATGATTTCTAGCTATTATTTCACATATGGATTTTGTTCTTCAAAGAGAGAACAGCCAGCTTGTTAACATAAGAATGACTGGAATAAACTGAGCTGTTTATTCTCTATGAATATGGATCCCTTGTTCACTTAACTGGCAAAATGGACTACCGGACTATTGTTGTAGAACGTGCCACAATCTCTTTCAGAATTCTTAGCAATGACTTCTCAGCCATAGAGTAGCACAATATTAATTGTCCACTCAATCAGAACAAGGAGACATACCCACAAATGTGTGGGTAAACTAAGGGCCACTTTATTAACTATTTAAACTGATCCTCAGCAGGCCTTCATAATGCAGTTCCTGCTGAAGCAAGATTATTTTTACTCCCTCTTCAGTATTTCAAGGGCAAGCAACCTCCAACCCCAGAGACAATCCAATAAATGTAGCTTGCCAGTCCATTTCAGGAAGTCTGAATGTTCTGATCCACTGCCCCCAAGTCCCCAGCCTAAAGGAGAAACCCAGGCCATTTCCGGACTACACTGTTATAGTGCTATTATTCCACTTTCAACATCCTATGGAATTGTAGGGTTTGCAGTTTTTTTGGGGGTATTTAGAATTCTCAGTCAGAGAGCTCTTTGGACTCAGCAAACTACAAACCCCAGGATTCCACAGGATTCCTTGAAAGTGGGATAGTAGGACTATAACAGTGTAGTGTGGAAATGGCCTCAGTCAAGTCCAGTGTTCAAGATTGTTCGCATTCCCATTCCTCTGTCTCAGAACTTCCTTTCACAAAATGTGCCCATGTGTACTCACTGATAATTGCTCAGGTTTCCACTCTTTCTGTGCTAACCTGCCAAAAATGAATAATACATTAATTGTTTACAATTAAATACCAATTTATCATGTAAATAACAGGCAATGTAATAAGTGTTAAAGAAGTTTAAGAAATCTGATCCAATTGTTTTAAGGTACCACCCAAAGCCAATTGTCAGACATTTTGATGGAGAATAAGTATAAGATAGGGAAGACACCTTCATGTCTGTCAAGGAGAAGCAAAATCCCTAGTCAGCCCCAAAAGTGACTAGACAACACCTGTACTAAGTTGCATGGTGGGTTGGTGTGCCACGTTACTGCCAAAGACAACAGAAAGATGACAGAGCTGGGTTTTATACTCACTAACTCTGTCCTATTTCCTATCCTGAATGGTGACACATAACATTAATAAGCATGGGAGAGGAATAACAACAACAACAGCAACAACAATTTTCTTATCCACCCCTCCCCAAGGCTTGAGGCGGGGTACAACAAAGATTAAAATACAACTAAAAACACATAAAACCGTTTAGAATACATCTGTTTAAAGTTCATAGTTAAAAATTAACTGGGTGGGCCTATCAGAAGAAATAAGTCTTTAGTACTTTTAAAAAATTCAGATACACTTTTAGCTGTCAAATCTCTTCCAGCAGATCATTCCATAGCCTAGAGGCAGCCATCAAAAAGGTCTCTGTGTGACCATTGCCAGTCTAGTCCTGGCTGGTTTAAGTAAATGGCCCCCAGAGGACCTGAATGTATGGGACAGATGGTATAGGAGGAGGCGATCTTGCAGGTAACTTGGACCCAAACCATATTGGACTGTAAAGGTAATAACCAACACTTTGTACTTTGCCCAGAAACTAATTGTCAGGCAGTGGAGTGATTTTAATATCAGTGTGATATGCTAACTCCTCATTGTAGCTGTAACCAATCTGGCTGCCATATTTTAGACTAGTTAGAGTTTCCAAATTTGATACAAAAGGTAGTCCAATGTACAGCATGTTGCAGAAGTCCAACCTTAATGTTACCAGTGCATGCGCTACCATGGGAAATGGTGACTTCCACTCCATATTCACAGCTACCATAGGTAAAGAGCCCAAATTGTTAAACAGGAAGATCCAGAAATGCAAACATTTCCTTTCAATGCTTTTTATGCTTCCTTCTGGAGGCCCGTGCGGTGGTTCAGTTCTTTTTACATAAAAACAACAAAGAGCCTTACTGCACCTTAAAACAATTTATTATGGCATAAGCTGCTATGTGCCACAGCCAGAACTGTGTTCCATGGGCCAATGCCAATAGTCTTTAAAGGGCTGAAAGACTCTTTGTTGTTGTTGTTTCAACAGCCTGACAAAGTTATCTCTCTGAAAATTCCTTTAGGTGAGGTGCTTAGACTTTGGGAGATCTTGTGATATATTCTTTCTTTGGTTTTCTTGTTATTGTTGTTTGTTTTAAAAACTGGAGTTGCAGTTACAAACCTCTTTTTTAATAAACCAAGAATTGATTTATTTGAGCAACATGCAGATTAGTCCAACTCAGAACCCGGTAATGTAATTGCAGATTCTGATCTGATAAGGCTCATTGTGGCAGTCCCCATCACCCAGCCCCCAAACATGTTCTGACATCACGGTAGGGATTTGCATCATCGTAAATGGACTTCACGTTATATAAAGGTTAATTGTGAGGTTGCACAATAGTTTTATTCTCAACAAAGGAGCATAGACATACTAATTTCTCTGAGACCATTGCACAAATGGAGGCAATAGCTCCAATGGGACAAATGCACAGTGGGTATCAGAGTACTATGGGACTCTTTATTGAAGAGGAATTGTCATTGCACAACAGGACACTGTGCAGGATGCCCTGATATACACCACTGCAATTCATGGAAGAGTTGTGTGTCCTGTCAAGGACCTAACCATGATATCGTAAAGTTATGAACGATTAAGTATTGAAAATCCTTTCTTTAGAACTAAAATTCAGGTCTGACTTCAGTGGAGTAAGTATTTGCCTCTTTCCATCTCACTCTTAATTCCTGTTCTGATTTACTTTTTGTTTTATCCAGGTGAATTTGCACAATGTGCTCACTGGAAGAATGATGGCTTATATAGATTGCTTGATTTTTACCCAAAGGGAATCCAAATTACAGGTCAACAAATTAGAGAAAACAACAACAACAAACCAAATCAACCTAATCTATGGTGGCAATATCCAATGAAACCTATATCAGGACATAAGAGAGAAAGTATACTTAAAATGATATCTTACTCCAGTAAGATTGGCATATATTATTAAAAACAATAATTCTTCATTATGCTGGTGGGATTGTCCAATGACATAAAGATTCTGATAGGAGGTACTATCAGAAATTAGCCAGATGATGGAATACTATCTCACCCTTGATCCAGGACTGGTGTTATTAAATTTATTTAGAGTTGCAAATAAGGAAGCAATACGTAAGGATTTGAGTCTCTTTCTATTATTAGGGGCCAGGCAGGTTATTGCCAGCAATTGGAAGAATCCTATAGCATTCTACAGTATAGAAAAGCTTGATATTTGGTGCTGTCAGAAAAACTGACATGGCAAGTAAGATGAGCAAAAGAACGGAAAGGTAATAACATCTTTGAGCTGGCATGGTCCACATTTACTTTGTATGTAAATCAAACTAACGAGGGCAGAAGCCGTATTCCTTTGACTTATGGGTCCATCTGGAAAAAATTAATCTGATAGAACAGTTAATTACCAAAGGATTCACCTTGCATTTCAAGACCATGAAAATATGACTGATATCCTATGTAATTACAGTGGAGTCCTGGTTATCTGACCTAAACCGGCGGGCGCAGGGTCAGATAACTGAAATGTCGGATGACATGGAGCCCTGTGGCGGCCACCATTTTGGGGGCGTGTCGGGGTGGGCCTGGGGGTGTGTCGGGTCGTGTCTGGGGGGCACGTCTGGGGGGCGCAGAAATGCCTGCAGACACGCCCCCAGGCAGCCGTGACATCGGTTAATCCAGAGCGTCGGATAACTGCAGGTCGGTTAACCGGGACTCTACTGTATTATCAGTGTATTTGTCTCGTTGTTCTACTTTTTCATGTGAGTCTTTTTTTTTTTAATGAATTTTTTTTTAAAGTTATGAATCATAGCCTCTGATGCAGGATCACAGCCATGGTCTAAAAATGCAGGTGGCTGTGCTGATCCATATCAATGAAACAATTCTAGCAGTTTCCTGGCCCACCAGGAACAGATCTTTTGTAAAGCTAAAGGTATTTAATTGCCCAGTCAAGCTGTAGGCATGACAAAAATGCTTTGCATAATAGCAATGACAGTGTGCAACTTCCTGTTGTTGCTGTGATCAGTATGATCATTTTAGAAAGAACATCTGTTTTTTTATGTGAAATGGCATGGGAAATACAGATCAGGAAAGAAACAGACAAAGCAAGCAGGGGAGGTCTTTCCTTTCCTTTCCTTCTCATATTTCTCTCCCACTAACCATTTTGTTCATTATATTTGCAAAAAATACAGTGGAACACTAATTTGGTGAGGAAAGCAGTGAGTTTGTAGTGCAGATATGGACTATAGCCAAAGGCCTCTTCTGCTCTGTGAAAGGTAATTGTCCAAATTATCCCCTAGGACATAAATTGAATGCATACTGTTATTTAAAACAAAGCAGATATTTTGACATTAAAAAGGGGAATCTGTGCATAAACATAGTCTTAAGCCTTTTGTTTTTTTTAACATGGTTGGTTCCCCACATTGGAATGCACGCCAGCATCTTTTGCCCTGACACAGTTTGTTCTGGCATGTATTCTGAAACACTGTTGCTGGAAATGAATATCTTTACTTATTTCATTCCTGCATGCAAGAACAGAAAATTTACAATAGACTACAAGGGTTTGGGCCCATTTTTAATGAGCCACCCTCCCCAAATTTGGAGAGTTTTTTCTTGAACAAATTAGTCATTTCTGTGTGCAAAATATAATGATCCATGCAATTTCTCCAAAATAGTCTCAAAATTGGAGTCTATTTTTGGATGGGGTGTTTTGATATGTTATTCAGGGATAGCAGTGTTGTCAGGGCAGCAAAATACAGCTAAATCCAGAATCCACAAATCGGTGGTACCTTATTGGGCCAAAGAAATGAACAAAATATATCATGTAAGCTTCCACAGCTTCATTGGCTTCTTCATCTGATCATACAGGAGAAGAAAAGTATGAGAGGTGTTATGCATCTGAATACTGAGTACCAGTTACCATGAAATATGGTAACGAATGCTTCTTCTGGGTGTCCATCAGCATCTTATTAGTCACTATGTTAACAGAATGTAGGATAAGTTAAGCCTTTTGTCTGATTTAGCTTGGCTTTTATCATGAGCTTATGCTATTATGTTCCTAGGAGAAGAATTACTCCTTTCCTAAAGAATTTCCAAATGTACATAAAGATCTACTTTTGCGAGCTTAGAGTACATTTCTTATTGTGCTTCAATTATACCTCTCTGTAGGATTTTAATGTTTGTTCTTTAAGTACTTCCAGAGTGACTAGCTCAGCATAAAGTTGAAGGAGCTATTAAGGAGATTCAAATGTTCTTGTTTGCAGCTCGAAGTCATGGTTTTGCACATTGTTAGTTGTAAGGTATGAATAAAAATATATAGTTTATTAGGCAATAATGAGTAAAATAGAAAGCATTTATAGGTATCTTTAGTTCTGCCAGGAAAGGGTTGTAATTGCCCCAAATAAGAACACTGGAACAACTACTTCTGCACTGAATCTGCTGGTGCAGTGTGCTTTGATGCATACTGTGGGCTTAAGCTATGGGATGTTAGCCATACTGTGAAGTGGCCTTGCACCTTATTCACATCTGTTTTACATTAGTGAAAACAGGATGATCTTGCATAGTGATGTTTTCTCATAAGTTCATATTTTTTTAAAAGAGTAAAGAACCATAGGTTCTTTCCAACCTGAGTATGAATTTTTAATTGCTGGCAAGTTCTTCTAAAAATGAACTGAACTGAATTCTCAAAAATTTGTATCAAGCAGACCAATATGTACAACTATTCCCAGCATGGACCGGCTCATGTCGTACCTGACTTTCTGTAGCAAATATGCACGTACCTTCTTGTTTTCCATCCTAATTATAAATACATTCACAACTTTTAGTAGATTTTTTATAATAAAATTAAAAAGTGGAGATGAACCATTCAAAATCTGGAAGTTTGTATAAAAAGGAATTCATATTCTTGTCTGATGAATTCTGTTGAAACTAAGTGGGAGGTATTCCTTACATTTGGTGATAGATTTTAGGGAGTTGTTTTTTTTTAATTGTTTCAGTTTACTTTCCAGTCAGAAGAACTTAAATCATCAGTCAGGTTTTCCCAGTCCTTGTAATAACAACAGCAAAGACTGTGACATTGGTCTCTTTGGCTGCTGACATAACGTAGACACAGAGACTTAATTTCTTCCTCTTGAATGACCAGTCCCAGAAAGAAACTTAAGAAAGTTTCCATAATTTCATTCTACTCTCCAGTTCAAAAAGATTTGAGAAATCTTAATTTTGCTCATTCCCTGCTTTTTTACTTTATTTTTTTAGACCAGAAAACATTTCCTTATCATAATATGTTATTATAGTGTAATTTATCCATTGATATTTTAGCATTATTTTTATATTTCTTTCTATCTCTATTTCAATAAAATATTAAAAATAAATCTTAATAATTCATACCACAATTACCTTTATTCTCACAATATTTTTTCAAACTGATTAAAATCACTTAAACACAAAAAAACAAAACAAAAAAAACCCCCACACCCTGAAGAAGAAAGAAAAAAGAATCAAAGGAAGGAAAACAAAAATACAAAGTGTGTGTATTGTAAATCTCTCTGTGTGTGTAAATAAAAGAATGTAAAGTAAGGTAAGCCTAAATTTAAGAAATAGGATACTCTTCTATTTCATTCCTCCCAATGGCAAATATGTTTCAACCAGAGTTCACATCTGTTAGTGAACATGGCAAAATCTAAAGTCTACATGTAATTTTGTACCTTTTTTTTTCTGTGCATGTTGTATGTAATTTTCCTAATATGCACACTTTTTGGAAGACCCCATTCAATGCAATTGAAAACTTATGAAATGTGTGCATTTCAGTGCATTCTAGGTAGCTCATAACTTCTGTTGGTTTATATTTGATAATATTTATTCTAAAAATTGAATCTGACAGCTTTCTCTTACATATCTGGTTTGAGATAAAGTTAGAATGTTTGCTGCACAATCTCTATTCATTTGAGGGTTACATAGGTGTCCCCCATTCTGTCCCTTTGTTATTTTGTGGGCATGTTCTTTCCTGTGTTTCAGTCCCTATGAACTGTGATTAAACATTTTTCCCACGCTTGCACTAGGGCTAAGGGACATTGGCAGCAGGTCAAGATTCTCCTTCCTCCTTCCTCTTCCAGACCCTCCATATGTTGTTCCAGCAATTAATTCCAGAGGTGGAGTGTTCTAGACCATAGCCCTTAGCTCCCCTGCCTTTTTTAATAATAAAAATTGGAGACGAAGGGAGTTGGGTACTTGTGACGCTTCTAAGACTAACCAATTTATTCAATGTAAGCTTTCATGGACTAGAGGTATATCTGAAGAAGGCTGAAAGCTTATGCTGAAATAAATTTTAGTTTTATAGGCATGACAAGATTCTATTTTTCCCTCCCTCCCCTCTTTTTATGCTGAAACAGACTAACATAGTTATCTCTCTGAAAATCTCCGCCTTTTTATGGTGTTGAAGCAGCTGTCTACATTGATAAAGCAATAATCATGACAACAATTGTAACATGAATGTATGACTGAATCAAGACACTCTTTGGATTGTGTTATATTGATGCACACATTGATAACACCTGTACCCACATAGGTAAACTACAGGACAAAAATAATGTTGTCACTATCCACAAAAAAAAGTGTTGTATCAATGTGTTAAACAGGTGGGGTGGGGTTTGTAGGAATAAAAGAAAAATGAAGGGTTTTGTAAATTGCAAATGCCTAGTGTACTCAACAACATTGCAGAACAAACACAAAACAGTCCGCTAAATCTAACATTATTTGAGTAGTGTTCAGATCACACAGTGGGAATTTTCTTTATCCTCCTCCCCTGAAGTCCCTTCCCTTCATGGAACACATATATCTGCTCCAGAGCACATTTTGAGAGGAGCCATATGTAACAGAAAGCCAGTGCAGTGTAGTGGTTTGAGTGTTGAACTACAACTCTGGAGACCAGGGTTTGATTCCCCGCTCAGCCCAGAAACCCACTGGGTGACCTTGGGTGTATCACATACTGTCAGTCCCAGAAAACCCTGTGATAAATTTACCTTAGGGTTGCTGAAAGTCAGAAATGACTTGAAAGCACACAACAAGTCAACAACAACAACAACAACACAACAGGAACAACATATGGAGGGTCTGGAAGAGGAAGGAAAATCTTGACCTGCTGCCAATGTCCCTTAGCCTTAGTGCAAGGGTGGGAAAAAATGTTAAGAAAATGTTCAGCGGACTTTGGGGCAAAATTTTTTACTGTTGTTGTTGTTGTTGTTAAATTTAAAAGTGAGGCATTGTAGATTCCCGTTCTTGTGGCAATTTCCTATGCTGAACTAGGGCCCATTCACACGGTCATAACTGTCTCCCTGCCAAGTCAAAAGATTCAAACACAGAGAAGTCAGACTTCCAGGAATTTTATAGCTCCTGAAGGCAGTGGCCTCTCTGAGTCAGAGGAGCTGGGGGATGAGGCAGTTAGGGGGTCTATTCCCCAGCAGGAGATGGCAGACACTGAGGATGCACTGCCATCCTTCAAAGATTGTCAAAGAGAGAAGACTAGACTGATCTCAGTAGATGTGAAATAGGAGTCATTTAACACCCCGTATCTCTAGACATCTGCTTCTTACTTGTTGCTTGCTGTTGCTTGCAGTTGTTCAATCTTGGGCCATTTTCGCACGACAACACTCTTCTGCATCATCTCACTGCAGTCCCGGGTCCAGAAGGGAGTGCGTCAGCAATGCTCCCGTCTGCACCGACTCGCTCCATGCGGAAGATAAAGCAATGGCACCACGTCTTCCTTCCGTAGTGCAGCCAGGCTTTTTGCATTGCTGTGCTATGGAAGGAAGTGTTGCCAATGCCCAGGGGGAACTGTAGGACTGGAACTGTTTGAGGATACTTTTAGAAGCACCCTTGTTCAATTCAGTTCAGTTCAGTTTTGGGCAACTGAACTGCTACTACTGCTACCAACATTGGTAGGGTGTGTTTCATGGATTTGCTGCAGGTTTATTTAGATAGTGTTGGAAAGTATTCTGTAATAATCTGTAATTATCAGTAAAGTGTAAGGGATACAATGGGAAGATTATCTCTAGGTAGGGAACAGGTGATATAAAGGGAACCAGAACAAACAAACAAAATCACCAGAACATATCCAGAGGAGGGTCACCAATAAAGTAAAAGGCCTGGAAACCATACTCTATGAGGAGTGGCTTAGTGAGCTGGGTATGTTTAGGCTGTAGAAGAGAAGGTTAAGAGGTGACATATAATATCTATTGAAGAAATGCCATATGGAACATGGAGCAAACTTGTTTCTGCTGCTACAGAGACCAGGACATGGCACAATGGATTCTAACTGCAGATAAGAGATTCCACCTAAATAAACTTTGTGTTGGTAAAAGCAGTGCAGCAGTGGATTGGGGATTGGACAGGATGGTCCTTGTGGTCTCTTTCAACTTCATGATTCTATGGTCCTATATTGCTACTATTGAGCAAGGCTATACAAGCCAACATTTTTCCTGAATGCTTTGTTTTTCTTTTTACAAGTTAGAGTCTGTCAGTGTCCATCTCTGTGTTAGGGACTAGTTAATTCTGTAACAGTATGAGTTTATAGGAACTCAGTGTTCATCTTTCCTGTTTGATGAGAAAGGGATTCAGCTAATTCATATACAGGACAGAAGTTATTTTGCTTATTCGTGCCTATCGACTGTTTAAGTACAATGTGGTTGGGGAACTGAGGTGTGTCAGATAATGTACAGCTTCTTTCATTTTTCCCAGTACACATTTGCAAAAGCTATGGCTGGGGTGGTTAATGACACAATTTCATATTCTTTATGCTTCTTATCAAATTTTGCCTTTTGACAAATGGCCATAATATATTTGAGAAATGCTTTGTTCTCCTATCTCACAAAATGCTCCCTTATGTGGTGAAGATGCTTCACTGCCACAAGCTGGTAAAGATCACTGCTCAGATTCAATTTTGTGTATTCTTCCCTCAAGCTAGTTTTAAACAAGCCCAATTCTTTGGCATCAACACTGAAAATACCAAAGCCGATAGACACGTGCTGAGATCAGAAACCAGATTTGCTGAGCTGATTTGGCTACTTGCATAGCAAGGAAATTTGCCACAAGCACACAGATCTCCATTGAGTCCAGTTTGCTGTCTGGCGTTTTCTATGGGCATGACAAAGATTTGCCTGAGCAAAAAGAACACATTTCTGATCTGGATATGCCTTCGTGCATCCAAGAGCTATGAAAACTCTGAAACAGCTGGCAAGAGCCTGAGTAATTCCCAGAGGGAATCCCACTAGATGATATTCTAAAGGTACAGAATAGCTCACAGACTAAATTTACTCCTTATGTCACTGCTTTACAGGAACTGCCAGAACTAGATTCAGGAGTCCACGACTCTATGCTGGGCTGCCCTATGTGGTGAATCATCTGAACTACAGGTATCAGACTGATTCCATTGGCCATTAGCTGACCATTGCCTGTGGCTCATCTTACTACTTACTTCCTATTCAGGCTGGAATTATGAGCTCTGAGCTTTGTTAGCTTCACCTCTAAGCCCCAGTTCTGAAAATTACAGAGGGCTGATTATATCAGGCTACAACCTCATTGTGGAAATCATAGGGCTTTTCCGCACTTTGGAGGGGAAATGGGGCAGTCCGTTACTCACCTTACTGGCATGCTCCCCCCCGATGATCCATGACGGTCTGAAGCAGTGTGCGCCCGCGCAACACACTCTCCGGCAACGAAAATTGAGGCTTTCGGTTGGCGGAGGCTCTCCACCAACCGGAGAAGCTCGCCAGCTGGAAGCTCGCCCCTGGAAGATCTGCAGACTCGCACTGGCGCGAGCCTGTACATCTATACTTTAGCAGAGCGATGGACTGGGGCGCACCGTGCTATTGAAAGTCCTCTTTTGATCGGTCTTTCAATAGCATCGCCGACCACCAGTTCTGGGCATTCCGGAGCGGGCTGAAGTCAGGACAAATGGTAAGTAGTCCGAACCCAGTTCGTCCCCAAATGTGAATGTCCTCGCTGGAGGACGCGCCGCCCCATTTCAAAAATAAAATGCGGAAAAGGCCATAGAATGGGCTTTGTGGATTTCATTAAAAGTACTAGTACAAAAGCACTAGTGTAGAGGCCCCTCTACACTAGTTCTTTTGTACTATAACTTCTACAGTTCTTCAACTAGCATGACCAATGCAGAATATTGTGCAGAACCATTACTCACATCAAACTGCCCATGCTACCTGGGGGATTCTGGGAGCCATAATCTGAAAAAGGAACTTTTCCAAACTCTGCCCATGCCTTTTCTCTAGTGCTGACTCCTGCTGAACATCTGTCTAAGCTCAGCTAAGTCCCACTTACTACAGTTAACTACATGCCTGGCATACCCATTATCTTAATGTGCAAAGTGCAGTGAAAATGAAATGTGATGTTTTCTACATAAAAAATATTGGGAAAAGAGAATCAGCTGTACTGCCAACCAGCTGTCTGAGAGGAGAAATGCTTCCATTTAATGACTCTGCATAAACGATTTTCATGATGTCCAGATATTGGTCTATGTATTTGTGTGCATGTTTTTTAAAATAATTTTTTGTTAGGAATAAAAAGATTCTAAAAATTAATAAAAACATCAAGTTCAATTTACAAAAAAACAAGAAAATACAGATTACATCATAACATGATATATCTCAAAGAAAGAATTTTGTAAAAGATAAAAGAAAAAGAAGAGATAAGGAAAAGAAAAAAAACCTCCCCCACACTTCCTACTCACAAAGTAATGAGTGCTCCAATATATACTGATTTACCTTCAATCAAATATATGTTTACCTTTACTACCTCTAAGTGTCTACTGCTATTTATCTACACTAATGTTAGCCTATAATAAAATGTAGTGATTTGATTATCCTTATCTTATTATCACATCATTTTTAAATATAGTTTGAATGTTAATCATTTCTTTCTTTGTAATTTTTACATGTTATACTCCATACAAAATCTTTAATATTCTTATCTATAATATATCCAACATTTTTCTTGTAACCTTCAACATATTGTGTTTAATTCCAGCAGTCGCCAAAGTGTGTGTATTTTAAAGCATGGCATATACATTATTCTATAAAGATTCTGGAGATGCTCAAGGAAACACCATTATCTTAGAAAGTAACATAGAATATAGTTGCTTGGGGATGGTTTTGATGCCCTTAAAGTTTTTGTTTGACATGATAATGTCAAGGTTTCAGGTTTCTCAGATCAAGTGTTTACCCTGCAATAGGACTACAAACAGAGTTGTGATTGCATGGAGGCAATCCCTCCTTCTGTTAACTTGTTCCTTCTGGCTCTTACTTGAAACCAACTGATTTTCTTGTCACAAATTCACATATGTCTTGAGTGTCTTTCTGTGTCTCTGCTTGATTTCTTTTCTTCCGATCTTCTGATTATAGCAAATCATGGGCACTCAAGATTGTCATTATGGTAGCTGTTGACTGAGCAGCAAAAAACTCATTAAAGTACAAACTTACTGTTCATAAAGTTTTCCATGCTCTATCTCAGAAAAGAGAAAAAGATACAGTCTGAGCATCTCCATCTTAAATACTCTTCAGCTTGTTTGGAGAAACTATGTGTCAGTTTAGCGTGTATCAGATCAGCTTGCTTGCCCTCTGAAATTTTACCAGGATATCCTTTCCGGTTATAAATTAGAAATATGCTGCTTCACTATCAAAGGTTTCTCTGTCGATGATCATACTCTCAGAATTAGCTACAGCCCTGTTTATTCTCTGATCTTTTCAGCCTAATATGAAAACATTTATGAATGTGGGTAAATTATTTTTTTTAAAAACTTTAATTGTAACAAAATTGTCCCCTATTAGTAATAGCCAGGTAGGTACAGCTATTCCCAGCATACACAAGACAATACTGTACCTCCCTTTCATACAGTACAGAGAGAAATGCCTTCCACTTGTTCCCATCTACCTAAGAATGGTTGTTGTGTGCCTTCAACTTGATTGCAGTTTATGGTGACCCTAAAGCAGTCTTATCACAGAGTTTTCTTGGTAAAATTTGTTCAGAGGGGTGCCCTGAACAATTGCCTCCCTCTGAGACTGAGAGAAGAGTGTGACTTGCTTAAACTCAGCCAGTGGGTTTCCATGGCCAAAAGGGAATGGAAACGTTGGTCTCCAGAGTCATAGTAAAAATGCTCAAACCACTACACCATGGACCTTCCTAATTGGAGGTTTTCAGATGGAGATCAAATAACCTGTCTGTCGGGGATGCTTTAGGTGGTTGTACTAGACCGGTGCTTTTCAGGCTACATTATATAGGGAGTGGATTTTTTTCCCCCAATGTATCAAGGACCAGCACCATATTTGTGCCCATTGGCTGCAATTGTTTCTTTTTTTCCTGGAAACTTTCCAGAGACCAGCAGCCAATGGCTAAGGGACCAGGACAGGTTCAGGGACCAGCACTCTGAGAACCACTGTACTTGAGGTCTCCTACAACTCTGCAGTTCCCTGCTTATATAATGCTATGGTTATATATTCATCCAGCCCACTGGATAGAGCCTATGCTAAAGATGAGTTGCAGGGGGTAGAAACTAGGGATGGGAAAATGTGTCAGTTTCATTTTCTCCTACAATAGAAATTTTTAAGCCTCAAGATCTTTTCAATCCGAATCTGAAAAGAGTTGCGAATTTTGGTAATTTTTTTAAAAAAACCCCTAACTATAACAAAATTCTCCTCTATTAGAACTATTGTAGAACTGTTTATGTGTTGAAAATAAGAAATATCTTAGCAAAGAAGAGGTGACAACCCTAATTCAGCACTAAAGTGATTGAATGTATAAGGCTTCAAGCCACTTTCTTTTAAAAGTTGAACACACAAGTCAAAGAAGGGCCAATCTATGCATTTCAGTTCTTTAATAGAATTCATTAAGAGCTTATCTTTCTTTCACAAGAGTTCCAAGTCACTTTGCTAGAGGTGGTATACAAATCAAATATAAGCCACACCACACAGTTGTTTAGCAGGTCAGGTCTCTTATATTACACTACTGTCTGCAGAAAGTACTTTCTGAGTACTTCTTGTTATTTTTAATACTAGTGGACTTGAATGGAAAACAGTCTACAAATTGCTCACACTTTCTTCCTACAAACACATTAATACAAAACAAGCTATAAACATGTTGATATGCAAAAATATGCTTTTTCTCCCTTCTCTTTCATTTGCATCACTTTCACCATGATCCATCACTTTCAAAACATAGCCTTTTCTACAGGCATATGTGTAGATAGCTCCATAAATTTCAAAGGCAGCAAATCCTTTTCACTTGGCCACAAGGCCAGTTGAGACAAGGCAGTCTGGCATCATGAGGCTAACACCACTGTGGAACAGGGAAAATCCAATGTCAGCAGATTCTGTGGTGGATTTCACAAACATCTTATGATATACTTAAAAGGAAGATATAAGAACATTTTACAATAACAAAAATGCAACTAATAACATAGGTGGAAATTGGAGCAAAAATTCATAGCAGCAGGATTATGTCAGGCAAATACCAGTCAAAACAAAATTGTCTCCTCCGTTGTTGTTAAGGAATTACAGTTGGCTTGATTATGAAATTACATAAATTGCAATGTAGTAAGCCAATACGTGGTGTGCAGGGAGATGGATATTGCATATTGAACACTACTCCAATCCAGCCTCATTGAACATGAAGTGCACTGTAGGCAGTTATACCATCACAGAAAGATAGGCTTATATTGATTTACATAATTTGCAAGGATTGCCCCTAAGACTTACAATCATTAACTGATGTTTCTTGAAGAGAGATAGAGACTGTGGTGTCATTTTGGTGGATATAATAAAGGCATTACCACACTATGGATTTTGGAATTGGATTTATGGTCAGCATGCCTGTCCTGCATTGTGCTAGACAGAGAGACAAAAAAATATCAAAGTATTTATTTTATGTATTTGTGTATTCAGTACTGCTGAGATGGTGGGATTTTTCAGTACCTGATAAGGGATTTGGTAGGAGATAGTCTAGGGCTGAATTTTAGAATTCTATGAATGAAAGAAATAGAGTGGTTAAACAAACCATAACCTCACCATATCCTCAGCTGGACATGGAGCTGACTTGAACCCCCGAACACCAGGTAGGAAGGTAGAAAAGGTAGGACAGACAGACAGACAAACACACACACACACACACAAAAGTAACTTTGACCAAAGGATCCATCCAAGTATAACCACTGACAGTAGTGACAAGGACTTTCAGGTTTCTCTTCTTATTCTATGTTATGTTTATATTAAAGAATGTTTACATGAAAGAAAAGATTCATGCATCAGCGTCAGCAACGTTACAGTTTGTACACATGTTATATTCTATCCAACACTTAACTTCCTGAGTCTACATGACCCTGTCAACATCCTGGTAATTCTCAAAGATATTTTAGATGTTAGCTGTGTCCTTCTCTTTGTACATACTGACCACTGACATGTACTAGGCAGAACAAACAATTTTAAAGCAAGGTCGATGAGCCCTGAATCATGCAAATATTAATCAACACGAAGTGCTCATTCTATAGCAAGTTACCAAGTATTAAAATTTTAAGCCTAACAGAGAAACATTGGAGAGCCATCAGATATCATGAGGCTTTCCCAACTTTGATTATTAGGAGCAATGTGCTTCGCCAGCTGTTAATGTCTGAAAAGTTTGTCAGATACTAATATTTAAGCATGAGACATAAAATACTTCAAGTCTCTCATGAGCAGCAGAAGAAAAAAAAAAACTAGAACTGGGATGCTCCATATGCTGTTCTGCACTAAATATCTAGGTATAGATTATGCCATAGCCTGAAATACATTCGTTTGACATGACACCTACCAGGTGTTCCGTTCTTGTTTGTTTTCAGATTAAGAAAAAAAAAAAAAAGGCCTACGAGGTAAATGAAGCAAAACTGATTCTGCTAGGATAGAAATTTCTGTTTAGAAAAGTCAATTCCAGCTGTTGCATAGCCGAGGGTAAGGTAAACTGCCTCAGTACAGAATAAACTGTAAACTGCTGAAACCTATCTCTCTATTGTGCCTAGATGCTAGAGGGGATCTTAGAAAGTTCTAAAAAAGGAAGTTAACTTCAGGTGAAAGTAAACAGAAAATGAAGATTTCAGTGAATGCTTAGGGCCACAGGTCATAGCTTGGGTGACAGAGCACATTGCCAAAGGAAAGGTCACAGGTTTAGTCTAAAGAATTTCCAGTTGTGAACCTTTGGAATCCAGCCCCATAGTCCAGAAACCATTGTTAGAGGAGGCAGTGCTGAATTAGCTAGATAATGGTCTGGCTAAGCATAACACAACCAATTATGCTCCCACATTGGAGTTTCCCCTATTTATTTATTTCCATTTAAATTTATTTTATTTTATTCACTGATAGTTCTATCTTTCTCTCAAATAATGGGACTCAACAACAACAACATATTTAAAAACAATGTAAATTAAAAGCTATACAAAGCCAATAATAAAAGTATAATTATGCCTCCATTTTCATGTTAAGACAATAACAGTATGGCCATTATTTTCCTACCCTGTTATAGTGCTATTATTCCACTTTCAACATCTTGTGGAATTCTGGGCTTTGTAGTTTACTGAGGGCAAAGAGCTCTCTGGCTGAGAATTCTAAAGGCCCCTCTCTAAACTGGAAACCTCTGGATTCCACTGGATGTTGAAAGTGGAATAATATGTCAATTTGATACATATCAATAAGTTTACATAGCCATTCTTTGCTGGTTGAGACCTTGTTGACTTTCCATTCTGTTCGAGGGGTATTAGTAATGTTGTAATGTTTTGTAATATAATTACATTACTTACTTAATTTAAAAAAAGTGGAATAATAGCAATATAACAGTGTAGTGTGGAAAGGCCTATGAATAGCCACATGTTACGCAAAACATTCAGCACCCAGTAGCTAAAGATTACCATACTTGGTGGAGGCGTATTGCTCTTTACAACAGCAAATTTCACCACCACCACCAACAATAATAATAATAATAACAACAACAACAATATTTATATCCTGCCTCTCCCAACGGATCGAGGTGGTACTACAAGCAATACATCAAATACATTAAAAGCATGAAAAAATAACCCATCCTCCCCACCCACCAACCCATCTAAAACTCCCTAAAACACATTAACTATTTAAAAACCTGTAGACCAGGGATGGATATGTTATGCATCCTAGAAGGCTGCCTCACCTAATTTTCAGCTGCTCTGCAAATGAAGTGCCACTATATGCCACTGCAGCTGCCATTTTGTGTGTCTGGAAGTGAAATTGCCTCCTTTTGAGCCACATTTTGGGCCAAGAGATTTTACAGTTCCCATTTGTGTACTAGAAAATCTAAATAACCACAGAGAAGTGTACAAGCCTTGTTTATAGATTCAGCTTCTTCCTCCCCAGAACCAAATTTGTTCCCGCATCCATGCATATTGCTTGAACACAGGCAACCTATTATGTGAAGTGATTTCATATAGAAATGTATATTGTAGTAACTTCAGGAGACAGGGAAATGTATGCATTTGTCAATTAAAAATTAATCTAGTGGGTGCAAATGTGTGCAGATAATGCTTAAAAGATATGAATATAATTCATATAATTGTTAGCTTGTGATTTTTTAAAAAAACATTAAAAACTGCACAGGAAGGTTTACTAAGTCTTTCTTAGTTCTCTGAGTAGTGAGGAGTATAGGGTCAATTTATTTATTCTCTGAAACAAGCAAGACCTCTCAAAATGGATGATTATACTGGTCCCAGTGGAGATACCTTGGGAACAGGAAGGCTAACTCGGGCTTTGATATATCTGAAAACTAGTAACACAATATGAGTTGGTTGAATATCGGAGTCCATGTTTTCCCTCCACTGCTGCCCACTGGCAAAATTCGGCTGCTGTGACCTCTCCTGATCTGTTTTTCTATTTCTTGCATTTTTCCTATGTTTAAAAGAAAAGAAAAAAAAAACTAACCTGAGGGCAGGGACATGTCCAGTTTTTGCATTCTTTCCATTTCTATTTGTTATCATCCTGACTGTTAGAAGGGTATCTTATCCAGACCTAAACAAAACTATGTTAAACTTCATATAGGTCCAACTGATGTGTCAACCGGAGCCATGGTGACCATAAGGAAAAAAAATCCATATTATCTACTGAGCCAATAAAAAGGACACAAAACTCTTTGCAAGCTTTTGAGGCCATTAGATCTTTTCATCAAGCAGGATGTTTTTGAAAAAAGGGAAAGAGTGGAACAGAGAGAGACTGAGGGTGTTTCCGCATGGTTTTGCAGTCCTGCTATGGAGACGGGATAGCAGCGGTCCACAGGTCATGCTTTTGCATGAAGTCTTTGAAGCCCTGCTGCCATCGTGCCCCCACCTGTTGTGATTGCAGGATTATTCACTTAACGGAATAAATCTGTTGAGCACTCATGATGGCATGATGCTTCTGTCCTTCCCGGCCATGCGGAAAGGCAGGAAGTGTGATTGAGGTGCTTCCTTCCTCAGCGCCATGTGGGAAAGAGCTTGGCTGCACTATGGAAGGCGGACTGCGGAGGGAAATGTTCCTGTCCCACTGCCTTCCTGGCAAAGGTACTGCTGGGATCGTGACGGGAGGACAATGGGATCAGGTAAGGTGTGGCAATGGCCTGAATATTAAAAAGTCATTTTTTGTATCAGGAGTGGAATAGAGAAGAGCAGTCTGCAGAATACACACCATCTGCTCATAACTCATAACTATCTCTGTCTCATGCAGAGGTCCTGGAAAGCAAATTGCTGCTAGGCCGTGTTTGTATAGACAGTGCTGGAAAGAAACTGAAAGGAAGGATTAGGTAAATCAATCATAGCCCTATTGGTTTTACCGATTAGATTGGAGAGGCTAAGAACATTTCCGCACGACACTCTTATAGTGCGATGATTCCACTTTCAACTTCCTATGGAATCCTGGGGTTTGCAGTTCCGGGAGGGGACTCCTGTCCCCTACCAAAACTGCAAATCCCAGGATTCCATAGGAGGTTGAAAGCGGAATCATCGTGCTATAAGAGTGTTGTGCAGAAATGGCCTAAGTCTTCAGAGAGAAAGTTGTTTAAAACCACTTTCTCTACTGTAAGGCCTCACTTTCAGGATTCGTTTCTCGGCAAATTTCTATCGAGGACATGCTATTTCTATTGTCAAAAGAAACTTTTATTTTGTCCTGATTTCTTATAGAATCTCAGTGATCGTGAAAACAGTGATTTGGGGTGAGAAACAAATATTCATATCAATCTAGTCAAAGAACAGAGCAGTATCATCTAATACCAAGAATTTTCAAAGGTGAAGACATTTTTTTTTCTTTCCACTGACATCACTGGCCTTACCTTCTAAAGGAAAAAACATATTTAGATTAGCTGAGTTGTCAATAACTCAGGTCCTAAGTCACACACCTTCAGGATGCATTGAAACTTGTTAGGCTATTTCCACACTACACTGTTCCAGTGCTATTATTCCACTTTCAGCATCCTGTAGAATTCTGGGATTTGTAGTTTACTGAGGCCAAAGAGCTCTCTGGCTGTGAATTCTAAATGTCCCTCCCTAAACTGCAGACCCCAGGATTCCATAGGATGTTGGAAGTGGAATAATAGGACTATAACAGTGCAGTGCAGAAATGGCCTTAGTTTGCATGGGATCACAAGACTCTTTGTTAGCTTAAGTTGCTTGAGGTGCATGACCACAGGAAAGGAACAAGAACAATGGCTGCATTATGAACTTTAGGGGATAGCCTGACATGAGTGAGGAACCAGAAACCAGAAGCTATGGCACCAGCCAGTAGTTAGAACTGCAGAGTAAATTTGGAGCAAAGGGCATTTTGGGAGGCAGAATAGAGAAGGGAGCTAGAAGTCAGAACCAAAGAGTAACCATGGGTGCAGGATCATTTCAGGCTGCAGGGAAAACTTTTGTATAGGTAAATTGTTACAGCCCATACTGATTTGATTGCCAGCTTTGAGCCCTGGTAATATAGTATATGGAGTACAAAACTATATATACAGATTGTAACATACGGAATATAAGCTTTCGTATTAGAGAATTAGTTGGCCTAATACCCTAATGACACTAGATTCTGTCTGATCTGGGAAGCTAAGTAGGGTCAGCCCTTTTTACTGTGTGGATGGGAGACCACCTAATAATATCAGGTGCTGTAGACTATGGCCCTTTGCACACGAGGCAGTTAAAATGGGCCAAGGCATCCTGGCACGGAGGTTGTCCGCACCTTGGATCGGACTAGGTGTGGACTATTTAACTTAGTTCCGCACCTTAGTCTGATCCAACCTGCCCCCAAGTGGTCCTCCAGCGCGCTAAGTAAAGACCGGAAAAAACAGGTCTTTAGATTTTCTGGAATGTGCCATTGCATTCCTACTTACCTGTGCAGATGCGCAGGCTTGCACCAATGCGAGCCTGTGATCAGTGGAGGATGGGCTGTGGGTGTGGCCAGTGTCAGCGGTTGGTCCACTCTCATGAAGACACTGGAAGCTGCCATTTTGAGCCAGAAGCCACAGGAAGCCACCATTTTGAGCTGGAGCAGTGCGGATCTACAGACCTCACACTGCTCCGGTTCGCCCTGCAGTAATGGCGGAACCCTGTGGAAGGGCTCAAGGGAAAGTCTGAGTTACTTCGGACCCAAGAAGAGTCGGTAAGTAAAGGCATGGAGCGATTTACTCACCTTGTGCGGAAAGGGCCTATATTTCAAAGGAACTGGCAGACCATCTCTGAGTGTTCCATGCCTAAGAAAACCCTATGAAAATTTCATGGGGTTGCCACAAGTCGACAGGCAACTTGAAGGCACATGCACACACACACACACACACATTAAAGAATTAGAGAATGAATGTGTGCGTTATTGAGACTGTAATGACAGCCTAGTTCCAGGCAGAATGTCTACTTAATCGTAAACAAGATAAGAGAAAGTCTACCCGACATGACCAATAATAAACTCATAGCAGGTGCCGCGATGGCTGATGCAATGAGCTGAATGATTTTGAATTTGATGGAAGGCAGCCAAATGCCAAGCTATACACAGTTTGTTCATATTATCTCCAATAATCTGATTGCTGGAGAGGATTGTTGACATGAAGGAAGCTCACTAGAGGTCTCTTATCTCCTTGGAACAGGTAGGATAGCTGACAAATGGGAAAGGGTCCTCAATCTCCCAGACTGTTTCAAAGTCTCAACTGTTGCTGAGATTTTGGTCATTTTAGCATGGCAAGAGGATCTATCAAGAATCCACTCCCACTCCCAGCAACAGAACTCATTTCTAGAAAGTATTTCCTGAATTTTGTGTGAAAACGTTTCTGTGTAAAACTAGTGTTTTTCTTTTTGTAAAGCCAAGCACAGACACATACAGCGAGAACAAAAGGACAGGCTAACTGACCACAAAGACACAAACTACCTATCCAAAGCTTCTGCTTTTATGACTTAATAATGTTTCTTCAGTGCTGTACAAGAACATGCAAAAGCCAGTTGAAAAAAAAAGCAATATCTTTAAGGCCAATAAAAATGTCTTGTTGTCTCATAGTGAAGAGAATCCTCCCCCATTTGTTTACTGCATGTGAACCAGACAAATCAGAATTTTCAACTCTAGTGTACTCAACAGTTGTGATATTTCTGTAATGTGAACCCTTCTAGGCTGTTAACTGCCATTCTGGATTCAGGCAATGAAAATCTAGCTGCTCTGGGTTTCTAGGGAAGGAAAAAAACAGCCACACTTCATTTGAGAGTACTCCTTCATTTCTCTCTTTCCAGCTGAGTTGGGACCAGCTGCTTGTCCATGGCCTGACACATCTCCCCCTGCCTCTCCCTGCTCCTTCCAGAAAGCAACACAAACATCCTCCTCCAGGTTTAAAAGCTGCTAAGCAGCGGGTGGACTTGGAACTATGTTTTCAGAGCTACGCACACATGTAGGATCTCCTCCATGGGCACATGTGTCCATTCCTGACCACTGCATCCAATGTTTATCTCTAAAACATCTTTATTGCTAAACTAATGCGAGTGAGGTTCCAGTAGTTTATGAGTTTAAAATCCATGTTTCCTCAACTTGGCCTACAACAATCGCTTTGGGATCTTGATACAGGACCAGTTTCCCATCCTACCTTTGAGCCTGAAGAGTCTGAATGAGCAAAGTATATTAATATTTCACAAGTCTTTCAGGCTAATGCTGCTAGCATACTCAAGTCTAGAAGAAGGGAGAAGGATCAAGTTAGAGGATGAGAGGTGAAACTGTAAAATTTAGAATAAATGACATGATACTGTATTCTTGTTTCCAAGAGCAGGAGACAAACAGGTCCCACATATGCAGGGCACCATGATCTTTCCCTCTCACTAGGGGAAACAGAACATCCAGCATTGCAAGACTTAGGCCATTTCTGTCCTAAACTGCTACAGTACTATTATTCCACTTTTGACATCCTATGGAATCCTGGGGTTTGTAGTTTAGGGAGGAGCATTTAGAATTCTCAGCCAGAGAGCTCTTTGGACTCAGAAAACTACAAACCACATAATTCCATAGGATGTTGAAAGTGGAATAATAGCACTAGAACAGTGTAGTGCAGAAATTGCCCTAAATATGTTTTATAGAAAGCAGCAGCTATGGAGTTAAACAATGTTTCAATGACTTAATGTCTCCTCATCTCTTATCCACCTATCATTATCAATCTTCGACACAGAATGCTATTCTTACGGATCATTCCACCTCTTATCTTCACCCCCCTTTATTATCTCACTACTACAAATGTGAAACTAGCTTAGGACTGCTCCCTCCTGTCCCTGTCTTGACTAACTCAGCTTAGTACCCTAAGAGATCTTTCCTATCTCTAATGGAGTTTGTATTATAAAACTTTAGCTTTCCTACCTCTAATGGAGTTCCTATAATAAAACTTTCATTTGCTTTTTATAGCCATCGGTGTCATTGCTCCTTAATCATCATAGCTAGCCACTGCACACATGTACTCTCTATCACTCAGAAATTGCAACCATCTGTCTGTGTCGCAGAACAGGGAATCACTAAGGAAAGATGCAAGTAGGGACAAGTTTCTTCTACCATAGTTTCTAGGCTTTAAAGGTCTTTAAACACAGAAGGTGGTTGTTTTTTTTAAAGACATCCAATATATTTCTTTTGGGAGGCAAGAAAGAGGTGCCCTCATTCTCTTGAACTCATTTTTCTGACTTTACAGGGATAACTGGGTACAAACCTGATGCTTCTCAATGATCCTGATTAAACTGCCATAAGTGAGAAGCAGCATAATAGAATTCAAGCATACATTCTTGCTTATTTAATGCCAACTGTCCTTAGCAGGGGCTTTAATAAAATATGCTGACGAGATTTATAATTTCTCAATACAATTTGCCTTTAAATTTATTAGGACTATTACCATGAGATTATTAAAATATATTAGTACATTCATTGAAATTGCAATCCTTTGTGATAGTTTAAATGCAATAAATGTTTCTAATTAACTAATGCTCAAACAGCATGTAAATTTTTCTTCTATCTTCTATTTTGGATTAAATGAATTGGTTGTCTTGTTAACTATCATTATAAAATATATATTAGGGGCGAACAACTATATTCTGCCTGCCCATTTGTAAGCTAATTTCACAGTCTGTGTGAGTAATTTAATTTATACTGCAGAATGAAGCTCTGATTCTAAAATCTCCTGTGGTTTTCATGCAATCCAAGTTTGTCTAGGGGGACTCTGATTGTTAGCCTCAACTAGAGTAGGCCCACTGAATCAATGAAATTTGCCTAAATGTTGGATTTTCAAGTTCCTATTGAATCAACAGATCTACTCTAGTTGAGATTAAGATCTTTCGGCAGTACACTGTTATAGTGCCATTATTCCACTTTCAACATCCTGTGGAATTCTGGGATTTGTAGTTTACTTAGGCCAAAGAGCTCTCTAGTTGAGAATTCTAAATTCCCCTACCAAAAATGAAAACTGCTGGATTTCATAGGATGCTGAAAGTGGAATAATGGCACTATAACAGTGCAGTGTGGAAAGGCCCTAACACTTGGATTCTGGCTGGAGTGCAGAGTCCGGAGGAACCATTGACTATTCTCAGATAGCTCTGCATCGACAGAGGTTGCATATACAAGACTTGCCTGGCTGATCTTTAAGAGACTGTGTTTTGTGTGCTATTTGCAATTACTCAACACGGTTCATTGTGGCAATACCTGAGCACTGCAACCAGGGGATACAACCTGTACAAACCACCTTATAAGCACAAAATCATCTCAGTGTGATGTAGTAGTAAGTCCTAGATTGAAAAGGCTAGATGAAAATTCTCACCCAGTCATGAAGCACATTTGTTAACTTTTGGCTACTCACTAATCCTCAGTTTGACCAACTTTATGGGATCATTATGATGGTAAAACTGGTGTGCAATAGAAAGAGTTAACCTTGTATATTACTCTTGGAGATAAGGAAGAAGGGTGGGATGAGAATATATTAATAATAGTTGTGATGATAATGAAGGTGAACAAAGGTTGCAAATGATCCTTGCAAAACATGTCTCTTAGGAATAAAAGGAATTGTAGTTTAACCCCCATGACTTCTTGTAGAAAATGAAGCTGGCACTGGCATCATCACTTTCATTTTATCCATAGTCAAGGGATGGTCCCCCCCATCATCAAGGAAAATCCTCTGAATTTAACTTGAAGTACCTTTTCAGTGTTTCCCAGTGGCATGTTAAATGTTCGCTTTGGCAGTTGGGCTTAAGGAGGAAGCCAGGTTTTGTTGGTTTTTAGGTTAGTGTGATCTTTCAACATTTCACACTAAATTGCCAAAATAATTCAATAGAATTATTGATAGGTGTCACAAAGTTCTGACATTATTAAGGATCTTGAGGGAATGAATCTTTGCAGCTTTAAAGGCATCAGATCTCATCTGGTCTTGGAAACTAAAAAGATGGTCAGCTCTGTGCTGTATGCTATATTTCAGAGGAAAGAACTAGCAAAACCACCTTTGAGTATTGCCACCCTACCCACGAAACAACGAGACCACAGACAGAGCTTGGGTTGAACTAGGGCAATTTATTAATATGCCTAATTAACATGGGGTGAAATCCAACTTGAACTTGAACTTGACCATAACTTTGAACTTGACCTTGCATTTCTGAACCTGAGGGGAAGAAAAAGGGGGGGATCCCCGGCATCATCGGACTAGGGTCAAGAGGCAGCTCCCTACCATCTCCCCTAGCCCGTTGAACGAGATACCGGGCCCCAAAGCCAACCGCTGAAGGTGCATGATGGCCTTTGGCCAGCCCATGTCTGGAAGGCGAGCCCCAAGGCCCACCCCCCGCTGCACAGCAAGTGGGGTGATCCTAGGGCCCTCCCCAAGGATAGGATTTATCCTCCACCCCAAAAAGGGGGTGCCATAGGTACATGCTGAACCTTAAGCCCCCCCCCTTTGCCGGCCACTGACAGGGACAAGCGTCCGCTTAGTCCCTGTCCCCCCATCCGCTCAGGATCAAATCCAATCCCTTCTGCAAATCCTGTAGGAAAATCAGATTGCCCTCTGGTGACAAGTGTACGCCATCACGCCAATAAAATTCCGGTTTCCTAAAAACAATATCAGTGTGAGGAATGTAGTGACCCAAGCCCTGTCGTAATGCACATCGAATCTCCCTATTTGCCAGTTGGCGTGCGCGTTCTATGCGCCGTGGATCAGCACCCCCTCCCCAGGTCCGTCTTTGTACCAATGCAGACCACACAATTGTGGTGTGAGGCCAGGTGCCTTGGATAAACCGCATATCATGAATGGCCTGTATCACCAAGGCCTTCCCTTTCAGCAGTCCGAGGTCGTTCCCGCCCAGGTGAATGACCAGCACATCAGGAGGAGGTTCCCTGCACTCCTTGAACAGCAAGGGCAGCAGGCCATGCCATCGTAAGCCTCTTTTCCCAAGCCAATGAATGGATGCCCGATCTCCCAATCCCAAGTTCGGGCCCATATGCCCCGTGCGAGCCTGCCGCTCGGCCCAATAGATGAAACTGTGGCCACAGATCAACACTCTCTTCCGCCCTTCTGCAGCAGGCCGATCTGGAAGTAAACCAAAAGGTTAAGGCAGATCAATAGGCCTGACATAGCGCCGAAAGGCCGAGGACTTCCACCTACCAATCCTCTTGATGTCCTCTGACTTCATGCCAATCCACGCTGCAGTGGAGGCCGCCCCTATGCGAAATGAATGCGTGCCAAAATTGACTCCCTGCAAGCCAAGCTGCAGCAAGGCTTTCTTAGTGATGGTCCAGAATTGATACTTGGTGAGAGGAGAAGTGTCAGCATGACAAAAAAGGGGGCCTGCCTGTGTTCCCCTATTAGCCATGTATGCTCTAAGTGCTCTTACTGGGCAAAGGGTTTTATCAGCACATTCCTCGAAGTCACCACAGCACCCTTCCTGGCCTGATCCGTCTTAGAACCCCTTATGGCCAGACAGAAGTGATGCTCACCCCAGGACAAGTCCCGGAGTTCAAGAGCACTGCCCGACCTATCTTTCTTGCTCTGAACTACCAATTCGCTCACCCTTAATGCCCCAAAGAATGCAATGAGAGCCGCTGCGTGAAACAAGAGAGCCTTGTACGGTGATGAACAAACCCCCTTCCACACCTCGCCCAGACCCCGCAAAATACTCGGCGAGAGTGGTTGCCTGCCATCCCGGGCCTTTCCCTGTTGCCTGACACATCCCTCGATAAACTTACGTATCCTGAAATCGCCCGTGGGGTCCGCCAAGCCTCTTATTTTGGACCAAAAGGCCAAGGTCGCCATTTTGGACCTGATGTAGTGAGGAGAGAGGCCCGCCTGCCTGAGGGCTACGCAAAACTGCAGGACATGGTCCACTGGGAGTGGCCAAGCCTCGCGCAACCCCTTGGACTTACGGAAGCTGTTGAATTCCTCGGCCACTCTACTGTAACTCCTCATGGTACTGGGCGCAATAGACATACCTATCATCTTCGTTACCTCAGCCCGCCAAGTTTCCACAGACCCTCGGGCATCGGTTCTGGGAGGGGCGCAGCATCTGGAACCAGTTCCCTGAAGCGATCCATCTGCATGCGGGAAAGAGAGTCAGCCAAGGAATTGTCAACTCCTGCCACATGAACAGCCTTGAAGAGAATGTTGAAGCGTAAGCATTGAAGCGTGAATGCCCGCACCAGTCTCATGACCCGCTGTGACTTTGAAGAGAGCTTATTAATGACCCTAACCGTGGCCTGATTATCACACCAAAAGTGTACTGCCCCATTGGCCAACTCCCCCGGCCAAATGTGCACCGCAACCACTATTGGGAAGAATTCCAGGAATGTGAGATCAGATGTGAGGCCCGCTTCCACCCAACTCTGGGGCCACCTCTGTGCACACCACTTGCCTCGAAAGAAGACGCCAAAGCCGATGGAACCGGCCGCATCAGAAGATATTTGCAATGCGTCCCTAACCAGGATATCCTCCCGCCAAAAGGAAACCCCATTGAAATCAGCCAAAAATTCCTGCCACACTGCCAGCTCTGATCTCATCTCCCTGGTGATCCTAATCCGATGGTGAGGCTTGTTGACACCCTTAGTGGCGTCACAAAGTCGCCTCAGGAAAGCCCTGCCGGGCGCTATCACCCTGCAGGCAAAATTAAGATGCCCCAATATCTCCTGAAATTCCCTGAGTGTTGCCTTGCGCCTGTCCCGAAAGGATGCCACCCGTGACCGTAGGTCCTGAACTTTGACTGGCGGCAGTTTACTGGTCTGATTGACTGTGTCCAGCTCAATTCCCAAAAATGTGAGCTTGTGTGTGGGGCCTTCTGTTTTCTCATGTGCCAAAGGCACACCTAACTCCTCCATCAAGGATGTGAATTCTGACAAGAGAAACGTGCATTGCCCAGAACCTCCGCGTCCCACCAAGAGAAAATCGTCCAGGTAATGTACTACGCCCCTCAGGCCTGATTTTCTCTTGGTGGCCCATTCCAAAAAGGTGCTGAACGCCTCGAAGGCAGAGCATGACACTGAACATCCCATCGGGAGAGATCGGTCAAGATAGAACTTTCCTTCAAAAGCGAAACCCAACAGCTCGAAGTCATCTGGGTGAACAGGCAACAGGCGGAAGGCTGATTTGATATCTGCTTTGGCGAGCTCAGCTCCAACCCCGTGTTTATGGACAACCTGAACCGCTGCGTCAAAGGACGTGTACCTCACAGAGCAAAGCTCAGCCGGGATAGCATCATTAACAGACTCTCCTTTCGGATATGACAAATGGTGGATCAACCTAAACTCACCCGGTGTTTTCTTTGGAACTACTCCTAAGGGGGAAATTCTAACCAATGGTGTGGGGGGCTGATCAAAGGGGCCTAGCACTCTGCCCTCCGCCACCTCCTTGCCTATCTTTTGTCTAACTATGTGCTCATTACCTATAACGAACCTAAGATTGCTAGCCATGTAAAACCTACGGGGTCCCATACTCGGGATTCTAAAACCTACCGTAAATCCATCTCCTAAGTACTGCGCGGCTGCCCGGTCCGGATAGTAGCGAAGCCAGGCCAATAGCCGCTCCAACTTAATTGGACTGGGCCCCTTTTTGAAATGGCTGCTGGTTCCCCGGCCCACGTCTCCCCGCACCCTCTCTGGAGCCAGACCCCCCGCCTTTCCCTTTATTGCAGTTGCGGGTTGAGTGCGGGCCCCAACAAATCCCACATATGTGTTTATACTTGCAGGGGCGCCGCGCGCACGATCCTTGATTCCCAAATTCCCAACAAATCTGAATTGGCTGCTGCTCCTGCGAACCCTGAGCGCGGGAAGGACCCCCCGCCTTAATGTTCTGTACTAGATGACCCGAGTGAGCCCACTCCCTGAAAACGGGGCGGCCCGGTCCCATCGTCTCCATCCACATCACGGTATCAATGGTGTCCCAGCACGTGTTTTCCTCGGTCGCTGCCCTCATCCTAAACCTCTCGTCATAATATAACCAGCCAACCCCCGAATACTCTGCCTGTGCCCTCCAAATCGTATTCAGATGTGCTAACAAGTCACGAGAGCGTGAAGGGTTGGCCGCGAGGACCACGTTCATGTAAATTAGATACCCTGGCAGCCAATTAGCCCAGGTCCTATCCACACGTCTCTTCCTCAGCCTCTCTTTCTCACCTGCGTCCATGTCCTCCTTCTCTTTCTTATCTACATCCCTGTACAGAAGGGAACACACATCCACATATTCCCCTTTTTGTATCTTCTCAACCGTGGCCGCATTAAGGTGGGTGCCCAGGCCCCTGGGCTTCCCTCTAGCCTGCTGCTCGGACTCTGTTTCCTTGGCTGGCTCCCGCTGCGCTCCCTCCCCCCTTGGGAGGCTCCCTGACCCTCTTTACAGCTGCCCGCCACCTCCTGAACCTGTTGTGTGGAGGGTGCATTCTCCCTGGGGAGGCAGGGTGAAGAAGAAGCCGGCAGCTCCGGGGGAGTTGACGCTGGTGGGGCCCAGACCATATTACTTGGCGGTGCCCTAGCCACCCAAGGCCCCGCTACACATGCATTGTTGTGTTCCAAATCAGTGTACTCACCTGCTGGCTCTGCTGCTGCCTCCGCTTCCTCCGTGGGCCCCGCCACCGAACAGCCAGGTTGTGATGTGGATGTATTCTCTCTCTCGCCCAATCGCCTCTCAAGGGCATCTAATCGAGCCACAATCCGGTCAAAATCTCAAGTTTTCACAGCAATAGTCTCATCATCTTCCCTTCTGCTTTGGCCCGCTGCCCGCCAGCCCCTCTCAATAGCATCTAGCTTATCAAATAAGCCCGCTACTCTGCTGGATCCCTCCTCCGGTGATGCCGGCGAGGAGCCCGGGGCCACGGTGGCCCTGGCCGTCTTCGGCCACTTTGCCGGGGTGGCCCCCCTACCCACCCCTTTAGCTGGCGCGGCCTTTTTGGGAGGCTGCTTACCTTTAGCGGCAGCTGCTGCCTGTTTGGAGGGCATGGCACCACAAAAGCCTGGGGGCAGTTTATAAGGAGCGGGGACCAGGGACTGGATATGAGGTATATATATATCTTTTTTTTTAATAATTTTTTATTTATTTATTTATTTACTTATTTTACACCTGCCTACCCGGAGGGCCCCTTAGCCACTGGGTCGCACCTGGGAAGGGCTGGAGCCAAGGGGGGGGAGGCGCTGGCCGTCTCCACCCCCTAAACAAGGGCCGCTGCCACGGAGAGGGGAGGAAGGCTGCGTCCAGGAGGAAGACCGTGGCCTGATCTGCAGCCCATGGCGCCCGCCGCCAACCACAGCGAGCTCTCGCGCGGGAGGGGGGAAGCGGCCACATAACACCCTGCCGCCCACACCACAATCCGGCGCCGAAGAGAGAGGAGAGGGCCCAGGTCCAGCCAAAGGCCCCCGGCGCTCACCGCAGCCTCAGCGGGCCTCCCCGATATAAAAGGGGCCGTATCCCCGGCGCTCACGCCGCCGCGAAAGGGAGAAAGCAGCCGCCCCACCCCTCTGCTCGAAGGCCGAACGCCAGGCCCAAGCCGGATCTCCCCGCCGCCGGGGGGGGAGGAGCAGCCGCCCCACCCCTCAGCCCGAAGGCTGAGCACGGGGAACCGTCGAGGCCCAAGCCGGATCCCCCCACCGCCGTGGAGGGCCCCCAGCACCGCCGGGGGAGGAGCAGCCACCCCACCCCTCAGCCCGAAGGCCGAGCGCGGGGAACGCCGAGGCCCAAGCCGGATCCAAGGGGGGAAGCAGCCACGCCACCCCCCCACCCGGCGCAGAAGGGGAAAGCCGAGGCCGGAGGACTCCCCCGCGCTCCCGCGGAGGAGGAATCAGGGAGCCGGCGCCGCTGAGAGAGGGAAGCTGAGGCGGGCTCCCATCCCCAAGGACCCCCTCCCAGGCCCAGGGCCGACTCCGCTGGAGCCGCGAGGGATGCCCAGGTACAACCCCCGCCCCCACCACCTGCCCCCTCCCCGCCGCGGAAGCAACCGAGGCCCTACCGGAGCGGCCGCTGAGGCGGCCGCTGATTCCTCCTTGACCCCGGAGAGGCCCCCCGAAACGCCGCAGCAGAGGCAGGGGTTGGCAGCAAGCCCCCTCGATAATCAAGCTACTCTGGGTCAAGACAAAGAAGAAGGAGGAATGGGCCACTAGGCCTCTAATGGGCCACGTGGCGCTAAGCAACAAAGAAAGGACGTCCCCCTCCTTCTTCGCCTTGATCCAGAGTGAATGGCCGCGAGGGAGGTGGGTCAGGCCCTAAATACCGAGCCCAGCCCCACCTCCTCCCTCCGGCCATCGCGAGTGGTCTCGTATCGCGGGAGGGCGGCAAAGACCGTCCCCCCCGCCACCCGCGATGCTTGGGCGTCGTGGGACAAATTCCCTGCCTAAGAAGACTCTATGAAATTCATGGGGTTGCTGTAAATTGACAGAAAATTTGAAAGCGCATGTAGACATTCTAGTATATATTCACACCTCTTATATTAGCGTGCTAGTTAGTTATCCAACTCAGTTATGCATTCTCATTTTTCTAAGTGTTCTGATGCATTTCTTGGCTCAAAAAAAAGGGGGGGGTTGAACTCTGTCCTTTGAGAGAAGATAGAATGTAAAGGCACAATTGGATTCAACTCAAAGCATGAAATAGTTTGGTAGTTCCACTGCTGATTTACACGTGGAATGAGCAAGCTCTCCAGTTCTTGTTAGAATGCAACGTCCATCAGCCCTGGTCAGCATATTCAGTGACTGATAAGGGATCATGGAAACTGTAAACTAATGCTGTCTGGAGGATCATCACTTTATGTTTTTGTTTTTGTTTTTTTAATGACCCTAGTTGGATTTCACCTAGTATGGAATGTCATGCTGACATTGGTTCTCTGTGCTATTTGTAGGAACAAGGATACTGTGCTTAGCCATCACGGATAATTTGTATATTCACAGATAATTTTATATATTCACAGATAATTTATATATTCATGCAACTCAAATTGTTTTTTTCTTTTTCTTTTTCTTTTAGAGCCTCATTTGTGATTAGTTCTATGATAGGTCAGTTTGATCAATAAATTAATCAACAAAAGTCTCAATTAACTGAAGGAACCTGTTTTAATCTGTGGGTTTATGAGGTCAGGAATACCTGCTTACTTCTGATGTCTGTGATTTTGGCAAGAAAAGTGTCACAGGCAACAAAGATGAAAGTATGAAAAATAGGACTACCTTCAAACAGGCAGTCACTTTTGTTTATTGTACTGTAAATTACCTTCTACTTCAATCAGTTTCTCAAAAAGCGCTTATATTGGATTTTTGATAATATGCACATGCCTATTTAAACTTGGTTAACTATGTTATTGTTCAGTCAAATGGCACACATTCAGCTAAAAATATCTTTAATTGGTTAGTAGGTCTTTTTATGCTGTGTGATTTTCCAAGTGTATTTCTTTCTTTTCTTTTTGAATCTATGCAATGTATAAAAGCTCCACTAAATTTCATTCTATTTTATTCTAAAATTTCTTCCTTAGGTACTAAGTAGTTAATTAATAGAACTTCTTCCATCATGTTTTAAGCCCATGACTCAAGCTTGAAATATTCACAACACAATCTCTGTATGATGAAGAAAAAATTAATTAGGGTAAATTGATTTTTTTTTTCATTTTCCCCACAAAGAATAGTGCATTTTCATATTGCCACCTTTGACCAGTTGCTGAGGCATCAGAAGTCAAAGATTAGAAGACATACTTTTACAGATCCATTACAACCCTCCCAAGATGCATGAAAAGGCCCAAGGTTACATGCATAGAGATAAAAGGAGAAATTATTATATCAGTATTATGAAACCATTATAGGAGAAGGATGACAGGTTCACACTCAAGGATCAAAGGATCTCCATATTTCAGCATGTCAAACTCCAAACCTGGGAGGCAAAGAGAGATACCTCAAACCTTCCATTGTTTAACATCAGTTAATTTGCTTGGATAAATTTAGGTCAGAAAAGTGTGTTTACGTTGGCACTAATGTTTGCTTACCTGTTGCCAAAGGGTGCTCAACGGAAGCTATCAATCACCCAAGCACAGAGCAAGCAATGCTTCAAAAAATTTGCAAACAGCAAATATAATCCTTATCTCCTGGGACAGGAAGCTGGAAGCCTTTAGTTGTCTCTTTTCCAAACGTAATTCTGTTTTTCAGTCCTTCCTCTTGTTCAGTTAGATTTTAGAAGACTCAGGGTTGTGTACCTTTCATGTGATTTTTTTAAAATGAAAAGTGAGAAGACTCTACATACATATAATGTTGCATTAATCTTAGTATTTAGCCATGGGGAGCACTCTGCATAATATAGAGTTGCTACCATGCTATGATAGGGGTGGGCAAAAGGGAGACTGCTTTTTCCCACTCCTGGCTCCTAGGTACATTTTTGTAGCCCTCAGGACTCCCCAGTACTCAAGTTTATGGGGGCAGTTTTGCAATATTTTGGTGGTGGTGGGGTATCTGTGCGTTTTTAAGCCCAGGGGAAGCTAATTTTACCAAATAGGAAATGACCAGGAAATGGTTTTACCCTTCAATTGATGCTAGGGGGTGGGGTAAAAAGAGATCTTTTCCTATCAAAAATGACCCAGGGTGCCTAAATCATGTCAAAATTTCTTTCAAGTCCTCTTGGGGGCATTAAGTGGATTTGAGTTTTAAAAGTAGCAGCTGATATCTTACATCATAGTCTGCATTTCATAATTGTACAAATTTGTATCGACATTGCAGAAATAATCACCTCTAGTGACTTGTGAAGATGTTTGCCTAGGCCCTGGCAAGAGTGCTCCAATGCACACCTGGCACTCCTGTTGCACCCAAGATGGTTTTCTTGCAGATTAGGAACTTCTGAGGCAGATCAGGGGTTCCTGTTTTGCTCCTGCATTTGCAGCTGGTGTCTGGATGCACATCAGTGCCTGTTGCCATGATGCATTAGTCACTCCATTGGCTGCCATTGCACAACTGTGTCTAGTGCATTTCAATGTCAGAATAGCCCCTTAGTGAATTTGGAAGTTGCAAAACTTCTCAGTTCAGTTTTGTGCACAGGTAAGGCCACACACAAAGAACAAGTCCCAAGAAGAATGAAAAGTGGCTTTTTTTTTCATTTTGAGGATGAGACTAGCAGAAGTTAACTGGCCAATGCATGCCCAAAACCCTGACTGTTGCTCACCCCCATGATATATAGTTCATTTAATCTATCAAGCATCATACAGCTTCCAAAGAGCTATGGTTGTTGTGTGTCCTACTTTACAGAGGACGTTCCTTTGTTTCAATCACTATACAGTTGTTGTTGTTATTATTGTTGTTGTTGTTAAAAAAAATGACCATGCGAAGGGAAAGCTAGGGACTATTTATTTATTTATTTATTTATTTATTGCATTTATATGCCATCTTATCTCCCAAGGTGGGAACCAAGGAGGCTTCCAAAAGGTTAAAAATAAACATTAAAAACATGTAAACAAAACATCACTTAAAGTTTTGCTACAGAGTTAATCAGTAGACAGCAGTCTGAGCAGGCACACAGCCCATGTAGTCAGTATCTTCCTTGCTATAAAGACATGTATTGAGTAGTAATTATTTCTAAGCAATTATTTGTAATTGTGTGCTAGGACCATACAGAATATTTGCAATATGTCTTGCTTTCAACAACAAAAAATGTCCTGAGGTGATTATTATTATTATTATTAATTAATAAGGAGCCCTGGTGGTGCAGTGGTTAAATGCCAGTACTGCAAGCCACAAGGTTGTGAGTTCGATCCTGCCCAGCTCCAAGGTTGACTCAGCCTTCCATCCTTTCGCAGGTCGGTAAAATGAGTACCCAGCTTGTTGGGGGCATGTACAGAAATGTTTCCAAATACATGCTATTTGTAAGTTGTTCGCTGCCTCGATCCATATGGAGAGGCGGGATACAAATTAATAATAATAATAATAATAATAATAATAATAATAATAATAATAATAATAATAATAATGGAAATTTAGTGCAACCTCTGCCCACCCTGATTTTACACAAAATACTTCTTGTTTGCATAAACTATTCACAAAATTTTAATAGAAAGTATGATAAACCCATGGGATAAAACTTGTGATAAATTTTGCTCTTGACAGTAAGAACAATATAAGCAAAAGCTGAAAATTTGACAGTATGTGTATCTAGATGAATTAGCGCAGGCAATTGTTATTGCTACTCAGATCTATACTTTCTTTTATCCTTCCTTCCTTCCTTCCTTCATTCATTGTGGTCACATACTTTCCCTTTTCGGGCAGATTTGTAAGTGACTACACAATCCAAAAGACACAGAATGGTAGGAATACAATAAATTAAATAAAATTGCGAGCTGCATCTACAGGCATAAACTAGACTGTTTCTCAAGCACAGGATGGACCTGGGAACATTCATACCTACACTAGATCAGGAAGTGTTAGTATCTGAAGGAACGAAGCCATTTTGAATGCACAGGGACAGCGATGTTTGCCCCCAGCTCTGCAACAATTGTAATGATCGACTGCAACAGATATCGTTGTTCAGACTAGAATGTCCATGGTTCAAATGCCAGTCAGTCCTGACACTGAGCCACTTTTCCTTCTACACCGCGTTACAGACTTTAAAAAGAGTGAGAAAATCAATATTGTTTCTCCCACATGTGGAGAAGCATGGCAAACTAGAGGGCATGTGACACACCACTTCTCCTCCTCCTCCTCCTCCCTTACCTTATTCAGAAACTAATTATTTGAAAGTCTGTGAAGACTGCAGCTGCCAAATGGTCTCACAGTTAGCAACCACATATATAAATTAAAAAGAGAGTGCATAGGGCCCTGGGGGTTTGCCTGGCCTCCTTTTGCAAGCCAGGTTTATTCCCAGAATGGCAAAGAAGAATGAAAGGAACGAAGGTTAGTGGAGTGTGGAGGGCAAACTAAAGAGTCTAACTTCCCTAAGTATGTCACCCTGTGATCATAGTGGGGAGAAAATAAAGGAAAGACTTACCCACTGCATATCATTCCTGGTCTGGGTGCAAGACTTGCAGATTTATTGCACTGGATTGAACATCTACTTTTCACTGGAAGAAGGGTTCAGGTTAAGGAAGATGTCTCCACCTAATCTGGAGGGACCCCCCACTCACTTTTACTACCACATTCAGCAGTGTTCCCCAATCCACTGCGTAACCATAAAGGCCATTTCTCAGGCCATTTCTGCACTACATGGTTATAATGCTATTATTTCACTTTCAACATCCTGTGGAATTTGGGGTCTGTAGTTTACTGAGGTCAAAGAGCTTTCTGGCTGAAAATTCTAAAGGCCCCTCCCTAAACTGCAAACCCCAGGATTCCATAGGATGTTGAAAGTGGAATAATAGGATTATAACCATTTAGTGCAGAAATGGCCTCAGCCCAGCCCATTGTTATCCTAATGTCATTTTAAACCACAGAGATTAAGACCTCCATTTATAAGGAAAGACATTAAACTAACATTGGTTTTTAAACAGAGATTAAAGTCTGTTAAGAGCCAATGTTGTGTACTGATTTGAGGGTTGGACTAGGATTCCAGGAGATGAGGATTTGAATGCCCATTCAACCATTTAAACCCACTGGGTGGCCTTGAGCAAGAGGCAGTCTCTCAACCTTAGAGGAAAGCAATGGGAAACTCCCTCTGAACAAATCCCATGATAGGTTTGTTCTATGGTCACTGTAACTTATAACCAACTTGAAGGCACATAACATCAATAAAGCCTGTTGACAGAGGTTAAGGTCATCATTTTTCCCAGAGGAAAGAGCAGAGGAGAGCTGGGCCTGTGAAGACGTCCTAGACCAGGTGTGTTTCACAGGCTTGTTTTTTTTGCTGAGCTTGTTTTTGCTGTGCTTGGGGGCCTTGCTTGTTTTTGCTGTTAATTGCTTGCTATTGTTTGCTGGCTACTGTCCTGGCCGTGGGCTCTGCCTGATCACACGGTCTGACTAACGAGAGGGAGGAGGCAGCTAGCGGGGAGGAGCTTTATTAGGAGCTACCAACGGGCCTCTAGCTCATTTCCCAGAGGAAAGAGCAGAGGAGAGCTGGGCCTGTGAAGACGTCCTAGACCAGGTGTGTTTCACAGGCTTGTTTTTTTTGCTGAGCTTGTTTTTGCTGTGCTTGGGGGCCTTGCTTGTTTTTGCTGTTAATTGCTTGCTATTGTTTGCTGGCTACTGTCCTGGCCGTGGGCTCTGCCTGATCACACGGTCTGACTAACGAGAGGGAGGAGGCAGCTAGCGGGGAGGAGCTTTATTAGGAGCTACCAACGGGCCTCTAGCTCATTTCCCAGAGGAAAGAGCAGAGGAGAGCTGGGCCTGTGAAGACGTCCTAGACCAGGTGTGTTTCACAGGCTTTTTTTTTTTTTTTTTTGCTGAGCTTGTTTTTGCTGTGCTTGGGGGCCTTGCTTGTTTTTGCTGTTAATTGCTTGCTATTGTTTGCTGGCTACTGTCCTGGCCGTGGGCTCTGCCTGATCACACGGTCTGACTAACGAGAGGGAGGAGGCAGCTAGCGGGGAGGAGCTTTATTAGGAGCTACCAACGGCAAGCGCCTTTGGCGCGCGCACTTGCACTCCTTTACTTTCTCGAGCTTCTCCTGTACTACTCTCTGTAGTTTCAAGGATGGAAGGTGAGGGAGCTGCTGCAGTCACCTGTAACGCTTGTGGCATGTTCCTTTTCTTGCCACAAGAGGTTCTCGGGTACACCTGCACCAAGTGCAAGCTGGTCACCTTCTTGGAGGAGAAGGTTCGCCAGCTGGAGGCACGAATTTCTGATCTCCATCTTATTAGGGAAGGGGAGGAGTTTTTGGATAGGGCAGAGAAGACCTACCAGAAGACCGAATGCACGGAGGAGCTGCCAGATCAGGAAGTCACCACACTTTGCCGGGAAACGGAGGTTTGGGCGAATGTCACACGGAGGAGTAAAAGGACCAGGAAGGTAACAGAGACTCTTAGCATACACAATCGCTTCGAACTACTTGGCCTTATGAACAATGAGGAGCACCACGCGGAGGGAACAGAATGTCAACAAGAAGGAATCAAACTTCACCAACAGGGACTAGATCAACACTCCCAGCCTAAACAGAATGCCCAGGCAGTCCGAGTAGAACAGGTTCGCCGAGGAGCCCAGGACAAGTCTCAGAGGAGGCGAGTTCTGGTTGTTGGGGACTCTTTGCTAAGAGGAACTGAAACAGCAATCTGCAAAACGGACAAGCTCAATCGAGAAGTCTGTTGTCTTCCTGGGGCCAGGATCAACCACATAACGGAGAGGCTAACCAGGCTAGTCAAACCCACTGACTATAAGCCCCTCATTTTGGTTCATGTGGGAACCAATGACACTGCGAGGAGCAGCTTAAACCACATTGCAAAGGACTACGAGCGTATGGGGACCAAGCTTAAGGACCTTGGTGTGCAGGTGGTCATTTCGTCTCTCCTCCCTGTTCAAGGATACGGCGCATGTAGGGAAAGGGCAATAGTAGAGGTCAACAACTGGCTCCGCACATGGTGCCGCCAACAACGGTTTGGGTTTTTGGAACATGGCCTGAATTTCCATGAACATGGGCTTCTGGCGAGGGATGGACTGCACCTCACAAAACTGGGCAGGAATGTTTTTGCAAACAGTCTTGCAAGGAAGATTAAGAGGTCTTTAAACTAAGATCCACTGGGGAGGGAGACAATATTATTCAGGGCAAGGACTCAGAGAACACAGGGGGAAAAGGCCCAAATGATACTGGACAAGTAGTACAAGCGGCCAATGGCGGGAGGAGTAGAAACAATAGTACAGGACTTGCAGGAAGGGCCTGGGGACTTAAGTGTCTCTACACTAATGCAAGGAGTATGGGAAACAAGCAGGATGAGCTTGTACTCCTAGTACAAGAAAATAAATACGATTTGATAGGCATCACTGAGACCTGGTGGGATGAGTCTCATGATTGGAATATAGGAATAGAGGGGTATAGCCTATTTTGTAAAAATAGACCAAACAAGAAAGGAGGAGGAGTAGCCTTGTATGTCAAGGATGTTTTCACCTGTGAAGAGATCCTGGGCTTAAACCCAGAAAGCCAGGTAGAGAGCATTTGGGTAAGAATTAAGGCAGCGAGAAACAACAGGGATATTCTGGTGGGGGTTTACTACAGACCTCCAACCCAGGCTGAGGACTTGGATGACGCCTTCCTCAACCAAATGACTGAACATTCAAAGAGGAGAGATACAGTAATAATAGGAGATTTCAATTACCCGGATATATGCTGGCAGTCAAACTCTGCCAAGACAGCAAGGTCCAGCAAGTTTCTTGCTTGTCTTGCAGACAACTTCATGGTCCAGAAGGTGGAAGAGGCCACAAGGGGATCAAATATTCTAGATCTGGTCTTGACCAACAGGGATGACCTTGTGAATGAGGTAGAAGTGGTTGGATCTTTAGGGGGGAGTGACCATGCCCTGTTGGAATTTAGCATTCAGTGGGAAGGAGAAGATAAGGGTAGCCAGACACTCGTCTTAGATTTTAAAAAAGCGGACTTCTGTAAACTTAGGGAGCTGCTGGCTGGAATTCCGTGGTCAGGAATAGTGAAAGGGAAAGGAGTTCAGGAGGCATGGGAGTTCCTTAAAAAGGAGATACTGACGGCACAGTCTAAAACTGTGCCAATAAGGAGGAAAAATGGAAGGCATCTGAAGAAACCAGAATGGTTGACTAAAGAACTCTCAGCTGAGCTAAGAGTTAAGAGAAACACGTATAGGAAATGGAAGAAGGGGAAACCACCAAAGAAGAATTTAAGCAAGTAGCCAGGAGATGTAGGGAGGAGGTCAGAAAGGCTAAAGCACAGAACGAACTTAGGCTGGCCAGAGACATTAAAAACAATAAAAAGGGTTTTTTTAAATATGTCCGCAGCAAAAGGAAAAAGAAGGAGACAGTAGGGTCGCTACGCAGAGAAGATGGCGAATTACTCACAGGGGGGAGAGAAAAGGCAGAGCTACTTAACACCTTCTTTGCCTCCGTATTTTCCCAGAAGGATACAAGCACTCAACCTGGCGGTAGGGGAGCAGGGGAGGAAGCAGAGGAAATGAGGCACTTAATAAGTAGAGAGGTGGTACAGGAATACCTGGCCGCATTGGATGAATTCAAGTCTCCAGGGCCAGATGAATTGCATCCTAGGATATTAAAAGAGCTGGCAGAGGTCATTTCGGAACCGCTTGCTATAATTTTTGAGAAATCTTGGAGGACAGGAGAAGTTCCAGCAGATTGGAAGAGAGCAAATGTTATCCCCATCTTCAAGAAGGGAAAAAAAGAGGACCCAAATAATTATCGCCCAGTCAGCCTGACATCGGTACCCGGAAAGATCCTGGAGCAGATCATTAAGCGTTCAGTTTCTAATCATTTAGAAAACAACGCAATAATCACGAGAAGTCAACATGGATTTCTCAAAAATAAGTCATGCCAGACTAATCTGATCTCTTTTTATGATAGAGTTACTAGCTTGATAGATGAAGGGAATGCTGTGGATGTAGCATATCTCGATTTCAGTAAGGCCTTTGACAAAGTTCCCCATGACATTCTTGCATCGAAGCTAGTAAAATGTGGGCTAGACAGGGCTACTGTTAATTGGATATGTAATTGGTTGACCGACCGAACCCAAAGGGTGATCACGGATGGCTGCTTTTCATCCTGGAGAGAAGTGACTAGTGGGGTGCCACAAGGTTCTGTCCTGGGCCCAGTGCTGTTCAATATTTTTATCAATGACTTAGATGAAGGAATAGAGGGCATGCTCATCAAATTTGCAGATGACACCAAATTGGGAGGGGTTGCTAATACGCCAGAGGACAGGATCAAAATTCAAAATGACCTGGATAGATTGGAGAGCTGGGCCAGGGCGAACAAAATGAAATTCAACAGAGAGAAATGTAAGGTCCTACACTTAGGCAGAAATAATGGAATACAGAAATATAGGATGGGGGACACGTGGCTGGATAGCAGTACGTGTGAAAGGGATCTAGGAGTGTTCATAGACCACAAGCTGAACATGAGTCAGCAGTGTGATGCGGCAGCCAAGAAAGCCAATGCAATTCTCGGCTGCATCAACAGGAGTATGGTGTCTAGATCGAGGGAGGTACTGGTACCACTCTACTCTGCTTTGGTTAGACCCCATCTTGAATACTGTGTCCAGTTCTGGGCACCCCAATTCAAGAAGGATATTGACAAGCTGGAGCAAGTCCAGAGGAGGGTGACCAAAATGGTGAGAGGCCTGGAAAACATGCCCTATGAGGATAGACTGAGAGAGCTGGGTATGTTTAGTCTGCAGAAAAGGAGGTTAAGAGGGGACATGATAGCCATGTTTAAATATTTGAAGGGATGCCACGTAGAGGAAGGAGGGGGCTTGTTTTCTGCTGCTCCAGAAACCAGGACAAGGAGCAATGGATTCAAGCTGCAGGAAAGGAGATTCCACCTGAACCTCAGGAAGAACTTCCTGACAGTCAGGGCTGTCCGGCAGTGGAATCTGCTGCCTCGGAGAGTAGTGGAGTCTCCTACCTTGGAGGTTTTTAAGCAGAGGCTTGATGGCCATCTGTCGGGAGTGCTTTGAGGGTGTTCCTGCATGACAGGGAGTTGGACTGGATGGCCCGTGTGGTCTCTTCCAACTCTACATTTCTATGATTCTATGATTCTATGATTATAGTGGCATGGCTGCTTCCTCACAGCTTTTTTCCACACCAATTTATTTATTTTGGAAGTATGTGGGCCAGAATTACGTGTTTTCTTTTCCCACAATCATAATCCTATCCTCACAGAAGAGGACACTTGTAGAAATATATGTATATGTATATGTATATATATATTTTGACCTACAACATAGTTTCAATATGCTAAGGCAACTGATGTAGTGTGGTGGAAATCACAAAGGCTTACAAAATAACACAATTACAAAAACCAAAAAAGGCTAACACCCACTCCTCTTTGAAAAATAAAAATAAAAACTCCTGGGCCATTGTAGTCAGGCTCTTTGAAATGAGGCCTTGAAATCATTGGTGGAAATGGGAGGTATAAAACAGCTGGATTGTGTAGACCATGAGATACCAGCACGTTTTTTTTGTTGTTGTTGTTGTTTGTTCATTTTAAAGAAAGCCTCTTTGTTTCCTGGGTAACAAGTTTCAGTTTAATCTGATTTCTTCCTTATCTAAAGAAATCAAGAACATGACTTGTGATGAAAAGATAAGATAAGTAGATAAATAGATAGATAATAGATAGATAGATAGATAGATAGATAGATAGATAGATACACACACACACCAACATATGAAAACACTCCTAGTCACCAGTTTCCAACAATGTTCTAGAGCAATCTGCAGAATTTAACATTGCATTTTGGAATGCGTTCTCATAACTGCTTAACCATTTATTGTTGTGTGTCTTCAGGTTGTTTCCAACCTATGATGACCCTAAGGGTGAACCCATCAAGATGATATGTTCATGGAGGGATTGCCTTTGCCTTCATTTGAGGCTTGGAGAGCGTGACTTGTCCAAGGCCAGCAGTGGATTTCCATGGTCAAGCAGGGATTCAAACTCTGATTTCCAGAATTATAGTCCAATTGTCAAACCACTATACCGCACTGATTCTCACTTAACCATTACCAGACAGTATATAAAGACATTCATGTGGAAACCTTTGCCCCATGATGTTGCATAGGGGTGTGAGCAGGCCATGTGCCCTATTATCCCTTGAACAACAGTTAGAAGTTGAAATACTTTCTACTGAGTTGCCATTTCTGATTTGCTGTTAAAATATAAAGTAAGAATAATACTGAGTTTCTATGATTAGCTAGGTGCTGTGTGATTATAAAGAATGGGAGGAACAATGGGAAAAACAATGGTTGTATAAAGGCATGACTCTTGAAGTGGTTTTCTAATGGCGTATCCAACAACAACAGGAGAGCCCAAGTTTGTCTACCTCTTAAAAGGACACAGAACACTAGGAAAATGTAAAGCAAGTGGTTTAAAGGGAAATAGAGTAGTCAAAAAATTCAAAGGATTGGGGGATGCAGGGTGGGAGCAAAGAGGAGAATGCTAAATTGAAAAGGAAAAGAAGCATTTGATGGGTACAAGAATTAAGAAGCCAGAGGAGAAAATGGAAAACACAGGAAAGGGGTGTCCAAAACATTGGATTTAAAAAAAAAAACACACAATGCACATAAAAATTCAGAATGGATCCAGAGAGAGTGAATGGCAAGGAAAACCTTAAAGTAGGCTAGGTTCATTTCAGCACTTCACTGTTCTAGTGCTATATTCCATTTTCAACATCCTATGGAATCCTGGGGTTTGCAGTTTAGAGAGGGGCATTTAGAATTCTCAACCAGAACACTCTTTGGCCTCAGTAAACTACAAAACCCAGAATTCTACAGGATGTTGAAAGTGGAATAATAGCACTAGAACAGTGTAATGTGGAAATGGTCTCAATCAGAAAGCAGGAGGAAATGTGCTTTTAGAGCATTTCCAGATGGAGAGCTCCTTGTCCTAAGAAACAGAAGGTACTGTGCAAATATTCCAGCATTCCCCTTAAACAGGTTTTCTATAGTAAGGGGGAAAAAAGTATGGAAGAAATGGTGGAAAAACAAGGGTGATATCAGTGGAGTATGATAGTGTCTGAACTCCTAAAATTCAATGAATAAAGCAGGGTAATGGTGTGAAAAAACCTTGCCTGAAATTGCTCATATGAAGAGGAAGCTGAGCAGAGATACCGCATTCTACAAATAAATGAAAGAAGTTAAAAATAAATGAGAAGGAGACCAAACAAAAAGGGAGGAGAGCAATTTAGATTAATGAAAGGTGTGGGTGAAAGAACAAATGAAGTGGGCATTAACAAATGTATTCCCGAAATTATAAGAGGGACTTAAGTGATCTGATGTCTACCTCTAATTGAAGAATGAAGTCTTCCAGTAAGTTCCATTGTGAAATCTTTAATGCCTTTTTGTTTGTTTGTTTATTTCCATGCGAAATCTTTTATAAAAGCTCCAAGCAGCTAAGCAACTGAAGTGACTGGGAAATGATGTTGTAATCTGAATGGCTTTTGTCAAAATGAAATCACACATTAAAGCAGCTTTGTAGATGAATCTTAGGGAATTTTTTTTAAAGCCCATGCACACTTTTAACAATACAGTCTTCCGTTCAGTCTGCAGTGCTCCAAAAATGGAATACTCTGACTTTTCCATATCTCTGTAGGCAGGATGCAGTGAAAAGGGAATAGTGTTTACTGTTTTCCAACCTGTTGCTTTTCTGACAATAATAAAATCCTAGAGTTAGACAGCATGGCTTGGGTCATGGGCCCAACCCTTACCAGTGCAGAAATTCATACTTAATGAGGCCATTCAAGCTCTATTGAAAACCAAAAAAACAAAACAAAACAAAAAATAAGAGAATCCGCCATATCCTCCATTGGAAAATAGCTGTTATTGGCCATTTCTGCACTAGCCTGTTATAGCGCAATGATTCCACTTTCAACATCCTCTGGAATCCTAGGGTTTGCAGTTTTGGGAGGGATCACCTGGCCCCTCCTGAAACTGCAAATCCCAGGATTGCAGAGGATGTTGAAAGTGGAATCATCGCGCTGTAACAGGCTAGTGCAGAAATGGCCATTGTCAGGAAGTTCTTCCTAGTGTTTATTCAGAAGCTCCTTCTTGTATCTTGAATACGTTGGTTTGACTCATACCCTCTGGTGTGGCAGAAAACAAGCATGCTTCATCTTCTATCAGATACCCCTTCAGGAATTTAAAAATAGTTATCAAATGTTGTTGTTTTCCTTGTTGTTTTACAAGTAACAGGACAACAAAACAGTTCCCTGCCCTCAGATTTATAATCTAGCTAGTATATTTACCCAGCATTGCCTGGGATTTTATTTTCTCATAGGTAATACTTGTTAGAAATAACTTAGTAATTACCTTACCTTACCTTAGGAATGAGATGTGGTTGAAATACACACGTTCGAGATTTTATATCTCTAATTCTCCAAACTACTTGTCCAGTACCTGTAACTTTTCTCCATATTCCCCAATCCAATCTGCATTCAGAGTTATTAACATACAGAGTTTGGTTTCTTGAGCGAATACCATGGACTCCTTCTTGCTGGTAGGTCTGATCTCATAGAATCATAGAATCATAGAAATGTAGAGTTAGAAGAGACCACACGGGCCATCCAGTCTAACCCCCCGCCATGCAGGAACACCCTCAAAGCACTCCTGACAGATGGCCATCAAGCCTCTCCTTAAAAACCTCCAAGGAAGGAGACTCCACTACACTCGGAGGCAGCATATTCCACTGCCGGACACTCCTGACTGCCAGGAAGTTTTTCCTGAGGTTTTGGTGGAATCTCCTTTTCTGCAGCTTGAATCCATTGCTCCTTGTCCTGGTCTCAGGAGCAGCAGAAAACAAGCCCTCTCTGTCGGGGTGCACCCACATTTTATTGCTTTTGTATGGCAGCTGCCTGTGGGAATGGTGATAGTAGAATGTTAGGTTATTCCTAGGTGTTGAACATTCCTTCCGGCTGGAAATTCAAAGGAACTGTTGGACAGATAGTCGTCATGGTGATTGGGGTCGTTTGTCCTTTTACAACTATCTCAGGGGAAACTGTCCTTTTAAGTGTAGAGTGTGGGAACCAGATCCCACTCTCGAGCTTTGACGTCTGTAAGACAGCATCCCTTGCTATGTTACAATAAATCTTCTATCAAGTTTATTGAATACGTGTGAGCGTGAATCTGTTCCTGACACTCTCCTTTCTCTACATGGCATCCCTTCAAATATTTAAACATGGCTATCATGTCCCCTCTTAACCTTCTTTTCTGCAGACTAAACATACCCAGCTCTCTAAGTCTATCCTCATAGGGCATGGCTTCCAGGCCTCTCACCATTTTGGTTGCCCTCCTCTGGACTTGCTCCAGCTTGACCATGTCCTTCTTGAATTGTGATGCCCAGAACTGGACACAGTATTCAAGATGGGGTCTAACCAAAGCAGAGTAGAGTGGTACCAGTACCTCCCTCGATCTAGACACCATACTCCTATTGATGCAGCCAAGAATTGCATTGGCTTTCTTGGCTGCCGCATCACACTGCTGACTCATGTTCAGCTTGTGGTCTATTAAGACTCCTAGATCCCTTTCACACGTACTGCTATCCAGCCACGAGTCCCCCATCCTCTATTTCTGTATTCCATTATTTCTACCTTAGGACCTTACACTTCTCTCTGTTGAATTTCATTGTGTTAGCCTTGGCCCAGCTCTCCAATCTATCCAGGTCATTTTGAATTTTGATCCTGTCCTCTGGCGCATTAGCAACCCCTCCCAATTTGGTGTCATCTGCAGATTTGATGAGCATGCCCTCTATTCCTTCATCCAAGTCGTTGATAAAAATATTGAACAGCACTGGGCCCAGGACAGAACCCTGTGGCACCCCGCTAGTCACTTCTCTCCAGGATGAAAAGCAGCCGTTTGTGATCACCCTTTGGGTTCGGTCAGTCAGCCAATTACAAATCCAACTAACAGTAGCCCTGTCCAGCCCACATTTTACCAGCTTCTTTGCAAGAATGTCATGGGGAACTTTTGTCAAAGGCCTTACTGAAATTGAGATATGCTATATCCACAGCATTCCCTTCATCTAGCAACCAGCCTGAGCTCTCTGGCTGAGAATTCTAAAGGCCCCTCCCAGAATTGTCAACCCCAGGATTCCGTGGAATCTTTGCAGGCAGCCAATCATATGATGTTTTCTCACCTCACACAACCAATCATATGAGGCCTTTGCCTGCCTGACACAGACAAACAGACAAACTCACAAACAGAGAAACTTTGACTTTTATATAGTAGATTAAAACATGACACATAAAGAAAGGGATACGGCAGTGTGGGAAAGGATTAAGACCAGCAAATACTACCTTCTCTTCTCTCCCCCCGCAAGGCCAGAGCAGTGGAAGTTGGGATAGAGGGAGAGCCTTTCATCTGCTTCTGAGACTAGGGATGATGAAACTGTACCTGCGTCTTCTCCTTACCCTCAAGCCCATAGCAGAATTCTAGTAACAGAGTTCTTACAAACATTGTAATTGCAAAGTGATTTAGAGGGACAGAAATCTGTTGCTGGTGGGAAATAATGCGAAGAAGTAATAGGGATGAAGTTTTGAGGTGCACTCCAGTTTCGTAGAGGGATGCTGGTATCACATTACTGAATTAGCAAAGCTAGGAAGGAGGAATAAATAAATTTTCATTTGAACCAGCTTGAAGTCAAAATATCCCCTCATGTGGGCTGTGTGGCAGAAAGCATATACTGCATATCCAAATTCTCCCTTTGTCCAACCATGTTGCATGCCTCATTCTGCCTACTTTTTACCCCTGTAGTGATGGAACTCTGCTTTGGAGAAAATCACAGTTGTGAGCATGCATCAATCCACCTGCAAGATGTCATCACCTACACAAGACTGAGAATCCAAAAGGTTTCTCCACAATTGTGGTTTACACAATTTGTGCCAAATATTATTTTTGTGAAACTCCTGTTATGTAGTGTCTTTATCTTTTTCTCATAGGGTCAGAAACAAAGTTGTACACACAATGCTACACAGGGTGTAAGATGGACATTGTACATGGATGGGTATTGCACATGGATATTCATGCTCATTTGGTGTTTCAGTTCAGTTGCATAACTTTTTCATTCAGCATAAGAGCTGTGCAACACAAGTCATGCATAACTTCACATGTGGAAAATTATGCTATGTGACTATGATGCAAAATCTCAGAAAATGATTAATAAATAATTAATTAATAAATAAATAAATAAATAAATAAATAAATAAATAAGTGGCATCTTGTTCAGTAATTATAGTATTACAAATCTGCCTTATACCATTGCAATTCACTTTTATAGTCATTGTGCATGCGATTATACCCTGTTGCTGGAAGATCGAGGAATGAGCAGAGAAGAGAGCTGGACATGTCTCTGCTTGCCTGCCTGCTCTCTAGTGTTACCAGGTTGTTTATCCCCTGCCCACTCCCTGATATGGTATAATTGGCAAATATCATTTAAATGGCATAAAATATAAATTATACACTGACATGGCTGTAGAGCTATGCTGGCAAAAGAAGACTGGCTGAACACGTGTGATGCTAATGTAGGTCAAATGGGACCTCAGGGCATGGCTAGGTCATAGTCAGGGAAGCTCTAGCAATAATCAACTTACAAATGTCTCTCAATGACTCCGCCTTTGAAAACAATAGCACCTGAAGCTGCCTCCGATTGTTTTCAACCCAGTCTCTCTTCCCACCGAACCTCTCCTTTTTCCTTGCCTGTCCAGCCATTAAGAAGTGATTATGATTCTCATCAATCCTGTGTTACCTAATGCTAAGGTCATTAGCCCATTCTGGATCCCATTGTTTACTCTGCCAGAGAGCCATTAACACCTTCCTCCTCAGGACAGAAACAGGGTATTTAAACCCTGGCTCTGAGCCCAATAATTCTTAGTACTCTGGACATAGGCCATCACTCCGCTGCTCCAGTTTCTGTTCTTGTACTACCCCTGAACCCTTTGTCTGAGCCACATTGCTTCATCTCTTTTCTGCAGGATAGATAAATATCACCTGCTTTGTGCTAACTTCTCGCTATCTAATTTTTCCTCCCTTTTCTATAGTTAGCCTTGTGTGATTGTGAGATTGTTTGGATCTTGTGTGTGTGTGATTGTTAATTCCCCCAATGGAACAAGATATTTTTTGAATTATCAGCTGGTGTCCCTGCATTAGTATCAGTATACACAGGTGTAAAAGATCCTTTAAGGTTATCCCCCTCTTGCAGACCTCCTTTTTGACCTAATATTCCCCACTGTTTCAAGGAGGCATTGGCATTGTGGGTGGACCTCTGAATCACCCACCTTCCTGGGTTACACTGTTGACATGAAAATGTTCAGAGTGGGAACTGCACCACTGAAAAGGTAGGTTTGGGGAGGTACCATTGGAAGACATAGCAACACAGAGGTAGTTACATTTCCATAGCTATTCATTTTGATGCAAGATCTCAGTGGATGATTTGTTATAAAGTGAGTGATCTGCCTCTGATCAAATGACTAATGTTTGAGCAAATATCAGGTGATAACAAAAGTTTTTTTTTCTTGTGGTGTTCAGACTCAGTGTTTCACACACACATCATATACTGCTCAGTGTGCCTATAGATTGGGAACATTAATAGATAAGCATATGCAGAAGTTGCCAGATCTGAAATGTAACACTGCAGCACTGTTGCCTACTTCATGTCTTTTTGTATAGCAGGGATAAAAAGTACTGGAGCTGTGGAAGCTAAATAAATGCAGATTTGACCTTTTGTTTACAGGATGCCCAGGGAAATCTATATTAGACCACAGAAGTGTTTCAAAAGGTTTTGAGCCATTATGCTAGAGTGAAATGTGTCCCTTGTGGATAGTTTTGACAGCAAAGATCTGACTCTATTTCTTGTTGAGCAATGCCCTTTCCTTGGAGGTTTCAGCATGTCATTTGCAAGTGACTTTTGAGATGGATTTTGGTGGTGTAATTCACCCCCCAGGATTTATTTTAAATTGTCTGGAGCAATTTAGAGGAGAAAAAAAGAATGGAAGGCATAGCAAATAAGAAAGGAACATGAGCAACAGAAAAGTATTGAGAATTAATATGAGTTGAATTTGATCCATTTTTCTATAGACAGGAGATGCAGTATGTCCCCTGTGACTGTGATAATGGGGCTTCCCATTATCTAGACTTAGCTAAAAGGGGGACACTTCCCTCTTCAGGTAAACCAAGGGTTAATAAGGTGTTGAGATTAGATTACATTTTAGTATGTGGTCAGCATCATAGGTCATGTGGGTCAGCATCATAGGTCATGTGGGTCAGCATCACAGGTCATAGGGTGAGAACTGACCAATCAAAAAGGAAAGAAGTGAGCATCTTCAGGATGCTTCCAAGGAGAAGTTATAAAACTTCTTGCAAGGCCATGTGGCCGAGGGAGACAACAAAGAGATAACAGAGAGAGAACAAAGGGATAACAAAGAAGAACAACCCAGGAACCTCCTGGAGGGGGTCTGAGCCAGTAGCAGGCTGCAGGCCATAGGCCTCGCCTCCTGGTCTCTTCCTTTAGAACATCTAAGCCTAGGAACAACTGTGAGTAATTAGACTAAAGTTATCTAGTCGCGTTAGGGACTTTTCTGTTATTTTGGAGGCTGGCTGATCTAAAGAATGTATCTGTGCTTTCATATCTGTTCTTTTGTAACTACTTGTAACTAAGCGTGCCTGGGAGGAGGGGGCTTCCCATGTGTGGTAATTTGCCTTGTTTATTTGCATATCTTTAATAAATACTTTCTGTAAAAGACCCTGTTCTCTCCTTCCCACGCCAAGCTAGGTAGACTGGGGGAGAAGGAAGATCCTTAAGCTTAGGGATGTACATGGTTGGACAGGGTCCCGCTGTACTGTCCAAGTGTCCAGATAATTCATAATTCAGTGGGTGGTGGCAGCGAAGATGAATTAATAGCTAAAATTCACAACAGGCTGGAATATACGTCCCAGCAGCGCATGGTGTCATTTTCCAGCTTCACATGGTGGCAGCAGTGGGATGTGACATTTCCAGCCTCACAGTGACTACATGTAAAGCAACAGGGATTTTGGACCAGGGTTTCTAGCACTATGATCTAGATGGTTTATTCACTTTTTGTGCTGAGGTTTTGTCTTGTTTTCTGTTGTGCTAAGGGTTGAAGCGGAATGAACCCATATGGAATCAGGTGCTGCTGAGAGCTACTAGAATTTTGGTTGGTTCGGTAAAACTGCTGACACTGGCCTGGCTCCTCACATGTGTTGCTTTAAGCACCAAAGTTCTCACAGACTTCTTATCTGTACAACATGAGCCATGTTGATGCTAGGTTGTAGCTGGACCCAGCAGGGGTCTAAATAATGTTTACACATATTTTGTCCTCAATGAGAAATGGCACCTCAAAACATGGAGACACACCACTGAGGGAATGTTTCAAGTTAGAGCATTTTCTTTTGTGTGTGGAAAAAGTCATTTGCACAACAAAGCTCCTCTTGTTTTTGTACAGAAAATGGCATCTTATGTACAAAATATCATGGTGTTTTTTTGTTTTGTTTTTTCCACAAAAAGGTAATATCTGCAAAAAAAGACTTTTGTGCAAATTATTTCTTAAAAAAAGTTGCAGAATGCAAAAAATAATTTAAAAAATGCACAAGAACTCCCCCATTCTTGCCCAGCAGAGAAAAAACATTTGAAATTTTTCATACATGCATGTGAGAATGACATAAGTGAAAATCTACATCCCTAGCCTCTAAACTGCTGGACCCAACTCTGCAATCTCTTTTGATGACAACTGTTGACAGCTGCATAACTCTTCTGCAGCATTTCAGGCAGAACTTAATGATGGAAGTAGGCAGAATTACCCTACGAGTCCCATGATTGAAAAAGATGTTCTGTGAATTGTGGGCGCAAGTCACCCGTCTCCGATCTTGTTCTTTCAGAAGTGGTATTGAATGCACTTGCTATCTAGATATTAATGATGAAATCTTATAGCATGAGTTTGTCTGCAAATCTGTGCCAGTTATTAATACCATGGATCTCAGAACAGCAAGAGAATTGGCAGACTCTGTACTCTCTTTGCCAAGTGAGATTTTGTTGTTGTTCTATCTGTACACTCCTTCCATGTGCAGTCAGAAACCATTCTTACATTACATTATAGCTGGACAGGGCTGTTACTTATTTTGATTATTTTTAATTGTGCTTCTCATTTCTTATGTTTCACTGTTATTGTTATTTCCTTTTTCCTATTAACTATTACTGGTTTAAATGCATTTCTTTTGGCAAAGTTGGGATATAAATTAAATAAAAAAATAATTCGAATGAGAGTCTCAACACAGACTTTTCCATCCTGAATGGTGTCTTTGTGTGATTTTGTGCGGGATGTTTTACCTTGATGGCTCCAGTAATTGCTGCGTTACGCAGACAGTTCGGCTGTGTTCCTATTACAACAGGTTGCCACAGCAACAGTTAGCTACCGTACATAGAAAAATCTATTTGGCAAGCACTGCAGAACGGTCTTTGCTGTATAAAGCTGTTTACTGAGGAATTAGCAGTATCTTAACACTACAAATCGCCTTTCCCCACTCCCCCAACAATGATCCTGCCCTGCATGCTCAACTGTTCTGCTGATAAGGTGTTCTGTAAGTAGCATGCTGGTTATTAGCATCTCTTTAGATAATGGCTAGCTATCGCAAAAGAAAGGCTATGGAAATGTGTTGATTTTTCCCCTTTTTTTATTGATAGTGTCCTAAATGTGCTTTGCAAGCCAACAGTAATTGTCATTCCGTTATAAGAAGAATCTTGCTGGATTAAATCAAGTGTCCATCCTAGTCCCCTACCAAGCCATGTGATTCTCAGATGGTAACAGCAGAAGCTGAAGAAGGAAGCACCCTTCTCTAGTTGTTCCCTATTCAGGATTCCTTTTACCTGTTGTGGCTGATATTCATCCATAGTCTTGTTTATTCTATAAATGCATCTAATGCCATTTGAAAGTAATCTAAAGTGATAGCCATCATCATAACCAGTAATCACAAATTCCATACTTTAATTGTAAGTTGTGTGAAGAAATACTATCAGTAGAATGAGACATAGAATCATAGAATCGTATAGTTGGAAGGGACCACAGCGGCCATCCAGTCCAACCACCTGCTATGCAGGAACACACATCAAAACACCCTCAATGGATGGCCATCCAGCCTCTGCTTAAAAACCTCCAAAGAAAGAGACTCCACCACGTTCCAAGGCAGCATATTCCACTGTCATACAGTTCTGACTGTCAGGAAATTCTTCTTTGGTATATGGCTCAGGTCCAGGTTACTTGACAGATTTTATCTCCCTGTATGAACTGATTCAGGCTTTGAGATCATCAGGAGCGGCCCTTTTCTCAGTCCCACCATTGTCACAAGTGTGGTTGGTAGAGATTGAGAGAAGACCTTCTCAGTGTTTACCTCTAGACTCTGGAACTCCTTTCCGAGGGAGACCAGAATCACCCCCTCCTTGTTGTCCTTATGGCACTAGCCAAAGTTTTGAAAGAACAGGCTAGGGGCTGCTGTACTGTTTTAATTTTAATTGTTTCTTTTAATCTTTATTTGGCTGTTTTAATTCTTTTATAGTTTAATTATGTTTTTAATATGTACTGTTTATGTGTTTTTAAATTGCATTGTTTTAATATGTAAGCCACCTTGAGACCCAATGTCAAGCAAATAGAAGGATACAAATAAAGATAATAAGAATAACAGCAGCAGCAGCAGCAACAACAACAGTTATCCCTATCCTAGCATTTATTTGACTATAGCCTTGATAGGCCCAAAGGCTTTAGACTTCAAGGGAAGATGTTCTACCCTCGTTGTCATTTTGTTTGTCTTTTTTTTAAAAAAACTTTTCCAGTTCTAGGTTGCTCTTCTTGACATGAGGATGGATGAATGGTATAAAGTATTTCAAATGTGGCTGGATCACAGGTTTATATAAGGACACAATTACACTGGCCATGTTATTTTTAACCCTATTTCTAATCATCACAGATCTCTAACATTTATTAACTTTCTCAGTTAGCAAAGACAACTGAATCAATACTGGGCCCACCATGATTCCATGACATCCTTCCTTGTTAGTCACTACAATTTTGTATCCAACACATCTACATCTGACCTCAAGGTTCTTTCTCCACATGTGAATCACTCTCTGTTTACATCAAAATCTCATTCGCCATTTGGGTTGTCTATTCATTGTTTGAAGTGGTCCAATCTGATTTGCTTTGTATCATCCTGAATCATTTCATGTTACTCAAAATTAAAGTGTAGGACAGGTGTATGTAGTAAATATCCACCTCCTTTCCTTGTACAGTGGGCCCTCCACACTCACTAGGGTTAGGGTTGCGGGAGTCCCACAAAAGTAGAAAAATCACAACTGTCAAAATGTGTGTGTGTGTGGCCTGTGGGAAGGGGACCAAGACATGGTGAGGAGAATGGACACTGAGCATCCAGACTAGGTCAGGGAAAAGAGGTGGAACAGGATGGTGGCATGCTCACCCATCTCCTTCCCAGCGAAGAGGGCATTGGGAGAAGGTTCATGGTGCTGAGAAATCAGGCTGTGAGCAGACCTTAGGTAGCCAGGCAGGTAATGGTGGAGGAGGACAAGGAGGAGGAGGAGGACCAGAGGCAGTTTGCATGGCCTGCATAATCTGACCAGAGCTGCCAGGGAAGCACCTGAGAAGGAGAGACAGGGGTTGGAGAAACTCAAAGTAATCAAGTTCATGAAAGTTAAACTCACAAATGTGGAGGGCTGATTGCACATGGAATATTTATAGGGACACTACCCAGAGCTGATGTCAGAGGGAGTCTGAGATTTGTTTCTTTTGCTGGAACATTGTGTAGAACAACAATAAGCAATTCTGAAGAGCTTCTGTTTAAGAAATCCAAAACTGAAAGAAACCTTCCCCCCCCATTTTTTCACTGAAACTGCTGACTGGAATTGACTCTGGGAGTTGTAGTCCAGAAAAGTAATGATTCCCAGTTCTGAGGAAGGCCTACATTCCTGATTAATATGTAAGATGCCAAAAAAAAAAAAAGTCTAATTGTTACTTCTGTTAACAATTTTGCCTCTGTCAAGCAAGTCATGTAATTATTACCAGTTTCTATGATGGGCCACATGTAAGCCAAAATGCGTGAAGGAAACCATGTCCCACTAGACTGACCACAAGATTTCATTACAGCAACATCACAATTTAATTGGCTCTCTGGAATGTAATGTTCTTTTCTTTCTTCCTTCAAACACCCATGGCAGTTATTAGAATGAAATGTAACTGGTGAGACATTAATGTGTTTCTTTAATGGCACCTCAGCATCTATCCTTCCATCTTTAGATCCATTCTTTTTTATCTTGTTTTTAACTTTTTGAAAAGCTTTTATAGTAATTATTTCTTCATCTTCATTCTGTGACTCTCCTCCAGCAATATAGCTGTTGTTATAGTCTCCCCTTATTTTTTTTACCAAGTTTGTCCTTTCTTTCAGTCCCTAAATTGCTAGCATGGCAGGTAGCATTTAGAAATACATTATAGGCATCCGTAGAAAAAAACTTAGTAGAATCCTGCAAAACCTCAACCTCAATGCTTCACAAACTTACTGAAATATTGTACACATACAAGGAAGCCTTTTCATACCATCATGGTGTAGTGAAAATCTGTATGGGCTGAGTGTTGGACTAAGCCTCTAGAGACCAGAGTTCAAATTCCCACTTAGCCATGGAAACCTGCTGGGTGACCCTGAGTGAATTACATTCTCTCAGCCTCAGAAAAAGGCAATAACAAATCTTCTTTGAAAAATTTTGCCAGAAAAACCTGATGATAGGTTTGCTTTAAGGTTGCCATAAGTCAGAAATAACCTGAAGGCACACAACAACAAGAAAAAGACAAAACTTCTGTTTTGAGGTACATTCCCCCACCCACCCCCAAGATATGGAGAAATTGAAAAACTTGGTTCTCTTTCTGATCAGTTTCATCTTGGAAGTAATCAAAATTAGAGCTTTTCACAGAAAGCATTTATGGTGCACTGCCTCTGTGGAGTTGTCTGAACATAAGCAAATGTGATCTTTTTTGCAATCCATCACCAAACTGTACAGGTCAGAGATGGCAGGTATTAGCGTTGATGTAGTTCCAACAGCCATTTTCACATTACATTATTAGACTTTCATGGTGACATGAGTTTCTGAAGTGAGAGTAGAAAACATTGCCGGCATTAAAATTCAGGGCTCATAAGTGTGGACTTGTAAACAGAAGTTAGTTCACACATTGCAAAGTCTTGGCAAGCTAACAATTGTTTAAAATGTGCTTTGGATTCGAGATACATTAGAACCCACTGCATCTCCTTCTTCAACATTCCTGGTTCATTAAACAACCCGTGGAAACAATGTACTATTTGTGGAGTCAGGGTGGCTCAGTAGAAGAGCACATGTGCTTTGTATGCACAGAAGGTCATAGGTCCAAACCCTGGGGTCTCCAGAGACAATTGAGAAAGGGATGATGGGTATTTAATCATCATTAATCATTTTAATCATAAATAGCAGCTGCTTATCGGTGTACACAGTGCTAAGGGAGGTGGACCAAAATACAAACAAAGGCCTTTTCCGCACTTTGTTTCTGCAGCGGGGCAGAGCGTCCTCCAGTGAGGATGTTTGCACTTGGGGGCGGACTGGGTCCAGACTACTTTCTGTAATTCCGGACTTCAGCCCGCTCCGGAATGACCAGAAGTGGTCGCTCGCTGTGCTATTGAAAGACCACTTAAAACAGGTCTTTCAACAGTGCGGCATACCCCACTCGCTGTGCTCCAGTGTAGATTTGCAGGCTCGCACCAGTGCGAGCCTGCAGATCTTCCAGGAGCGGGATTTAGGCTGGCGAGCTCCACCGGTTGGTGGAGAGCCTCCACCAATGGGAAGCCACCATTTTCGTCTCCGGAGCAGTGTGTAGCGCGGGCACGCACTGCTCCGGATCAGCTTGGATCCTCCGAGGGAGCACGCCAGTCCAGTATGTAACAGAACAGGGCATTTTCTTCACCAAGTGCGAAAAAGCCCTTAGTATAAAGTTGTTTCCTATGTCCTCATGATATATAATTACTTTTAAAAAATAGATTTGTTTGTGTTTTCTAGATATAATTTATTGTCAGATTCAAAAGGAGAGGTTTATTTCTTTAATGAATGCCCATACCAAATGTACTAAATAGTACAGAATTTACTAATTTCTGAAAGGCCAAAGGGCCAAACTCAATGTGATATCTGCTCATAACTTTTTGGATAAAGGCAGCCATTGTTCAATACTTTGGACTACTAAATTTCACACTAAAATCCAAAGCAAGCCAAGATTCTAGGGGAGGATGATGAGTCTTTTGTTTCCTACAGCTTTTCCTTGAGGAAAATCCCCTCCTTTGCATATCTTAGGCAAATCTGGGAACAAAAATGCATACATTAGTAGAAATGTATGAAAACTGAAGACTGGAAAAACAGGTGGTGGACAGAAGCTGAAAATGAGAGGGTGAAAAAGGAAATCCTTCAGAGTCCTTCTAGTCCTTGACCAGGCCTTCAGCCAGGTTGAGCTTAAATTTCTATATTTTTTATTTTTTTATTTTTTTATTTATTTATTTGTATCCCACCTCTCCATATGGATCGAGGTGGCGAACAACTTACAAATAGCATGTATTTCGAAACATTTCTATAAGAGAGGAGGGGGTGGGAGAAAGAGTGCCAAATTCTACTTCTCTTTCCTTTGGATATGTAAGAACTCTGGTTTAGGAGTGCTCTAATTGGATTATTTTGTCTGTACTTGATTCCTTACTCTGGCCCTTTTCGCACCTTACCTTGATAGCGTGATGAACCAGAGCCCTCACAATATTGCCAATATCGCAAGAGGCCCAGTAGAGAGCCCCTTGCAGTCTGCACACAGTAGGGCATTTGTGAGAGAGCACCAGTCCCCGCCCAGTGCCTTGTCCGCATGTCAGAGTCCTGGGCCATGCCCAAGTCCTGCCCTGTCCCCGCCCCACCACCCCGATTGGTTGGTGGTTTTTCTTTTTTTATTATTGTTTTGTCAACTATCATGCTAATGTTAGCACGATAGATCCTACCAACAGGCTGTTTCATACTATGTTGGTAACGTGCTAACGATAGCGCCGGGTTTAAAAAAAACTCACAGTTAGCCGGACCCCGGGGGCTGCTGTCATCTCAAGTGTGAATGGCGACGCAGCCCCGGGGTGGCCTCTCACGGCAACGTGTCGTGCAGTGTTCCCTGCTGTGATGGGGGCAGTGGCCAGCCTGCTGCTGGGCGGAGCGTCCCCTGGGAGCTGCGGTGTGAGGGACGGGCAGCAGGGACTTCCCACACCCCGTCCTTCCCGGAAGCACACCGGACAACAGCTCCGCAGGCCCTCTGGTTAGCGCGGCCGATGCGTGAAAGGGAGGTTATTTTTGTCTTTTAGGCAAAAATAAGAAAATGCGCTATCAGCACTATCCATGGCTGTGATAGCACCTGGTTTGCCAGAACGTCATGCGGTACAGCGGCTCGTGAAGGGGGGAGGGAGCGTGCCTAATACGCTTTAAAAACGCCATGCAAAAAGGACCTTTGTCACTGGATGACCTGAGCATCACACACTTGTAGCCTAGGACTATATTAAGGTTTGTTTTCGTAGCCCCTAAATTTTTCGTAGGCCCTAGGCATTGTCACTACAGTGCCTAATAGATAAGGTGGCCCTGTCTCAGTCCATCTAATAGGTTTGTCTTAGGGTTGCCATAAGCTGGAAATGACTTGAAGGCTCACAACAACAATGCGGTTAAGGTTAGGGCAGTATCAACCTTTTGATTAACAAGGAATACTTCTTGCTTAAAAGGAAGAGAAACTGGAATAAGAGTAGCTGAGTTGGGCTGACATGGAAGAAAAGAACATGTTTTGTTACAGTGTTATAGAATCTCTATTCTATTTTTATACCTTTGAGAGTTCAAGCCTTTTATTTTATGTCAGTGGGTAATTTAAATGAGATTAAAGGATTATTCCAGATAGGCTTCAGTGGGGACTTGATAAAATTAGACCGGCTAAGTGCTTCTGAGATATTGTGGGTTTCCTCAATTTGCACTAAAGATTGAGCTGTTTCTCAAAGGTGTGGGTATTAGTTTTTCAGGTGGAAAAAATTGATACACCCAAGAAATCTGGTAAAGTAGTCTATTAAGCAATAAAAGAATTATAGTCAAACTGTGCACAGGTAAAGCATACTATCAAAGTATTGATGGGGAAAAAAAAAAGGAAATTGTCAGTGAATTTGAACTACTGAATAGCCTAGATACTCAGCTGAATTGTTGGAAATCTAAGGCAGATTTATCAGTATGCTACTGAACTGTTTCTGAGGGCCATTCTGCTGGCTTTCTTATACTGATTACTTCTCAGTTCTGCTACCTGAGATTCTTTAACCAGAAATACTCAGTTTTCAAGGTATGTAGTTCTGCAAGCAAAACATGTGCCTTATTACTTTTAAATAGTCATTGTTATTAACTGTTTTTATAGAATAATGGTAAATTATCTCTTACCCTTTCTTCCTTTCTCTCTTTGTCCCCTGCAGACAAGATTTCACAATTAAAAATAGAGTCAGACAGTTACAGACTAAAAACAGAGAGCAGCACCAGACCAGAAACACTATCCATGCTTTTAGAGCATGACATGTTTTGACAGTAGAACATATTCAGAACTTACATATATCATGTTACGAATGGATACTGTGTGGTACCAAAAGTATCAACTTTCAATTGCATGGTTTTCTCAAATATTTGTTTCAGCTACAAAGAAGACTACTCAAACTTATTTATTTATTTGCTGTATTTGTTACCTGCCAAATCAAGTTGGAATGCTACTATAACATCTTATAGTTATGCATTGGTGATGGGGGCATAAGGAAAAAAAATGGCACAGGTACCACTGCTGCATGGAATTAAGGTGTTAAAGAGAAATCCTGGGGAAAAAATACAGCCACTGGTGAAGCAGAGTTTAGAATTAATTCAATAAGTTATAATTTTTATAGTGATTTCCCCAAGTTGAAAAAATATGTTTTAGTGTTTTAGTGAACTGGGTTACTTAAATGCATTAGTATTTGATAGGGAGGCGGCATCTTCCCAGACTGCATTGGGGCAGGAAGCCCTGCTGTTGCGCTCCTGGACCCTCCACAGACCACGTAAGTCCACAAAGGTGTGATCATGGGTCATTGATGGGGAAAACTCATCAATAATTTAATCCGTGATTGTGCCATCTGGGGATGAGAGAAGGACGGGACCACGACGACATCATGTGTAACCATCATTAAGGTCCTGTCCTTCTCCTGTTTCTGTTGTGGGACAACAATATCCTGCGGAAAGGGCCTTAATCTCTCTAGCTATATTTTCCTGTGTGGAATGGGTAGTATTTCTTAGAAAACATCTTGGAAGTTCTGGATTTCAATTTCCTACCTACCAATCCAAGTACTGCTTCCAACACCACATGACTACTTTCCTCCACCAGTCTGTAGGATAGTTGATGTTGGGTGTGATTAGAAACTTGAGGATTTTTTTTTAATTAGAACTATAACTTCAAGAATCCTGCAAGTAAGCATGGCCAGTGGACATGTGATGTGGGTTGTTCTAGGAGCTGTAGCTTGAAAAGTCATGTTTCCAGGTTGTGGTGTGATCCCACTGGTATCATATTATGTTTTGATGCAAAACATTTAGTATAAAGTTGAATCCATCTGAACTCTGTCTGGACAATGGTCTGTTAGTACCGTGTTGACATATGTTTGTGTGACTGCACTGAAGCATGACATTGGTAATTTACAAGCTTATAACTCTTCAGCACTTACCTTATAAGCTCTTCAACACTGATTTTGATTCATCTGCACAAATTTTTAAAAAGTGCTTTCTTCAACTTATGCTCATAACTGAGATGATGAGAAAACATCCACACCCTTGTTACGTGAGGTTTGTCTGCATTTTTTTCTTTAGAATTATTTTATTTTTTTTAACAGAGGCTGCTGATAATGAGAAGAGGCTGTCTTTCCAACTGACACACTTCAAGTGACTTTTTTTTGCCTAATTTGTTCAGCAGGAGCGACAGTGTCCCATATCTATCCATCAGGTATAGAGCAGAAGACTGAAAGTGATGTGAGAAGAAATGTGTTGGTTGACATCCTACTTGCATAACTAGAATGTGTTACCAGCACAGAAGCTCTTTTATGTTTTGGTATGCACTAATTAGGACAGCCTGCATATTATAGACAAATAATGAATAAAGGAGGCACACCCTCTTCTAGGTTGAGGGCAAGCAACCAAATAACAAGCCAATCTATTCTCTAAAAATATTCCCAAACACTACTTGTTAGTAATAAGGTGAGTCCCTTTCACCAATTAGACTGATAACTGAGTTTAGAAGAACCAAATTATCCTCTTCCAAAACTTCGAAAAATAGTTTGGTTTATTTCAAGCCCAATTGTAATACAGACTGGGCTCTTTTGTTACTTTAATGTTAGCAGGGGTGTGAAAATATAGAATCCATTCCTTCTAGGTCCCTCACACTGTCCATAGGTTTCCCAGCCACTTCATCATCATGTTTATTTATACGCTGCATTTTCCCAAGTTGGGACTCAAAGTGGCTTACAACAATTAAAAAGTTGAAAATTACAGTATACAAAAGTTACAACAGAATTAAACAATCAAAAATAATTAAAACAAAGTTAAAATACATAATTAAAAATTCTCACACAAATATCAGCAACATGATTAACAATATCCACCACATTCTATCAGACAGACCACATATCATCACACATCAATCCCTGTTGGAATAAAAATGTCTTGACTTGTCTGCAGAAGGAAAGTAGAGAGGGTGTTAGTCTAACTTCTCTGGGAAGGGAATTCCAGAGGCTGAGGACAACCACTGAGAAGGCTATCCCCTGTTCCCAACAGATGTTCCTGTGAGGGTGGTAGCATAGAGACTCAGCAGATCTCAAAGCCTGTGCTGGTTCGCAAAGGAGCTGTTGGCTCCAGTAACAACTATGGTGAAAGAGAATGCTGTCTTATTCCATGTCAGAACTGGGTCAAACTTTGGCCCTTTCCATACATTATCTGCAACATCTTAGTGTTATCTTGGCAGGGCTTTTTCTGGGATGGGAATGCATCCCAAACGCTCCCCTTGGCACCCAGCCAGCTGCTGGCAGATGGTAGCAGTTGGGACATGTTCCTTCCTTCTGCAGTGCAGTTGGCCTGTGCAGCACGGAGGAAGGAAGCGCCTAGATAGTGGTCCCGCCCTTTCTGCATGGCCCCAGCTGATGTGATTGTCACACAAAAGGGGTCTATTACCAATTTTTTTTCTGGTAATAGTATAATGCACAATTGCAATGGATGGGGATGCGACAGACACGGCAGTGCAATGACATCATGTGGTAACACGCATCATGATCTGGCTTCAATGCTCCCTCATGCTGGGCTGGGGCCATAGGGTGGAAATGCTGATGTGTCAGACTATGTGCCAGACAACACTCAGTGTTGTTTACTCTGAGTGACAGCAGTGATTCTTCACCATCTCCAGTAGAGATCTTTCTATTCATCATTGCTTTATGTTCTTCTTAGTTGGAGATGCCAAGTATTGATCCATTCTCTATACAAAACAACTATTCTACCACTACAGTATGGTTTCTTCTCCCTCTCACCATTTTCCAAGAAAGTATCTGACCCTGGGTTAGCCAGCGGGTTTCAGGAAAGATTAAGGATATTAATTCCCTATCTCCCCAGCTTCTCATCACTGTAGCACAGTGGTTCTTCTCAAGATGTTTATTCTCGACCGTACTCCAGTAACAGCGTTCCAGAAACATGTACTCCTAGAAACTGTAGCTTCCTAAACATTACCTGCTGATAGAGAAACCTTTAACTACTGCCACTGTCTCCAGAGAGGATGTTCACCAGAGGCTTGATTGATCATGTATGGATGTATGGGAAGGTTTCTTAGCTAAGTTTGACATCTCTGGAGAAATTATGTTGTGTAACAGGACAATGAGTGGAAGAATGATAGGCAGCAGGCTAATCTAATGGCATAGTGAATGGTTTTAGAGTTAGTTGAGATTGTCAGCAGGTGAGAAGGGTTTGCTCAAGCTTGAATATTACACTATCTTGGAAAATTCCTTCATTTTGCATCACTAAGACTCAATTGGGAGAAATTATTACTGTGTTTTTACTAACAAAGGAAGCTAAGCACTTGTGCTCCCAAGGTGACCTTTCCTATAAGCACCATTCCCTATGTTCCCTAAGCACAATTCATTGTTTGCCAGGTTCAGATTGTCATACTAGAAGACAGAAGACTTTGCCTAGAGAGAAGGCTTTGCCAAATGTCTCTAATTGCCATTGCTTCTTTTCAATTATAATGTGCATTATCACATGAGAATGAGCCTGCCACTCATCATCTGACTTGAAGATACAGAACCAGAAAATATTGCTGTTTTAATGCTGAAAAGAATTTTGGGAAGGGGATGTTTAGGATAGAAGATGATGGTCATTTTCAGTGCCTCCATCCCAGGCACTTTGGAGTTAACTCGTAGGGCATGCTTTGTGTGGCAGATTGTGAGTGAGCTCAGTATGCTGCTGCAGCAGAATTTCAAACCAGAATTCTCCTGGGGCTTTGTCCTTCCGATACCTCTGCCAGGTGAGCAAGAGCAAGGTTTGCCTCCAGCTAAATCAGTGGGGGATTCCGTGCTTCCTCAACTCTGGAAGTTAGTTTGCATATTTCATTGCAATTACTGAAGCATCATTTTAAAGGGGAATACTTGTTCAGAAGGATTGCAGAGAATTTTGGACCTTCAGAAATAACTTGATGTTTGACATTTCATTGCTAGATGCTGTATGGGGCAGGGGTTCTTCTGGGTTTCTGGATTCAAAAGGGCAGGAAGGTTTCTCTCCATGCTGCCCTCCACTTTATATCTTTTGGACTTTTGATGCAAACGCTCCCAGACCCTCACCAGTTAGGGACCTAAAGCTGAAATTAAAAAAAAGTCGTCTGTCCTTCCTCCTTCCTTCCTTCCTTCCTTCCTTCCTTCCTTCCTTCCTTCCTTCCTTCCTTCCTTCCTTCCTTCCTTCCGAGTCTCCTGCTGTGTGTCTTTTCATTAAGATTTTGTATGTTCCTTGAGCAAAATGCTATTAGACTGAGCTGTTAGATTGAAACTGTATTGCTAAAAATAAATTCAGATAGGACAGTAGATTACACTGCTGTCTATTGTACTATTGCATTTTATTTACTACTTATCTATTCATTTATTTAATTTCTGTGTCCCAACTCCTATAGTAACTTGCATGTGCCTTCATGGTGGGGGGAAGCATTTTGAAACTGCCCCTGGGTCCCAATCACCTACATCCAGCCTCATGTGCTTCCACCTCTTATTTTTTTCCAATTTTTTTTCATAGAATCATAGAGTTGAAAGGGCCCCAAGGGCCATCTGGTGCAATCTGTTGGCGGTGTAGGAATCTCTAGCTAAAATACACCAGAGAGGTGGCCATCTGACCTTTCCTAATCTTTCCTTGGCTTCCTGTTTCCATCTCTTAAATGAGGATTTTCGGCTTAGGTGGTCTGTAATAACTTGATTCATCATACTGTTTCTGACATTTGCTCCCCTGTGGTGTTCATTTTGAAATGCTCGGTGCTCTTGATTTTGTAAGTGTGTCATGTTGGGTTACATATTTCTCTCATATATATGAAATTCCCCCCTTTATCCATACACCACACACACACAGAGAGACCAGTTTTAGATTCAGTTTCCTAACAAACTGACCTCAAAAGTTTTTTTAGATGTGAATAGTACACCAAGGACTTGTTAAAGTTCAAGGATCTGATTTGATGAAAATCCTCCAAGGAAATTCAGACCTCAGTAGCCACTTAGGAAATTAGATGTATTTTTGATGAATGCCAGAGGGAATGAATGAGTGAGTGGGTTGTGGAAGAGCTAGGGATGTAGTAAAAATAGTTATTAAACCAATTACCCTCCTCTCCTAAAAGCATCATGCAGGAGTCAAATTTAAGAGCAATCTCAGTAGGCTAGGTGGAAGACATATGCTATCAGAGAGTGGCCTATATCCTACTGTTCTGTTTTTGACTCTTTGAAATAGAAATATTGAGCAAGCACATAGCACCTTGGATGGATATTCACATAGTTTCTATGGAAGGGCTGGAAAATGTGTGACTTTCCTTATGTGTTAGATTACAGTTCTCATTAAACACATGCTAGCATACCTACCATTGAAGAATGATGGGATTTTCAGTCTAAAACCTCTAGAGTCACATGTTCTCATAAAATCATAGAATCATAGAAATGTAGAGTTGGAAGAGACCACAGGGGCCATCCAGTCTAACCCCCTGCCATGCAGGAACACCCTCAAAGCACTCCCTACAGATGACCATCAAGCCTCTGCTTAAAAACCTCCAAGGAAGGTTTCTTTGCTCTAGGGACTCAGCCGACACTGCTTGTGAATGCACTTGCTTAGGAGTGGTTTGCATTTGTTCAGATCAGTCTTTTGAGGGACATTACATTTCTTCAGGCTTGGATGCTCAAAAGAGAGAAAGCAGCAACAGCCCCATTCCTGGCCATGATGTATTGCCAAGGTGACAGTTTGCCAATCTTCTGCTGTTCAGAGGGAAAACAGAGAGTTGCAGCAGAAGCTATAGTTCACTTTGAACACCTCACATAAGAGACTCCTTTTCCCTTTACTTCTGGGTTACCTGTGAAGGTGGATGTGCGTAGTTTTCCAATAGGGGGACAGAACACTTATTGTCTTATCTTTTCATGGGAATCAAAAATGGAGGAGAGGAGTTCAAAGTCACTCACATTTCCTGTTTCCTCTTTTTTGTTTTCACTCCATGGCAGTGGTGGCTTTTGGCCTCCACATCAGTGAGATGCTGAATCCTAAAAATTTAGGAGCTTTTGAAGGTACTGAACTTTATCCTCAAAATCAAAATCAGAGTAGAGTTTCATGGAACACTCAAAGAGGTTGTATATTGATACATTAATAAAAACAAACAAACAAAAAAAATATGTTGCTTTGACCAAATAGGTCAAAAAGGACCCATGTCTACGTGCTCCTCCAGAAATAAATGGAAACGTTATTTGCAAGTGAGTGGGAGGACTGATAGCATAGCTTTGTGAAAACAAATCATGCCAGACCAGTCTTGTTTCCTGATTCTGATACTGTTAGCTGCACACTTAGCAAGGGGAATATAATTGAACTCCAGCAAGGTATTGGACTAGCACCACAAGTCATCATCATGTGGAAATTCAACAGCTATGAAGTAAAAGAAGTCTCCCTAATATGGATTAAGCAGCTATGTGAGTAACCTTAGTCAATCAGATTCTTTCTCTTTCCTTGGAGATTCCAAACAAATATATAGGTTAAGAGAAGAGCTAGCAGCTGATGCTTTGAGCGGGAACATAATATGTACATAATGGATTAAGCTCCTCTTAAAAAATCTCTGTTTCCAATTAAGTGGATGCAACAGCAACAACAACAGCAACAACAACAACAACAATCATCCTTTTTTTTGGTGGAACTGGAACTCAAACTATTGTCTTATTTTACTGAATCATAATCAATGCAACAGCTCTTTACTCAGTTTTTTGTTGGAACAGAAAGGTTTTCACTTGCTGATAGAAGGTCAGCAAGCGAGGAGCCTGTCCATCCTCTCTTAGAAGGCAGCTCTCAATTCCAGGAACAGCCACTGTGAAGGCTGTCTCCCATGTTCCTGCCGGACACCCCTGTGAGAATGGAGAGAAGGACCTCTACCTTAGTGCTCAGTCAGGTTCATATGGGAAGATAAACTTTTCAAATAATTCAGCCTCAAGTTGTATAAGCCTGTATAGGTCATAACCTGAACTTTGAAATGTGCTCCAAAACAGACCAGGAGCCAGTGGAGTTGCTGTAACAGGGAAGTCCCTGTAACCAACCCCGCTAAACAATCTGGCTGCAACTCTTTATAACAGATAAAATTTCTTCATACATTCTTCAAAGGCAGATTTATAGTAATTCAAATGGGATGTAACTAAGGTATCTCTGGTGGTCAGATCAGACACTTCTATGAATAGGTGGAGTTGGCACACTACTTTTAACTCTGTAAATACTCTGCTGATCATCCCTGCAAATTGGACCTCCAGTCTGAAGGATAAATCCAGCAATAAAACCAAACTGAGAACTTCCATCTTAAGGGGGAAGTGTAACCCAGTCCAGAACAGGTTAATTCCCTTTTCCCTGATCTGCCTTTTGAATGACCAGAAAAACCTTAATATTCTTTTTTTTTTTGTCCTTGTCCTAACAACTACTGATGACAGATATCAGTTTAGAATGATAGCATTTTCCTTGGAGTAAGTTTTATTCAACTCAAATGGACCTTGCCTTTGAGTAGACATACTTAAGACTGCACTCTTACTTGATACCCAGTTAATCTGCTGAAACTGAGGCCTCAATCCTATGCTAGTTGTGAGTAATATAGAACTGAATGCATTGAATCTACCTGGGTGTTGAATCATTATTCAGCAGTTGATACAGTGGGCCTACTCTATTAGGAGTTACCAACAGGGCTCTAGTCTGTAAGTCCAAACTATGCCATTTGCATTTGGTCCTCAAAGAACTCTCTTTTCCACTTAATGTTTCAAAGCAATTTTGCATATGCATAACAAAAATTATTGCTGGTTAGAGGATTAACCAAAGAAAATTATATTCTATTTCCATCTTCATTCATTAAGAAATTCATGAAGTTCTAGCTCCTCTCTGTATAGGTAAATGATACAATATAAATCTAGTGTAATAAAATTTCACTCACAGCTCCTCATATCCCATCATTTATCAAGTGGTATATTTTACTTTCTTTTCCCACTTCACTGATGTCAAAGCCTGGTAGAAACTTTGTTTGATCTTGTTGTTGTGATGGGGGTGGGATGAGGATGTGCAAATGTATTTCCTACCTGTAACTTGGAAGAACTGTATATATATGTCCTCTTTCTTTGCTAGATGACAGGTGTGGACATGCCAATATGGTACATCCTTGAATCACATGGAGTGGTTAAAGTCTTAAAAGAAGTTGCATCCTCTATATAAAAAAAAACAAAAAAAAAACCTTGACAGTTTGGGGCAAACTTCTCTTCCACTTCCCACAGATACTTAAATGATCTGCATTTGGTCAAACAACTGCTCTCTTGTTAATCTTCATCCAGTTGCTCATACTGAAATTTTGTGAAAGAATTCACACAGAATTAGACCTACAAGGTATGCATTTATGGAATTGGCCCCTGGAGAATTGTGAAAGCTGTATGACTGAGATCCAGGCTATTTGAAAGACTATCTCTTTGTACACGAGCCTTTTCAAGCTTTGAGATCTTTGGAAGAGGAACTTCTCTCTTCCCCACTAATTTCCTAAGTATGTTTGATAGAAAGAAAGAAAAAGAGAGAGAGAGGGCCTTTTCAGTGGCTGCTCTGAGATTTTTGAGTTACTTCCCTCAGAAGAATAGAATGGTCCGCTTTGCTCTTCTTCCACTGTGTGATGTTTTGCTGATTTTTTGAAATATTCTGTCCTGCAATGAATGTTATATGATTTGAACTCTATCAATTGTTCATTTTTTAAAAATGATCACACACACATTTTTGTATATTTTTACCTGTATTGGTTTTAGTCATATGAAAACCACCTTGAATCATAGCACAGGCTTCCTCTGCTTATCTGACAGGTTAAGGTCTGGAGCACTGCCAAAAAGTGGAATTGGTTGAAAAGCAGAACCCATGTAGGAAACATGAAGGAATTAGAGAGGCTCGCATGGGATCAACCACGTGTGTTGCTTGCAGAGTCTTTCACTTGCCATGATGCATTTTCCCCCATTTCAGCTCACTTTGCGAGCAGTGTGCACACATGAGAGTAGTCCGAGGTAAGCCTCCATAGGCAAGAAAAACTGATGAAAGAGGAGGCTCCTTATAGAAATAATAGAACAGGTCTGTGATTTGCAAGTGTTGAAAGAGTGGAACACTGACAAATGAGCCAATGAAAAGATGGGATGCCTGTGTTAGTAAAAAGGCAGTGTATAAATGAACATGAATATGATGGTGATGGTGATGATAATGTCCTGAGATCCATCCACTGTCATATACAATGGCTTTTTTTTTTGTTCCATCTGGAACTAAAAATGTCTTAGCAAATATATTACATTTATTTTTATGGGTTTTGTGTGTGTGTGTGTGTGTGTGTAGAGAGAGAGAGAGAGAGAGAGAGACCGAGTGTGAAGAAGGAGATCTGACAGCTCTGTTCCATCTCATCTGAACACATGTTTTCTGGCTCTGGGTATTTGGCTAGCATGGCATATCATATATGTTCTTCACTCATAAACACTCCTGTGGGCATGAGGCATTTTTTTAAAAAAAAATCCCACAGTACTTTGGCATTTTTTTTTACTGTGGTCAGAGAAAAACACTTGAATTCTGGCACTTTACTAAAAAAAATTATCCACTGGAAAGAAAGTTAAGAGTGGATGAAATGTCTGGTGGGAGGACCATATTCTCGGTCTCAGATCCTGTAAATTAGTCCTCGGTCTCCCTGCAGTTGAAGCAAAAATGCATTAGCAAGGGAAATGACATAACATGCAAGATTAGGAAGGTGCCTGAATAGACAACATCAAAAATGGTGTAACAGGAGCAAGTCGGGACAATCTTTTATAAGAATTTTATTTTACAGTAGTTCTTCAGCACAAGGCTTAAAACAAATAAAAGATTCATTTCTATGCACACCAGTGATGCAAGGGATTGGTTTTAAATCCAAGCAGGTTGGAGCTAGAGACCTATTCAGATATAGAGACCAGAGCAGAATATTATCAATACAGGTTAAGAGCATCAAAAGATGAGATGGATCTTTTCTTCAGGTTGGCCCCACAGTTTCATCCCTTGGGCTCCTGTCATTCATCTTGTTCCTTAAGGATCTCTGCCTGGATCTGTTACTTGGGCCCCAAAATGGCCAGTACAGGGGACAAGTGGATGTGTTTATTGTTGGGTTCAGTTTGATACACTGTGACCAACTCCTTGTTAATTCTTAAATGAAGATATATCCAGACAGAGACATAAAAAATAAAACACTAAAGGTATAGGCCAGTATTCTAGATCAGCTACGTAAGTATACTAGATTTATTCATCTGTAACTGTTCCATATTTTTGATTGCTAATAATCATGATTGTGACACTATCGCTACAATGGTTAGCTTCCTCCATCTGCTTTACATGGTATCAACTGCATGGGGAGAAAGAGGTCTATTCTGCCAGCAATTAGAACATGAGTGCATGCATCAAGTATGGGGGAGCAGGGGAATCAGGCCTGAGAAAGTTCCTTAGTTCCTTAGTAATAAGTTACTTAATTAAGTAACTAAGTAGTTAATACAGAATATTTGCCATATATTCTCAGCCACCTCCCTTCTTTTTATTTGAACAAACATTTGGTGACTAAGTGGCTATACAGAAAAAAGGAATCAGAGGGGAGGTTGCTGTTCAGGTACAGCTGGAACTTGATACAAAGTGTAGCAACAACAGAAAGTAGCCAGCTTCATAACTACAGTGATAAAGAAGACTTTTAATAAAGAACTGTCTCACATTTTTATCCGGCTTCTTCTTCCAAAGTTGTTTTATTTAGGGATTGTCTGAGTTTAAATGATATAATCACAGAGCCTAAAAAATCAAGCACCGTTGTTCAAATCTTGAGCTACTTTAAGGTTTGTATAGTGGAACTAAGGAAGAGAATGTTTGTGGGAGGGGATAAGCTAGGTGAAAGAAGCCCACTAAATAAATAATAAATTAATAGCCTGTGTTTCCTGTGATGGATGTGACTGTGCAGTCCTCCAAATCTTACCAAACTGGTGGTGAAGCCAGCATAGACAAAGGTGAAGAATGCTGGGGACTGGAGTTGAACAACGTTGGAGTGGCTGCAAGATCTCACTCCTGATTTCAAGTGAGCAGAACTAGACTGTGGGTGAATATCAAGAAATGAACCATGTTATTTAATGAACAGGAAATAAATTAGAAAGGGACACTGGACTCTTTCCAGTAATTAATGTTCAGCATAACTTTTAGAACATACATCGCAGTGCCCATGGCCAAGGCATGTAGTAATTTAATAATGCCCTTCTCTGACCCTGACTTAGATATTGATGGCATGGTAATAGCTCTGACATATTTAATGAAAAGGAAAATGTCAGAAATAGGTGAGGGTATGAAATTCAGTCTTCTAAAGTTTAGATACGAGGCATTGATTCTTTCTTTCATCGGTGCAGAGGGAAGCCCAGAGAGGGTGGGCCTTGCCTTCTGAAACCTGAATCACTCACTTTTGAATTGTATCCCCCAAGACTCCGGTCAAAGGAATCAATGAGCATTTGGGCTAAGTGCTGAGAGGGTCAGTGGCAGAGCAGATTTTCACTCAGAAGTACCCTCTCAAAAGAGGTGAGGGTTCAGATGAAAAATGCTCATTACCCTTGCCGAAATCCATACAGCACTTTGATTCATTCTGCCTCTTCTGATAAACGGGGCTTGGCAACTGTCTCACGGGAATGTTTTCAGTCTACACCAGTGCCTGCAGATATGCAAGCTCCAAAGAGTGTAGTCATTTATCATGCATGAAAGCATGATTTAGTGCCTGATTTTAAAAGCTCATTGAAGAAAATGGGAAGCTTTTCTTTGTTTTCCAGTCTCCCTGGATTCTTAGGCTTAGCTTATTCTCTAATTATTGAATGCCTGAATGGCCAGTTTTGTTTGTTTGTTTGTTTGTTTTGTTGGACTAAATGTTTTAAATCCAGAACTGCTCAGCTATGAGAGAATGAATGAGAAGTGAAAGGAGATCCGCTCTAGCTGCCAGCACTGGGTAGTTTATGGTTTAAACAGAGTTGGATTCCATAAAGTGTGGGGTCAAGGAGAGAGCCCAAGGCCAGCCTTGCTGGAGACCTCAAGGAATTTCTCAAGGAATTTAGAAACATGTGTGTCAGTCTCAGGCCGTTTTCGCACTGAACTGTTATAGTGCTATTATTCCACTTTCAACATCCAGTGGAATCCTGAGGTTTGCAGTTTAGGGAGGGGCCTCTGAGGCCCCTCTCTAAACTGCAAACCCCAGGATTCCATAGGATGTTGAAAGTGGAATAATAGCACTAACAACCTAGTGTGGAAGTGGCTTTAATTTGGAAGCCAGCTGCCATTTCCACAACTCAACAATATGTGGGTGGGTGTCTTCTTTTGACACTGAGCAAGTTTCTCCTTGTGCATCATCATCCTCTATGCTAGCTTTCAAGCCCTGAGGTTACTGCCCTGGTTATTTACTGGCTGAGGAGCAAACAGGCAGCACCTGCCCCAAATGTAATTTTGTATCTGGAGGAACAAAATGGTTCTTCAGCCAAAGGGCAACCTCAGTTTTCTTCCCCTAATTGCAGAATTGGAGCCAGCTGTTGCTGCTGGCCACCTGCCCTCTGCCAAGGCCAATCAATGGCCATGACAGCACCTCTGGGACTTGAAGGGCTGCCTTCTGTTGGAGGAAGGAGCACAGAGCAGAATGTTATACTCTGCGTGCTCTGAAGCAAGATTGTAGTCTAAGTGTACACAGCATATCTGTGCAAGCAGTAGGCAGTAAATGCAACATAAAGCCTGGATTTTCACAGGTATAAGTGGCAGCCTGTTACTTCCAGGTCAAGGACATAGTGAACCTGCTCTGGCTTTTGACACATTAAAATAGCTTTCCAAATAGCTATTTTGTTTGAGGAATGTGGTTCAGTACCTTTAAAGTTTGCAACAAAACTCTAAGTTGAATAATTGTTCCATAGCATTTCTGCAGAAAACATGATTTCTGCACAGAAACACACTTTTCTCTGCAGAAGTCTACATGATTTTTTCTTCTGTATAGAAAACCCAATTCTGCAAAGAATCTTGCAGTAGTCTCGTGGCCACCTATATTTCTCAGCTGAGTGATGGGCAGCAAATAAATATCCTTTTCACTGCTGACAAAGACAGCAAGACAACCCATGGTGTCCAGGAGCCACCAGTAGAAAAGGATTACAGCTTGCACTAGCAAGGGTTCCTCAGTCCATTAAACAATCTTCCCCAGTTCTAAAGGGAGAGTTGTTGGGTGGGAGAGAGAGTAAAGATAATAATGGGACCCAGACTAATAATCTTCATGCTCCTCCATACACGCAACCCACACACCAAAGTCAGGTAACTCCAAGATGATTTAGGGAAAGCCAGCCCAAAAAGGCCCACAAAGAACACCTTGTCTACAGTCAGCTAATATCTAATAATAATAATATCTAATAAAACATCCAACTCTTAAATGAGGAGTAAACATTCACATCTCCCATGTATTTTTATTTTTATGCATCAGACTTCCCTGTTGATTGATTAGAAGCAGTATCTGAATACTAGTACTACTTGTTCTCTTTCCATTCCATCTAGTTCTAAGGATGTTATTGGCTTCTGCAGAAGGCATGCAACTGATTCCATTACTGAACAGTGGTGTGGTGTGTGGTGCCACAGTGTCATTGCAATACTCCTTTCACCTACTTTGAAGACCACCCACAATGCCAGCATCTCCTTAGAATTTGGGGAATTACAGCTCAAAGGAGGCCTGGGAAAGGAGGCTAATGGTATGATCTTTGTTTGTACCAGTACTAAGAGGATTCCAGTTAAAAGTTTAACAAAGTATTTTGTTTGGATCAGACATCTCAGGAAGCATATAAGGCTATTGGAGAGCCAGGTGTGAAAAGTTGGATAGAGAGAAATCAGGGTGAAAAGAGCAATAGTTACCAGTCTTGAAGCAGAAGGTTGAAACAGAGTCGCTCAGACAGTGTCTGAGAGTAGTGAAAATGAACAGAGGTCTAGGAACCATGTGTTACATCCATGTGTTTCATCCAATTTGCTGGGGCCAAAGCTAGAGTTTACATAATCTATTTCCTGTTTGAAGGGGCTGTGTAGACAGAGCTGTCTTTCCCATGAAACTAACAAAAGAATCTGGAATGGGCTGATTGCCTTATATCTAGGTGCCAAAACACTGATGGTCATCTCTTAATGTCTGGTTGAGCAGGGACTCTACAGAGGATTTTTGAAGGACAGAATCACAGTAGGGTTCCTGACTGCTTCACCTGGATAATTTCACCTTCCATTGTATTTGAGTAAAGGACAGAGCTGGAGATGTTGAAAGGATTATTTATTTATTTATTTATTTAATTTATTTATTTGTATCCCGCCTCTCCATATGGATCGAGGCGGCAAACAACTTATAAATAGCATGTATTTTGAAACATTTCTATACATGCCCCCAACAAGCTGGGTACTCATTTTACCAACCTGCGAAAGGATGGAAGGCTGAGTCAACCTTGGAGCTGGGCAGGATCAAACTCACAACCTTGTGGCTTGCAGTACTGGCATTTAACCACTGTGTCACCAGGGCTCCTTATCACAAACCCATTTGCACTGGGTTTTCCTGCCTAATCCTTTCTGAATTTATGACCTGATCATGTCTCAGGTCAGCTTGATCTGGTACATGTTTCCAACCCGCTCGCTTTCAAACATGTTTTCCAGCCATAAATATGTTTAATTATGAAAATAGCACATCCTGCAGAATGGGGGAATAAGGTGTGGTCACATCTTCTCCTTTGCCATGGATTTCTTCTCACATATTTACTCCAACAAGTAGATGGATGGATGGACAGATAAATGGATATCACATATATACCACAATAAATATATTAAAAGGGAGTATAAGTTACCATATTCATTAGCAATATACCTGCTGCAGTAGATATAGTATGTGTGGAAAAGATTGTTGGAAAGGAAGGGAGATGTGTAAAAAAGAAAAAAAGAATGTATGATCCATTTGAGCAACTCTTTCCTACTCATCTCTTTGAACAAGACATTTCTTGGAGCAAATCCCTCTTTTGGTCTTGTCAGCCTGTGACTAATTGCTCTGACTTTTGGCTCTTTCTTTCAACAGGGTCTCTTTTAGGGAATAGTGGTGAGCTGCAGCCAGCTGTAGCTATTAAATTAGCATGTGGTGAGGAAGTGGTGATGTTTTTCTTGCAAGAAAACAGTATGCAAAACATGTTGGTTTTTAACATACCTTTATTATACCAATTAAACAGAAGTCACAAATGAAGGCCAGAAAAGATGCAAACAAAAATTACACTTGGAATAAAAAATAATGGCTTGAATGGAGGAACAAAATGCTAGAAGAGTGCTATATCCTGTACATATAGTCATTTGTGAAATTATATTGCAAGAAGGAATAGTGAGAGATAGCATATATTTTTTAATTTAAAAATATCTGATACAACATAGCAGCCTTTTGCAAGGTATTGTCTCAAGTCACATAAATGGAGTGTGTGGACAAAGGCAGAGAAAAGATGGTAGAGTTCTGGCAGGGTCAGCCATATCATGAGGCAAAGTGAAGCAGCTGCTTCAGAAGTCACTGGCAGATACTGAGAGGTGAAGGGTAAGACAGTTCTGTGTTTCATGCTGCTGCTTTGTACTTTCTTAGCCTGTTGCTCAGCCTTCAGTTTCAATGGATGGTTTTGTCATCCTGCCAGTGCTGAACTAAGTTTCAGCAGTTATTCTAGGGTCTTTCAGATTGCAGAGTTATAGTGCTATGACTCCACTTTAACTGCTCTGGTTCTATCCCATGGAACCCTGGGATTTGCCTTTAAGAAGATTTGGAATTTTCAAGCAAAGAGGCTTAGTGGCTCACCAAACTACAAACCCCAGGATTCCATAGGATGTTGACACGTCAGTTGATGGAATATAGCACTGTAATTGCTCAGAATTTATTTTATTGTAAACATGACATGCAGTGGTGTATCATATTTTACTTCAAGCAGCAACATATTTTCCGGTTAAACTCCACATTTCAATGCTGCATGTAGGGGAGACCAACTGCTATTGCTCTGGGAGAGAAGAGTGGTCAGTCAGGCACAGTGCCATCCTCTTTTGGTTGCAGCAGCTACCAAGAGACTCTCCCTCCCTACCAATAGCCATTACTCTGGCCTCTGAGGGAAAGAAGAGCAGCCAGCATTTGCTGGACTTAATCCCTCACCTACAGCTATCCCTCTTTCCTTGTTCATTTTTTCTCCTTTAGGTTACAATTTTGAGGACAGGGAATTATCAAATTAACAAATTGTAAGCCACCCTGCGAGACTTGGCTGAAGGGCAGGATAAAAATATGTTGGTAGATAGATAGATAGATAGATAGATAGATAGATAGATAGATAGATTAAGTTGAGCTGATCTGCAGGGACAACTCTGTGTGTGGGGATAGGGGGTGATAATTCCATTAAGAGTACATGGTGGATAGCTATATTTTCATTCACTTAGGACAGTAGGGTTCATTTTTATGCCTCTGTTATTTATTATTTTAAGTTTCCCCAAGAAGGTTTCTTCCCCCCCCCACTCTGTTGAAGGCGCACTGCCCATAGCATTGATCTGGGACATTCTGGAGGAAAATGGGGAGCCATTTTTTAAAATGTCAGTGGGGGAGGGATAACTTCTGCTGTTTCTGCACCACCTCACTTGCCTCATAATGGTAAGGAGACCCTGCCTCCCAAACCTTTTAAAGACGTCCCAGTGGTGACTGGTGCCTCCTGTGTCTCTGGGGCAATGAATCCACTCTGAGGTTTAGTCTGAACTAAAGTACATCCAAAATAGGTCCCACACATTTAGTTTAGACTAAAGCCTTAAGTGGATTCACAGCCTCACTGACATAAAAACCACCATCTATTATTGGTGTCGTGGGCTCCCAGGACTTAGATTCAGACTCAGTCGGAGGCAGCAGAACCTGCTCCGAGCCCTGACACAGAGACTGCTACAGCAGAACCTGCAGAGCAGACAGTACCACCACCCACCCCAGGGACAGAGGTGTCAGCCCCAGCAGGGAGCCCTGCTCGCTCTGACACAGAGAATGATCTAACTGTACCTACCTTTGCCCAGTGTAGACACCAAAAGGGTCTCCTGTGTCACTCCCAACGAATTTATGCCAAGCACCAATTAATCAGGCACCAGCTGTGCTGACCTTGGAGCCTATAAGAACTGAGCCTTTCCCCTCTAGCCTTTGTCAGTGATCAACTCACCATTTCTCTTGTGCATGTTCTGTTTGCTTCCCTTGCCTGTTATTCTGCCACTTGACCTGTGTTTATATTGCCTGCTACTGGTTTATGGAAATTGCTGGGATTGTTATTTGCTTCTCATTTGTAAGGTTGTTTTCTTCCTGAAGTAAACTGACTAATTGTTTAACTGCCTAAGCTTCTTGACCTGTAGTATCAGCTTCTCCTGGCTGCCAGCCCAGCCCAGCCTAGGTGTGGACAACTGGATCTCCATTTACCCACCACAAAGGGACCCATTCTTCATTTTTGACACAGCACTAGCTTTGAAGACATCTGTAGTGGTTTGAGCATTGGACTACAACCCTGGAGACCAGGGTTGGATTCCCTGCTTAGCCATGGAAACCCACTGGGTGACCTTGGACACATCACACATTCTCAGCCTTTAATAGGTTCACCTTAGGGTCACCATAAGTCAGAACTGACTTGAAGGCACAGAGCAACACAGTGCAACTAGCTTTGAATCCTCTCATGTACATGGATAAAATCTGTGACAGAATGTCTGAGCCAAGAGTTGTAAGAATTTCTTCTCATGATTCAATTCCTGCCTCTCTTTTTCTTCAGGAAAAGAATTTGCCTTGTCTTCTTCTCATATCCTTGACACTGTTCCTGGTTGGCTGTATTTGCTCTTGTTGATTGAGGAGACTGTGTGAACCCATTAGGTGTGTAATCTATCTCACCTGTCACTTTTTAAAGTGGTAGCAATCACTTCAGTGTTTGTTCTCATCTGGTGTTCACGGTTATTTGGTCATTAAACATTCATGCTGCTTTGTTAGGAAGCCTTATGGGAAGCTTAACTACCAACAATATAGGTTGAGGTGAAAGTGAGATGTACTCAAATGCTAGGAAAAGGGCAAGGGAGGTCAAAATTTAGACTAGCCATCCTTGGCAATATACTAATTAGACATTAGCAGGCTTCAATGGGCAGTTTTCAATGGCTATTATGTAAATCAGGTTTTAATAGCATCCTTGCATGGTAAAAATGGAAACCAAGTCAAAAGTGTCAATTGGGACTCAACACTGTGTGTGCCAACAGTGTGGCTTAGGATAACACATTTTGCTTGAGATGACAAGCTCCTTCAGAAACTTTTCCTAAAATACCAACAAATTAATACACCATCAGCATAATCGCATGTGTGATTACTAAGAAGGAAATTTTTCTCTGCTTACCAGGACTTTATCACTTTGTTCTAGATTGCCTCCTTAGATAGGTTTGATGATTTGGGAGATGAGGGTGATGGGAAATTCCAGTATGGCCAAACTCAGCATGACTAAACCTCTCTCCACAGATCAGGAATTAGGCCTCAGTGAATAAGCAGGACTCTAAAACAAAGGAACTGTCCCCTTGGTAAACACTCTGCTGAGTGCAGGGTTACTCTCTGACCTGAAACTTCCCGATTTGGGTAACTGAGTACAAATGATTAATTTTATAGCTTCAGCTGACTGTGTTTTGTCTTCTATGTCCATAGATCAGTAACCAGTGATTTCATATGTTTTTGGGGCATGTAAGTGCCTTCAAATTGCCTGTTGACTTATGGTGACCCCATGAATTTCATAGGGTTTTTCTTAGGCAAGGAATACTCAGAGGTGGTTTCACCAGTTCCTTCTTCTGAAATATAACCTACAGCACCTGGCATTTATGGGGTCTCCCATCCAAGTACTAACCAGAACTGACCCTGCTTAGCTTCCAAGATTAGACAGGATCTGGTACCTTTAGAGTATTTATTGATTGGAAGTTTACTCTTGTATGGGGATTGTTTGTGCATCTTTAATGTAAAGCTTATACACCTAATGCAAAAATATGACCCAATGCAAAATATGCATAGGCTGACAAATTTTCCATTGCAATAAGGAAACAAAGATCCTACTATGTGGTGAGTGGAAAAAAAAAGTGTTTGTGTGTGTACACACAGCAACATGCACATACAAATGGGACCTTAGAGATAAACGAGAAACTATACAGGATACAGAATTAATGGAAGAAGAACTGGTTGTAAACCAAATTGTTAAATAAGTAAATAAATGTTAAGTTTTAGGCCAAGGAAATAAAAGTAGAAAAAATCCATTGGGCCTTGCATGTGTATAGTCTGAAAATGATGTGAATGAAGCTTTTCCACATCTAATCCAACAGACCAGGCATTGCGCCACCTTGGCTGCTACTCTTTCATTACTCTTCGTCACTTTGTTTTATGCCTGTTACAACCTGAGTTATGGACATCAGACTTACATGGGCCAACTGGTGCCTCACTTTCCTGCCAGATGACCTCTCCCCTCTCTCCAGTGGGCACTAGAACCTTCACCCGTATTACCCCCACCATCTGTGGTAACATATTTCCTTCCTTGTGCCTAATTAATTCTTTTGACTCTTCCAAGAGCTCATCTCATGACCTTGCCTGGAGTCTGACATGAAGCTATCTCTGAAGCAATCAAACCTTGTTCCCCAGGGTTGCTGACTTGTTATGCTCACTTATAATGCTGCCCTGGCATTGCTTTATGCAAAATATATCTGAGCAGGGTGCCAGTCCAACCCCGGTTGCCACTCAGTTGTGTTTCTCTGTTAAACCGTGTAGGTTACACAATTATTTCACAAATAATTCTTTCCCCCTGGATTTTATACTAGGAAATTGATTCTTGCTGCTGTATTGATTACTTGACTAGACAGTCCATTTCTACATTTTTTGAAAGGAAAGACAATTCTCTTCAATGGGCTTAAGATTCTAGCCCAGTTTCAATTTTTTTAAAAAAAGAAAAACTTCATATAATTCATTGATTTTCATCATATTCTCAGATAAGGAAGTACAAAGAAGGAATGTTTCCTGTCTGTCTCCTCCCGGCAGTCCCATCTCATCCCTGCCCAAAGTAACTATTTGTGAGAATTTGGTGGTCCCCTAGACAAGGTGGAATGAAGCACAAGAGTTGCTTGCATATCTCTTTCATCGTTTTTCCATCCACCTTGTCCCAAATAGTCCACAGATGGATTTCTGTCATAGTGCCTACTGTCAAAACAAAATTGCATCTATCTGTGTTGAGAACATCAGTACATTTTTTTCTGTTAAAAAGACAACCAGAATCCCTCATCCTGATACCCTTTATGATTGTTATCGCAGGCTAGGTTAGCTGGGCTAATAATGTTTTTTTTTTTTCCTGCTTGGTAATTGTGGTTTTATTTTAAAATATTGCTTAATTAGTAGAGACAGGATCCTGAGTACAAGTACTTTCCCCCCCAAAATGGGATTCCTGCAGTTTAAAAAAAAAATGTAAATGTATTAAAAAGTTAAATGAAACCACTAAGAGTCTCTTAGAATTATTGCATTAGAATATTTTCTGACTTCCTTCAGAAATATCCTTGTGCTTCTGCAGAAGTACCACTGGCATAACTTTGCTACAGGAATCAGCCTCACCAGTAACAGAAGAAAACAGAATTCCACTATAAGTGACTTGCCAATCCTTTCTATGGGCATTGACTATACTTGAAGGGTATACCTAAGATATACACATGAAAAACTGACAATGGAATCATATTGATGCAATATGTTAGTGGTTGTACTTTTTCCAGGATTGGACAGCTGTGGCATTGGAAGGCAGACAAAATCAGTCAGTTCCAAGCTGTTTATTTCTCCAGTGCCTTACCTCCTTCATGGCCATTATGCCTGCAACCTTTTTCTTTTTGCCAAATTACCTCGGTTGGTCTAGTTATGCCTATGTTTCTGCAGGATTGCGCTGAAGGTATTTTGAGACAATAGGAATAAAACTTGTAGCAATTAGTAGTTTGCCAAGGGTCCCTAATGTGACAGAGAGGGAAGCAAATCTCTTGCTGCCACTTTTTCACTACCTACTGGTTTGTTTCTGGGTCTAGCTAAAAGTAATGGCAACTGGGGGTAGATACTCATTTTAGAACTAAGCAGTGGTATTAGAAGAATATGAGAAAATTAGAAGGAAGGAGGCAAGAGGAGAGAGGAAAATGAACAAGTGAAAAGCTCAATAAGCAGGGAATTAAACAAGTGAGGAATGATAATATTGATTGGAAATAACTTATGGAAGATTGGGCTGCAGAGCTGTTGTGTACTGGGTCAATTCAGTATGCTTGCCTTTCCAAAAGTATACATCCAGCTTGTGCTGAATATAGTGTTCTGTCTATTGTATACTTTATAAAACTGAAATTAATTGCTATGTGCATAACTTCTCTCTTTGCGTGTGAAATGATTCCTGAGTTAAATGCTAGAGCAGAGGTGGGAAACATGCAGCCTTCCAGATGTTGTTGGATTGTAACTCCCAGCAACCCTAGACAACATAAACCAAGGTGAGGAATGCTGAGAGTTGCTGACCAACAACATCTGAAGGGCTAAACAATTCTCACCTCTGTGTCGGAGTACTGAAATATGCATGACTGTGATTTTCTTTCGGATTTACGCAAGTCAATTAACAGAGCAATCACTATTATTAGGCAGAGGAAGGTAATTGCTTCAATTGACAAATGTAGGACACAATGGTGCTAGCTCCTCAGGTATCATTTCTGAACACTCCCCATGCTCAGCTATTATTATTATTATTATTATTTGGCAAAGGGGACAAAGAGCTTTGTGTAGCAAAGGACCTGTTCTTTCTCATTACTGCTAGCCTTTCTCCCCCAGATGTGATGGAGGAAGCCATCCTGTCACCACCGTGAAAGTGAGAACTAACTGCCAGTCCAGTCAGCTTCTGTACAGCAAATAGGGAGTGCCATTTTGTCCTTTGCCTCAGGCTGCTCCTGGCATAGGTTTATTGATATCAACATCAATATAGATATTTAAATGTGAAAATCCTACTGTGTAAATTCCATGTCAGTTGGTATATCCATCTAGATCTACTGCGTTTTTAACTTCTTGGTATATTATATCTGAAAAAGACATACAAGTGATTTGTGGGTTTAAGTATATCTAAATTAAACCTAGTGCACTTGAGTTCACATCAATATTCTGCTACTATAATTGAATTTAGCACTGTAAGAAGGTGCATGAGCTAATATGACCACCGTGCCCTCCCTGATACCATCCTTTTTAAAAAAATATATATCAGTTTTATGTGAATCAAATTTGAACAAGCTTCACTCTATTTTCAAATTGCAGCTATTGTACATAAGTTTACACCAATATCTTTGAGTAAGAAAAAATATGAAGGGAAAACAGAGAGCTTATGTTGTTCTCAAACTATAGATATCCCTTGTATTTGAGAGATGACTCAGTCCTAATTCATTACTGTAACTGGAAAGAAAGTTCAGCCAGAGAGATTAAGGCACTCCATTGTCTTTAAATGTGGAAGTGGAGCCATGCTTAATTAACACTGATTTCCCTGTCCAGTGAGCCCCTCAGATATGTAGGTCGTCCAGTCTCTATGCACGCAGCCTTAATGTTTTCAGAGTGATTGTTACAGAAAGAGACATGCTAAAGACTGTAGTTTCCATGAAGGATTTATGCCAGTGGCTTTTCAGCTACCCACCTTCAGGGAATCCTTTTGAAAGTGAGATGTCTGCTGATGAACTCCCATGCACTTAATTGCATGCTAGCCTAAACAAACAGATAAGAGTACCTTAAAATACAGTTGAGAAGACTTGGGGCTTTTCTGCACTACATTGCTATAGTGCTATTATTCCATTTTCAACATCCTGTGGAATTCTGGAGTTTGTCGTTTACTGAGACCAAAGAGCCCTCCGGCTGGGAATTCTAAAGGCCCCTCCCTAAATTGTAAACCCCAAAATTCCATGCAATGGTGAAAGTGGAATAATAGCCCTGTAACAGTGTAGGGTGGGAAAAGGCCTTATACAGTTGTGCTTTGAAGGGATGGGCATTAGGCCCTCACTAGCCAAAATCGTGTCATTATTAAAAGAAACAGATCTCTTTTACCCAGAGATTGTGGTCCAGCATTTCATTGACATGACATAAATATCTGCCAGCAACATAACATTAAACAACCCCTGTGCTGAATATCAAAACAACACAATGTATATTGATCAAGGGTCAATGTATGTGTCTGACAATCCATGTACAATTAATGTGCAATGCACAAAGGCCATGCATAGAGGAAGAGTGTATTCACTTACTACTCAAGTTAGATATGCTACTGCATGCCTGGGGGTCTTACATGGACAAATCTGCTTATGCTGCCATCAGCTGAATGTAAGTGTTGTGAACTGTATAAAAAGAAAAGAGAAAAGACTCCACATACAAAGCACAACTTATGCCTGCATACCTCACTAACATGATGCCAGCTAGAATCTGTACCATCTTACTGAAAGTAAAACAGAAATGCTTTTCTGTTCAAAAGTTGTGGATACCCAATGCAAGGAAGGGAGCGGACAGGAGACATGCTGCCTCCCAATTTCTTCACATTGACTCAAAAGTCTCAAGAGAATCCATTGCACATATAAATTGTAGGCATGTACAATCTTGTCAAACAATCTGGTAGGTTATCAGACTATGGCCATTTCCGCACAACAGTGTTATAGTGCTATTATTCCACTTTCAGCATCCTACGGAATTTTGGGATTTGTAGTTTAGGGAGGTGAAAGACCTCTCTGGCTGAGAATTCTAAATGCCCTTCCCTAAACTGCAAATCCCAGGATTCCATAGGATGTTGAAAGTGGAATAATAGCACTACAATAGTGTAGAGTGGAAATGGCCTATGCGGCTGCAGGCAGGTAGTTCCCTTTCATAGAGGACACTAGGGAAATTTGGAATCGAATGCCAAAGGATGCAATGATGGCTGCCAAGCTGGATGGTTTTAAAGGGGAGATAAATTGATGGAGGTTAGTGGCATCAGTGGCTATGAGTTAATGTACTTGTTTTGTCACCTATACTATGAGAGGCTATGATTCTGTATATCACTTGCTGGGGAATGGAGGTGCAAGGTGCAGTTACAATTATGCCCTGCTGGTGAGCTTCTGATAGGTTACTGTTTAAACAGAATGGTGGACCAAACAAGGCTTTCATTTAGTCCAGCATAGCTCTTTTATTCTTACCTACCTGGCTATGACAAGAGTTACTCTGCTTCTCTCTAAATGTTTTCTACAGCCAACAGTACCAATTATTATGAGATTTGCATAGGATTATGGGAGTTGCCTAAAACATCTGGAAGACACCCAATTGGATACTGTGATCTTCAACACATGGAGATGACCTAAAATCATAGAATCATAGAAACATAGGGATGGAAGAGACCACAATGGCTAACCCCCTGCCATGACATGAAAGATAGAAACCTGCTTTCTCATCTGACTAATGTCAGAAAATGCCAGAAAAGCCTTTCTATAAATACTTCTTTCTGATATTTTAGCATGTATATATGCAAACATATTTTTTAAAAAAATCATGTATGCAGCTAGAAGGGTGAGGGAATATGAGGAGTTCTAAACGTGGAATCACATTCAGACAAAATCTTTCTTTGGAAATGACTGCAAATGGAAATTGATTAGAACACTAAATAAAGTAAGATATAAATGCTATGGGATCACACAGTAGAGTGCATCTTCAATAATTCATGTATGGAAAGTGCTCTCTGATGAAAGGTTATATATTGGCGTAGCTTTGTGATATTATTTACTGTTACTGTTGATGAGAGTTCTGCTTGTGTTGAGGAGAGAATGTGCTCCCAACAGCTTTTACTATTCATTCTTTACACATTTTCCCATCATTCTCTTGTGTTATCACAATTCTAAGAGGCAGTGTGATTAAACTGAAAATACTTTGTGTCTGCCAATAATGATGGTGGTGAGGGAATACTTTAACACTAAATAATGGTTCTCAAATGATCAGACAAATGTTAAGATCCACTGATAGACTTTTATTCACTTTTTATTCATTTTATTCCTTACATTTTGTCCTCTACATTTATATTTTCATCATAACCCTATAAAATAGTCTGACAAGAATGTCTATCAATATCACAGTTATAGAAATTTGACTATTATGACTATTTTCTGCAGAATCCTGGGATTTATAGTCTCTTAAGGTCCTTACAATTTTCTGATAGAGAGCTCTAACGATATAAGAGTACAGGTCTAGGATTCTGCAGGAAGTAGTTGCAACAGTAAAAATGATAACAGCTGATACATCTGTAAAGATATATGATAGTGACTGCCAGAAACCGCCAGTGAACTTCATGCTTGAATGTCTATTTGACCCCACATTTTCCCAATCCATATCTATCTGGCTCTATCCACATTGCCAGATTATGAATCTTTCATTTCTGAGATACAGTATACCCTATTTCCTGGCATATAAGACTCACTTTTTTCCCTGAAAAATACTGTTTGAAAATGAGATGCATCTTATATGCCCACAAACAGTATTTGCAGGCATGTAAATGGGGTGCATCTTATATGCTTGTGAGTCGTATATGCCAGCAACTAGGGTAAATCAGCTGTTGATTTTGACCAAAGCCAAATTCCAAAAATTCTACTTTTTCCTGTCATAGAAATCTTTCTTTTTTAAAAAAATGTTGAGCACAGGTGCAACTTCTGCCAGTGTGGATAAGCCCTGAAGCTCAGCAGTTACAGAATAATAGTGTAGGGGTGGAACCACTCAGTGAGTGGTGGCAGGTGGAAGCGGAGATCAGCATTATGTGGTCAGGGGCAAAAACCACTCTAAGAAACAGACACCAGACAGTACACATTGGAAGAAAAAAAACCCTGCAGTTTTATTGGCTACAGTTGCTACTGGGGGTTGGCACAGGCATAGGGCCCACAGCTGGATCAGTTGGGATGACAGAAGTGAACCAGCAAAGTGAGGTCCCCTTCGTGGTCCCCCTACAGCGAAGGAGTGCAGGAAAGTTGTACCCTTTCTGTGCCATGCATGACTATTACCACTCTGCACCCCGGGTCCCTGCCATAAGTTGGGCCCCCAAACCTACCAATACACACAAGGACCCGAGTAACTGTCATCCTAGATCTAGGACCCATGCCACTGCTTCCTTTACAAGTTGTGGCAGGTATAACATCAAGATTGATACAACCAAGATAGCCCCCCAAGACAAGCTTTAATAAATCCCACTGTCAAATAGCTCTCACAGTAAGAAGCTCCTCCTAATGTTTAGGTGGAATCTCTTTTCTTGTAATTTGAATCCATTGATTTATGTTCTAGTTTCTGCAGCAGCAGAAAATAATCTTGCTCTATCTTCTCCATGACATCCCTTCAGATATTGATATTAATATTGATATTCACATTGATAAAGATGTCTGTCATGTCACTTCTCAGTCTTCCCTCCTCCAAGCTAAATTTGCCCACCTCTATAGGTCATAGCTATGAAGGCTTGATTTCCAGGCTTTTGGACAACTGGGTCTCCCCTCTGTGGACATGGAACAGCTTATGAATATCCTTCTTGAACTGTGCTACACAGGACTGAACCCAATATTCCAGGTGAGATCTGATCAAAACAGAACACAGCAGCACTACTATGTCTCTTGATTTGGGCACTGTGCTTCTGTATGAAGTAGCCCCAAACTGTATGTATTTTGCAACCGGTATGTATTTTGCATTTTGTTGAATTGTCAGCATGGCTAATCCTGGAAACAGGAGTACGGTGGGGCCCTCCATGTTTGCTAGGATTAAGGTTGCAGGACTCCCACAAAAATGGGAAAACTGCAAATATCAAAATGGATGCATGTGTCTGTGGGAAGGGGGCCAAGGCATGATAGGGAGAATAGGCATGCAAAGTCCAAACCAGGAGAGGGAAAGGGGGTGGGTTGGCATGGTGGCCCTATGCTTCCTATCTTGGCCATCTCCTTCCTTGGTTGTGTGGGGACATTGAGAGAAGGTTTGTGGTGCTGAGAAATCGGGCACTGATCCATCCTTAGGTTGCCAGGCAACAATGGGTGGTGGAGGAGGAAGAGGAGGTCCAGAGATGGGCTGCATGGCCTGATTGGTGCTGCCAAGAGGGGAGGCTCCTCAGGAAAAGAAATGCTTGATGTAGGCAGGGTCTGGAGAGCAAATAAGGAAATCTCTGAGAGTTAAACCTGCAAATGCAGAGGGCCAACTATAGTACAGATTTTGTTAGAATATTTTCTGCCTTTTTTAAATTTAGTTATAAACGACATAACCAGAAAATTCATATTATTAATGATAAGAAAGCAAGACTGTTTGTGTAATACTAGGAAGGAAGCCCCAGTGGCCTGTACTCTGAACAGACAAACAACTCATCCTGCTTCGACCAGAGGTCATCAATGGATAGAAGCCAGCAGGGAGACAGGGTTTTTAAAAATTATTTTTATCATACAATTACATTCATGAAACAGTTGTCATTCTTTGTTTCCATCTCTGGTATTGACAGAGGCCAGCTGTCCCATTGTTTCAGGCGTATTATTTTCTTCCCTGGACTGGCCTTTCATGTTTTAATTTAGGTGGTTCTGCGGAGGGAAAAAGTAACATATGGTAGTTCACAAACATGAAGTGAATGAACCACCAAAGCATAAGAGGAAGTCAGGAGAGAAATTACAAAGCACTCTTTCCCCAGCTACTTTCTGTCTGTGTTTGTAGGATTACATAAAAAATGCTTTAAAAGAGGAGAAAAATCAATTTCCTTTCTGTATTTAAAACTAAGGAATGTGTTTTTCATTCATTATTCCTGTCACCTGCACCATGTGTACATTTCTGTCCTTTACTGCTTGAACAGGAGGGGGGAAATGGAACACCAAATAAAGAAGGGAGGGAGAGAGTGCATAGGACTTCCAAAATATTTTTGATTTGTTCTTAGCACTTTCCGTATTTCTGTTCTTTCCATATTGAGAGCCAGCAGACAATTTCATGATTTGTTTATTTATTATGAGTATTTGTAGATCAGCTATTTGCCCACCAGAATGGGATATCTATTTGCATTTCAACAGTCAGTCATTGTTGTTATTTGTTTATATCCTGCCTTTCTCACAGATAAGACTCAAAGTTGCTTACAACAATTAAAAAAGACATTATTAAAATCCAAAAGGTACAAAAGTTCAAACAAGATTAAACAATAAAAAATAAAACCAGATTGAAGCATACGTCATTAAACACACATGCACACCAGTTAGCAACATCCAGCACATTTTGTAAGATAGGTCTTATACTCATCAAATGCCTGTCGTAATAGAAAAGTCTGTGAAAACAAAGTAGGAAAGATGCTAGTTAACTTCTCTGGGAAGGGAGTTCCAGACCCTGAGGGCAGCCACCAAGAAGGCCTTCTCCCATATTCCTACCAAATGTATCTGTTAGGGTGATGTGACACAAAGAAGGGCCTCCTCAGCAGATCTCAAAGCATGGGTTGATTCATAAGGAAGAATACTATCCTTCAGACAACCTGGATCTCAACTGTGTAGGGCTTTAAAGATGTGTGCTTTAATGTTACAATCTTCAAAAGTTTCTCATCCTGGAACTGGTATCTGGCATCACTGAAGAGTTTCTGATGCCTCTTTCACTCATGCTCACATTTTCTCTGATGCCAACTTCTTATCCCACCAAGAGGTTAATGTATGAGTCAGCTATAGCAACAAGTGGTTGGGAAGCTACCATTTTAAATGAGCCCAAATTCCCTGGATTGATATCTGTTGTGGCTTTGAAGGAAATCACCATGATAGAGTCGTGGTGCTAGTGCTAGTGAAGCCACTAGGAATGTGAACCTTCATGTATTTCATCCTCACATATAAATATGGGTAATGTGAAACATTTTCTTTCCACTGGACAAGATCATGAATTTTTGGAAAATATGTTAACATTATCTCCCATTTTAGTTTAAAAAATGCTTGCACAAAAATTGATTCAGTGGCTTCCCTGTTGTTGGGACTAACTCACAGGACTGAGTTCATAGCCCCAAAAAGTAACTTTTCCAAGCTGTGACAAAGTGCTGATAGCCGATGATGGAACTAGGTGAGACTTTAGCATTAGTACTCAAGGTGCTCAGATGAAAAGTGTCAGGGGTTGTTGCTGCTGCTGCTATTTATTAAAAGGGTAATTGTACTTTTAATGTAGTGAAATATGGAGAAACATTGGCAGAAAACAGGAAAGTTGTGAGTATCTCTTAAGAGGTGGGGAGACAGTTGAGTTCCTGTTGACTACAGCTCCTTGCTAGAAGGTTTAAATACAGTATGAATAATCCCAGTGGAAGCATTTAAATGCATGAACTAGAGTTGATTTGCAGTAAAAAGAGGAAAAAAACAGCAACTCTCTGTTCCTAATGCCTTTGCATTCTAAAATAGACATACCTGCATGCCACAATTTTCAAAATGGAAGGATGAGGTTCTTACATTGTTATTGATTGTGGGTATTTGAGTTAGCATAAAATCCAATAACCAGCTTTTGTACAAAGCAATTTGTGTGCAGTGATAGGGAAAAAAAGAGGGCTTTAAAAATCATACCAGTGTGGGTAAAATTCAATGTACTTCAATTTGCATCCTTTTATATGGTAGGGAGGAAATCTGACTTGCCAACAACAATCCATAGTCCATTTTCTTCTTTTCCTCCTCCTGCCCATTTTTTTTTCAAAAGGAAATCTGTAAGTACTTTGAAATGAATAAATTTGAATCTCAATGAGGAATTAAAAAAAAATCATAAGGCCACACATGAATGCTAATAAATGTAGTATATTCAGTCAAAAGTTCTAGAAATCTGACAGAGAATGTATTATATACAAGATTTTTTTTGTATGTGCATTCCTATTCTTATTAACAGTGCATGCATCTTGATAGTGTAGTATAGAGCCATGTAATGGCATTGCGTTGCATACCCACACATAGACAAAGTTGCAGACCTGGAACTGCCATCTATTAAGTCTGAATTGTTGCAATATTTCAAACTATGTTGCTTCTTTTCACTCTGGCAGTAGATTTCCCTAGCTCAGAGGTGTTTGTCTAATAATGTGACAATGTGCAAACTGTCAAATGCAGCCTTAAATCTTTTCAGAAGTCAAGTTCCTGCCATTTGAGTTCTCTTGGTTGCTTCATGATGAGATTGCATCACTGTGAAAGTTAGGTTGTTTGAGAAAAGTTAATCAAAAAGGTAGAAGATGTGGGCTTTGAGGCTTGACAGTTTCCTCTAGCTATGATAACGATAATTGGTTTAAATGGTTTATATGATTTACTAAATATATACCCTACTTTTCACTCTGATGGGTTCATGAGATAAAGAGGCTGCACTACTTGTCACTCTAACCCACTACTGTGTTCTGTGATTGGTAGCTGTTCTCCCCAGGGATGGAAAGAATATTTGAAAATATTTGAAAAACTGTCAAAAAGTATGGTTTTTGAGAGTTGGAAAACCCTGATGAGAAAAATTCTGCACTGATAAGAATCTTACCAATCTGGGACTCATTCTGCACAAAATTTGCACATGGTTGTTTTGTGTGAGAAAACAGCATTTTTGACACAGGAAATAGCATTTTCTGCATAGAAAACAGTATTTTTATGCAGAAATTTCACTTCCTGAACAGAAAAATCTGTTCCCTGCTCTGAAACATTGCAGTTGGGTACTTATGCTGCACAAAATTTGCAAAAGTCTATTTCCATAGGAAATAGCTTTTTGCTTTTTTTTGGCACAAATTTAAAACATCTGACTGCATAAGAAACTGAATCTAATAGCATCATCTATCTTCAATAAAGGCTTAGATGACTTAAGTCTTGTAACTCTGCTTTTGAATGACTTTCTGTTCAACCATATTAGAGCTAAATAATAATAATAATAATAATAATAATAATAATAATAATAATAATAATTATTATTATTATTATTATTATTATTATTGAAAATGAGAGAGAGAGAGAAGCTCCTCATCTTTAATACCTATAACATGATATTCTGTTCCTAAGAATGTATGCTTCTAGGTACTGAACTTGATAGGTGCCACTGTGACTATGGAGGATTGTTCATTTCATTTTGTTTTGGAAGAATCTGCTAGTGTTTGCAGATTTCTTTATATTTGGGATGGAAAGAAAACATGTAGGGAGAAATGAAACTGACAGATTTTGCTATTGTTCTATTAAACACAGGAGCAACACTGTGCCCATGGTAGTGAGGTATTGTGGCTTCTTTGATGAAGCTCTTCCCACCGGTTTGTATGGATGAGACAAATAGGACTGTGCCTTATGTATATGATGTCTATACAATTTATCTTTTAAAAAAGGAAAGCCATTATGATTTTGACAGTTTTCATCTCTTCTTTTCCCCCCACCTTGGCCATCTAGCTAATTTCAAGCCAGGAAATCTTTTACTAATTTATTTTACTGATTTTTTATTTTTTTTTAAATGCTACTTTTTCAAAATAGTGGTGTTCAGAGCATTTCACAATAAAAATGTTCAGTTTACTACAGTGACTAAAACTGGAAACCACAATCAACAATAAAGCTAAGCCAGAAGTCATGGTAACTAGGTTTCATAGCACAGTCAGAAGGAGTAACCACAAGCAGCTAACAACAGGCAATTTCTAAGCCCCTGGTGGTGTTTTGAATGGCTTTTTTTTTCTTTAGATCTTGAAGATGATCACCTATTAATTACAGGACATTCTCAAATAGAGATCTGTGTTAATAGGTGAGAGACTTTGAGGTTCACCCACAATGCCAGTGTCTCCTTAGGATTTGGGGAATTATAGCTCAAAGGAGGCCTGCGAGACAAGGGTAATGGCAGGATTTTTTCACCTGTGTATTCCAGTACTGACTGTAGAGAGGGCTCCAGTTAAAAGTTAAACAGAGTATTTTATCTGGATTTAAAGTCAAAGACTTTCATGGCAGGGATCCATAGGTTGTTGTGGGTTTTCCGGGTTTCGAGGTCATGTTCTATTAGTATTTTCTCCTGACATTTCACCTGCATCTGTGGCTGGCATCTTCAGAGGATATGGTGGCATGGAAATGAAACAGAGTATATATACTTGTGTAGTCCCCTGGGTGGGAGGGAGCAATTTGCATGTGTTACAGTTGGCCTATTGTTAAATGGGATATCCCCCAGGGTTGTAACAATACAATACAACTCACTGACTAACAATACAAAAAAGAGAAAATACTAATAGAAGACGGCCTTAAAATCCAGAAAACCCACAACAACCTTATTTGGATTTAACAAACACACAAGAAATCAGACACTCTCAAGAACCATACAAGGCTAATGGAAAGGGAGGCAAGAAAGGTTGGATAGAGAGAGTTTTGGTGCAAAGAGTGATAGTTACCAGTCTTGAAGCAGAAAGTCGAAGTGGAGTGGCCCAGACAGTGCCTGAGGGTAGCACAGAGGAACAGGAGTCTGGGGTACCACGTGCAGCATAATATACCCAAAGTACTACAATTTACTGGTGCCAAAGTTGGGGTTTATTTACCCTATTTTCTACCTTGAAGGAGAGTGCGTGGACAAAGTAGTAATTGCTTTCTCACGGGACTGACAAAGGAGTCTGGAATGGGCTGATTGTCTTAACTCTAAGTGACAACACATTGAAGGGAGTCATGATAATCTCTTGATCTCTGGTTGGGCAGGGGGTCTAGGAAGGATTCCATAGGGGGACATAACAGGATGGTCTCTGATTGCTTCACCTGGCAGTTTTGCCTTCCATTGCTCTCGGGAGAGCTTGTAGCTTGAAAGGATTGTCACAAACCCATTAGCATTGAGTTTTCCAACTTAGTCCTCTCAGAACTTATGACCTGACCACATCTGAGGTCATCCTGATCTGGCAACATGTTTCCAGTGAGCATGCTTTCAAACATGTTTTTCAGCCATAACTATATACAATTTTGAAAATATCCCATCCCACAGAGTAGGTGGAGTATGATGTGGTAACAACTGAATGTATGGGCACTTTCAACAAACAAGCCAAAATAACAAAGGCTCACTCTCCTCCCACCTCCATGTGAACATCCATTTGATTCTTTTCCCAGAGCGTGAGGATAAGAGAAGTTCACAGTGTTACATGACCTCTGCAGTGAAATGAAGGATTTGATTTCTCTAGGAAGGTTTCCATTGAATAGCTGATGTCAGCATATTACTAGAATTGGAGATGCAGGTTTGTAACAATAATTTGTTCTATAACAGAAGCATACTTATAAAATGAACTGATAGGGCAAAACACTGGGCATGCATTGCCCTCTGATAAGCTTTCTCTTGATACTGCTTGTCTTTATGGTCATCTTTTCTTTGAAAACTGGAACTGCTGGAATATAAGGGCAAAGTATTAACACTGACAAGGAAAAGCATTTACACTGAACAGATTACCAGTGAATATTAATACACATTCTCCTTGAAAGCTTGATGATACAGTGATAACTGGTTTTAAAAAAATTACCAAGGTAGAGAGAAGGTTATACTACTGAAAAATTCAGTTGAGATAGCTTTCCATCAATTATCTGCTAAGAATTTCAGACCATTGTCTTAAGACACTTTCATGGGTCAAATAATACAAGAGGCATGAAAGGAGAATAAGGGCAGTAGAAATGACCAAGGCAAGTGAAAAGAAGTTGTACCATTTTGCTAAGGGTTACAAAAGCTGTAGGACACACACAGACACATATATATACTCTCTGAAGAAAGAGAGAATTCATTACTCCTGTACAAACATCTCTGGTAATGTTTTCCACAAAATAATAAGGGTACAGTGTTAAGGGGATAACATTCATCTTGCATATGTTTCTGTTACTGAATAGCAATACTCAACGCTGAGTAGGTGGTAAGTGCCAACAGTCTGAGTCAAAACAGAGTCAGAAAAGAGGAAAACGATGATGTTTATGGAACCCGAAAGCTTGCACTACAAAAAAAAGTCCACTCCCCCCCCAAAAAAATCCAGTGAAACATCTGCATGCTTTGTGATTGCAAAATATTGAGTGTCAGTTCAGTAAAAAAAAACCCAAAGAAAGCTAGGACAGCATAGTCAAAATCTGAAATCCACATAATAGCGTTACCTTTATTGGCCAACCAAAATGCACAAAACAGATTGTGCGAGCTCCACTGGCTTCTTCATCAGGCAAAAGATGTTATAGGAGAAAGAAAAAAAAGGTAGGAGGGGAAGGGTGACGGTGTTGGAGTCACGGGGCTACATTGACAGCAGCTATCTCCAGGAACTTGAGGATTCAAAAGTTGAGGATTCAGGGAGAGGATGGGGCACCTTAATGTAACATAAGACAGCATAGAGCAGGATATTAGGGAAGAAACAAGGTATGTTGTTTTCTTGGAAGGAATTTCCAGGTAGTACCAATAAACAGGATTGTTCCTGTCCTCCTCTCTCTCCCTCTCTCTCTCTCTTTTCTGTGTGTGTGTGTGTGTGCAGATGCACACATTTAAAACAACAGTGATTATTATGTGGAAAAGTGATATCTTTCAAGCATGCAAAATGGAGGTCAGTGTGATCATCCAGAAGCTGGAAAGTTATTCTTGGTGACTCATTTGTTCCTTATTACTGATAATGCTTTAAAAGTAATTCCCACTTTGACATTTAAAAAGCAGCTTGTTTTACCTATTTCATCGCTTGTTATTTGGCTTTGCATTTCATTATTTTTTTAAAACCATATACATATGTATTAGAATTGACAAGTGAATGGCATAAAATGTGGAAAATTCATGTCAAAATGCCACCAATATGTCCTTTAGAGGTAAGTTTAAAAAGCAATGTTTCTTTTATACCAATGGGAAATGGGAAATATTTCTTGTTATACCAATGGAATTATTTGGTTACCAGACCTTACACTACATCTGAAATATAACATTATTATACCAGTGTTACCAAAAGAGGTAAATTGTTATTATAAGCTGTTGCCTGTCACTTGTTTCTTCTAAGCTCTGGTGACATCATGAAGACACTGTAAATTTATGTCACTGGTACCCAGGCCATATTGTTGGAGAACATATGCAACCTTGATGGTGGCTCAATCCAGGAGCTTCAAAATTCAGACAGTAAAGGAACTGATGAAAAGAGAGAACAGGAGGTCCTGAGTACTTAGACTTGAAAAGAAACTGCATTTGCCCCTTCCCTCAAACAGGGAGTTTGTAAGGTTACATCATCCTATTAGGCTGGTAGTAGGAATCAATCATAATATAGTTACTGGAGGAACATTGTATCTAAAACTAGGCTAGAGTTAGCTGGGCTGGTGTTTGCACTGGGGATGCTACTTTAAGAATTGACAGGATGAAACACATAATTCAGACATCCCTCTTCCCTTGGGTTTACAACATCAGCATCAGAAATAACTCAGAAATAACATCAGAAATAACTCAGAATAAATAAAAAAAAGTACTTGTGGTTCTTGGTGCATGCATCTATTTCTAGCCTGAAATACGGCTGCACTAAATAATACAGAATGAACACTTGGCATCTGATTGTTAAAGTGCCCCTGTTCTTCTTTTTAGAAAACATTTGAATCAAAACATCTTTATCCTCCCACTCTCAGCATTACCGAAACCACTAGACTGAAATGTCTTTCAAGGAGGTCAAAGCTGTGCGTGGTACTCTGGGACAACATGCCATAATATTTTCTTTAACCTGTAATAACTGCCTTGAGCTGATCCAGTTTATCATGATGAAATGGGTTCAGACAGCCCCATTACACATCCGTATTGTTGTGCATTAGCAAAATGCTTGCAAGGAAGGCCTCGTAAATAAATCAGGTAGCAGTTACAAGCAAAAAGTGCAGGATGCATCTTTCAGGAAAATGCACACTGGGAATCTGGGGTGAAATTGTGTCTTTTCCTTGGGTATTCAGTCTGGCATGGACAAGGAAAAAGGAGTAGAAGACAGATACGACTATAATGTCACAAGGAGATTCAGTGTGGCAATAGCGTTCTATGTGTTACTTTTTCATGCTGGAGAATTCAATGAAATTGTGTGTGTGTGTGTGTAAATAATATATGATCTTAGAATCATAGAATCATTGAGTTAGAAAAGACCAGAAGGATCATCTAGTCCAACCCCCTGCAATTCAGGAATACACAATCAAAGCACTCCTGGTAGATGGCCATCCAGCTTCTGGTTAAAAACCTCCAAAGAAGAAGGCTCCATCCCATTCCTAGGCAGCCTATTCCACTGTCAGAAAGTTCTTCCAATTGTCTACATGTAATCTCTTGATCAGGGCTGAAACTTGGGTGTGTGACAAAAGGCATGATTGGAGATTGGGCTGGAAAGAATATTAGAAAATATTTGAAAAATGATAGAAAAAATAGATCTCCCGGTTGTTTAGAAGCCCCAGCAAGGAGAATCCTAGATGAAGAATGATCTTCAAAGTTCAGGACTTACTCTTCACACACACACAGACGCATGGACACACACATTAAGTTTACGTATAGAAACAGGTTTCTATATAGAAAGCAGGTTTTTTTGGGGGGGGGGTTGCACAGAAAGTAATATCTCTTTTTTTGGTTTAGTCTTGCACAGAATAAGTTCCAAACTGTGAATAGTCTTCAAAAACTGTGCAGTTTTTGAGAAATTTCTTGTAGAAAGTAGGGAAATGGTTAAAGTATTTGTTCTTGCTTGTGAGAATGTAATTTACATTTCTACTGGGTGTAAACTTGTACACTGATCTATCATGTTTGCAAATCTTCTTGTTGAATACAGATGTCTTTGAGTGTATGTCAAGTTTCCTCAACTGCAAAGTTATATCACTTTCTTGCCATGTTAACTACAGTAGCAATTTGATACCACTTTAACTATCATAGCAGCAGCGTATGGATACTTGGGATTTTTAATTTGGTTATAATTCTTTGTTGACAAGCACTAGAGCTATGTAGCAGAGTGTCTCACCAAAGTACCAATCTGAAGATTTCATGGGTTACCACCATGCTGTTTAAACTGGTATCAAACTGCTATAACTGTGTGATGGAGATACAGCTTTGTGTGAGAGCCTTTAAGAAATGGTTTTCATGAAAGGTAAATCAGGGTGATGGTTTTCTTTTTGAATGAGGTCAACCAAAGGGTTGAGCTGAGGCTGAAACATTTATTTTACAGCTGCTTCAAATTGTTACTGGAGTGAAAACTCACATTCTATTAACATCATCATTCTCCCACCAGATGCTAAGGTTTCAAAGTAGTGAGTGAGGACCACATATATACCCACCCTTTGAATGTTTCACATGTTTCTGAAATATTTCTACACTGAGCATTCCATTTTTGTGATATTCTTAATTTTCTGGAACATAAGATGAGGTTCAAATCTCATGCTAATTATTCTATATACAACTTTATGAAATATTCTCAGATTCAGTAAAATATACAAACATTTAAATCTTTTCTCAATAAGTCTTCAGATTTTGTGAATGCAGGTATACTTCAGTTAAGGATGCTGATGTATTTCTGGGCATTACTTCTTTAACAGAAATTTTGGTACCAGAGACAGAAATATGTAAAAGAACAGGATTCGGTTCCTGCACCATAAAAGAAGCACAGTTCAATGTGTTTAACACACTTATTATTCAAAACTAACAATATGCATACATGAAATGAATTAACTAGGTCAGCTAAACTTGCATTCTGATTAAGCAGACTTAGGCTCTTAACACATGACATTGCCATCCCAGCATGGCAACACCTTGGTCTCGGTCTGGGATTCATGATCTCACATGACATCGTTGCTGACCAGGTGCTGTCACATCCGCATCCATTCGCAATGTGCCCTATACCAGTACTGGGAAAAATCTGAAAATAGCCCCCTTTCCCACCACAATCCTGTTGGCTGTGGGTGTGCAGTAAGGGCTGAAGTGCTTGTTAGTGCTTCTTTCTGCAGTACAGCGCAGGAAGAGGTGGGGAGGGGAACTCACCATTGACACTGTACTGTGGAAGGAAGAAGAGTGTCCCTCACACCTCCATTGTGCTTCTGGGGCTTCCACAGGCCAGGTAAGTGCAGAGTGTTGGCATGATTTTGTGTCATTGGCAGGAAAAACCTGGCAATTCACAGTCATGCCACCTAGTGATGGGAGAAGGATGGGACCACAACAACGTCATTCAGAAGCACTTCTCTCTCATCCCCATGCCAGGACAACAGTGTCCTGTGGAAAGGAACTTTGTGAAAAGGTGTTTTTTTGTTGAAGGCTTTGTCAGAAGGGGTACAGGGCTTGCCTGGGATCCTCTCTCTTTTGTAACCACTTGGACATCATAGTTTCTCCAGGTGTTGAGCTTTTCTTTTTTCAAATCTGGGTTTAGATTTCTGTGTGTTTAATCATTTTTGTGATGAATAAGGGGTGCCACCTCTTTTTATTGTTAAAAAGCTCCTCATCATTAACATGAGTAATGATAAACAAGTACATCCTTTCTGTGAGGGGAACAGATGTATTTATAGAACTTGGTGAATGTAAAGGGACCCAAAAGTTTCAGTTTTGGGTATGTGTTCTTAAGGATTACCAAAATTCAGAAATGTCTTCATACTTGGAATGGAAAGCAGATAAAGCTTTTTTTTTTTTTAAATGATTGTGAGAGAAAGAAAAAGTAGAAGAGTTGCCCATCCTTCCTCTGATTTTGTGATTATATTGAATTTTTTTAGTAAACAGGTTAACAAAGAAAAGGGATGGGAGGACTTCTGGTTAAATGCATTTGGTTTCCTGCAGCAAATGATGAAGTGGCATCCCCTTCACTCTATGTACAGAAGCTGACCCAACTAGCAGATGAACCTAAGGTCCTTTCAAATGCACAATTAAAGAGCCACCATTTCACTTCTAGAGCTGCATCCTATGAAATCTTGCACTTTGTAGTTTGGTGAGGCACTAGAGCTCTGTGGCTGAATAACCCTCCCTAATTTCTAAATTTCAAATCCCATGTGATGGAACCATGGCAGCTAAAGTGACATCTTAGTGCTATAATTGCATAGTCTTAATAGGCTTCTCATTTTTAACACATGAATTGGGATAGAGTTTTCTGCCATGCCTGAGGACACTGGGCTTGTTTGGGAGGGGTTGGGGTGCAGGACTTTTCCATGGCATGAATAGATCGATTTTCCAAGAAAGGGCAATAGTCAGGAGGTTCTAGTGAAATAGCTGGGTGACGAGGGTGCCCCCTCTCTCCTCCAGCATTTGCTGCTGAGGTTATTGCCTAACTACACCTAATGGTAAGGCTGGCTCTAGTAGAAACATTCATCATTTTAACTGAATACTATGAAGATAGCACCAGTTTTAGTTTTAGCAGATTACATTTAGCTTAGCTTTTAGCTATCTTTTTCCAATTAGTATTCATATGGAAAATTAGTATTCCATCAAAATGAGTACTAAGATATAACTTGCAATGAAAGGGTGAGTGTTCTGTTTGCTCCACTATCCTGAATGATTGACAACAGTTGTGATTTGGGAGCTGCTGACCAAGCATTTGCTTGACCAAGATTCAGCAGTGCATGGGTCTCCTATGTAAACTCCATTCCTTGAGCTCTTGCAATGGATTAAGCTGACTAATTGCATCCTGCTTCAATCCCTTGTAAAACTGGCCAAAGAAAAATGTAGAAATGAATTGATGAGTGCTTACATGCAATTCCTGGTGTAGAACACAATATTCATCAGAAGGAAAAGTACAGTGCTTCCCTTCATTGAGCAAGCCTCTTTAATTTCAAAGCTTTGTAGCTGCGGTACTTTCAAAGGATGAAATTTACCTTGTAACAGTTTCGAACCTATAGCAGTTCTCTCTCCACAATGGCAAGTTGTGCTGTCAACCCGAACTCACCAGTGGAAGGGGACCCATTATGCATCAAGTGGAACAAAACACATCTTATTTCAGAAAGAAGTAGAAGCATGTTTATGGATAGATTCTTTTGAAGCTATTTCTTTGGATGAGTGATTTACATAAAACCTGCTGCTGTAGAAATAATTTACTGCATTGACGTTTTGTCATGCTTATTTTGAAGATACTTGTTTTTGCCCAAAGGCAGCTCAGGTATTTCTATTTTAAAAAGAAAATGGAACTGATAACAATGGCTGTCATCCTGTAATGCAGTTATGGATTCATACACCTAGAGCTATGGATCTGTAACTGTTCAGTAGTCAGTTACACTATGCGTTCATAATTGCTGAATTCACTATTGCCACAGTCATAAATGCCCCACAAACTTCAGGGAGTGCTCTGAATGATGGAGATCTGTCCTGCTTGCAACTGGGGGGTATCAGGATATTTCCAGCACCCCACCAGCAAGCAAAGCTGTGACAATCAGAAGGATCTGCATTGCTGGATTGGGGTGTTAACTGAATACAGAGCAGTTATGCAGATCATTGGTGGGAGGAGGCTGGAAGTCAGCCAGTTGTGTTCTGCTCACCAACAGAACAGATCTTCATCACTTGAGGCAGCTGCTTCACTGTTAAGGTCACTTTTGGAAGCTGGGCCAGGAGATGATAGCTAATTATGCATTTGTAACTAAGTCAGCAATGTAGGACCTCAGCCAATATTAGCAATCCGGTCATGGTAGGATAGAGGGCCAGGATAGGGTGTTGGACAAAGGCTAAGAGAACAAGGTTTAAACTGCCCTGCCCTGAAGTTCAATATATGGATTTGGCTCTCCTATATTTTCCCACTCCCAATCTCTTGCTCCCTTCACCTTCCTTCTCATTTATTGTTATTAGGTTACAATGGAACAATCCTAGGAAGCTTACCCTGATCTCTTTGGAGGACAGTGTGGGATGTAAAGAGGGTATCAAAAAAAAAAAAAAGATAGATAGATAGATAGATAGATAGATAGATAGATAGATAGATGAGAGAGAGAGAGAGAGAAGGAGAGAGAATTAAAATAATACTGGGAGAGGGAACATCCATTTTACCCACATTTTTCTTATATTTGTGGTAATCTATGTTACCTTCTCCTGTACTGCCATGAAACGAATGTGCCACTGTTAATGTTGTTTCCTGCAGATGTCACCTGGAATCCTCTCAGAGGTTTTCACCAGTGTAAGAGAGCTTTTTATGATGTGTGAAGAAGAATCCACTGACTGGCCATTAGGCTGTGCTAGAAGAGCTCCTTTTCGCCATCAGGAGTTGGTTGCTTTTGTTTTCTTTCTCTGGCACCTAGAAGTCCATGCAAGTCTCTTGATTGAACTTATTCGTTCATAAGCTTCCTATAGGATCTTGGCCTATGTCTCAGTAAACATTCTGGGTAATTTTGTCTGGCTGATTCCCATTGGATGTAGGAGCCTTGTGTTAGATTCATTCACACTTTCTTTCCTTGTTGTTATTAGACTTCAGATTGACTCAGACTTATGGTATCCCAACATATTTTTTTTTTCTTGGCAGGATTTATTCAGAGAAGCTTAAACATTGCCCTTCTCTGAGGCTGAAAGAGTGTGACTTGCTCAAGGCTTAGCTAGGATTCAAACCCTGACCTCCCAAAGCCCTAGTCTAACATTCAAACTATTACACCACACTGGCTCCTTTATGTTATGTTCAGCTGTCGATGAGCCGATCATCCAAACCAGAGTTGCCTGGAAGTTAAAGAAAGTAAAAACCATAGCACACATACTCCTTTCCAATAAACCTTCCAAAGTGATGTGCTTGAATGTTATCCATATGATATCTGGCTACATTTTGACTTTCTTGTAGCAGTGTGCATTGTAAGATGAAGAGCCACTTTCCTTATTACAGGTGGACAAAGGAATGAGCAGCACATTTTTGAGTATATTTACCTGGAAATTAATCCAGATTTACTGAGTCTAATTCCTTGTAGGTGTGTGTAACATTGCAGACACTTGGATCACAAATATGGTTCATTTGAATATTGCTCCAGCATATTGAGCCAGGAAAATATTTATTTGTTTGCTATATTTATTTACTACCTAAATGTTACATATTCTCAAAGCTGTTTACAGTCACTTGAAAGAATCTTTCCTTGTATGAATCAAACAGTTGCCATATCTTCCACATGGTTTGGAAATGGAAAAAAGAAATAAAGTGATTATAGCATATGCTTTTAAATTAAATTGTGGGTGGAGGAAACAATCTTTAAGTGCCTTGTTTGACACCTCTGCTATCTGACAGCGCCTAAAGTATTTTGGACAGATTTAATTATCTCTTTCTGTTGTACATGCAGAAGAGAAACACATTTTCACAGCCAAATGTCTATTTGTTGTGACGATTACCTCCATCATGTCATATTTCAGCCAATACTTTAATATCCAAAACGTCATCTAGCAAGGAAGGGTTTCCAAATAGACTTGGTGTACTTTGAAATGCAATCTACTTAAGTTCCCAAATTGTCTAAACATCAAACAGGATTTCATTCAACAGGTGTGTGGTGGTTCATTTATATTTATACCTCAATTTATATGGTAATGTCACAAGCCATACTTAGTGACATATGAGAGCCGGGTCCCATCTGAATTAGGCTGGTCTTTTTCAGCATATGTAACATTTATTGCAAATGAAATGTCAAGTCAGATGGACCACAATACAGATTCCAGCCTTGGGTCATTGTCCCACATAGGTGACTTTTGCTCTTAGAGATGACTATCTCTAGCAGTCTCTGATTAAAATTTGCTTATAATTTCCTCAAAGTGTGAGCATCACTTTTCCATTATACCTAGAGCTTAGTTCAGGAAGATAATAAAGAAAATTCACTGCATAGACCAAGATCCTTTATCATGACTTAGATAAGGAAGTGGAGTTACATGAAAAATAAGCTGGGCTCTTTATAGCTAAGAGTCTTCTTTCATATTTGATATTCTGTGACACTCCGTAGAGAACAAGGTGAAATGGAAATAATTCAGTTGGCATCCTTTTGATGAATTACAACGCTTAAGCCAGATTTATCCCAACACAACTTACTTTTATGGTTCTTGAGTAGGTTAGAATCCTGTGACAACCACACAATAACCAAAATCCCCCACAAGAATGCCATCTGCAGAGAACTTGCAAGGACTTGCAGAGCTCTCTGCAGATGCTTGTTGCTGCATGTCCAATTATAGGAAAAGAGTTGGATATGTCTCCTCTCATTCTCCTGCTCTCTGGCAACATGGAAACAGCCATGTTGGAAGGGTGTCTGCACTGCTTACGGGGTGAGTTTTGGATCTATAGCATCCTAGCACATGTATGCATCCTGATGGAAGACTTGGGTCAATCCATTTCCCTCCCTAAACATTCAAATTTATGACATTTATCTATTCTTCATCTGAGGCACTAACAGAAACTGCACAGACTTATTAGGGGAATGATAAAATAGTTACATGTTACACAATAAAGTTTGTTCAATGTGCTACCATTTAGAATGTTTAATTCATGTACTCTTGTTCTCTTTTGGAGAGAAGGGCAGTCTCCGCCAACTGATGATATAGGACAAGCAGGTCAGAAAAGTGCACCTATAAGGATATATCTGCTCCCAAAGGTTACTTTTACCCCCAGTCCTCCCTCAAACCAGTGACATGTCTGTCTTGGAAGACCTCAGAAGTCACTCTTTAAATAGGTTGGATGGCCTCCACATGGCTTAACAGAAATTCTGAACGCATCTGATTTAGTTTCATTTTACTGTCTGGGAGATTATCTCTCTTTCTCTCTCTCTCTCCGTCTCTTTCTCCACATACATATATAGTACTTTCAGTCCCCAAAGATCCTGGGGCAGAAAATTTCTCCCTGGACCTGTTTAAGTTGGCCCTCCTCCATTTGATATGAACTTCAGAAAAGACATTAGGTAGAATTCTGTTAGTCCTAACTAGAGTAGGCCTATTAAATCAATTGTTGAATGGTGAATCAACCATGTAGGTAAATCCAGTTGATTGAATGGTTCTGCTCTAGTTGGTATTGCCAGTAGGGTGTAGGCTGTCAGTGTCAGACTGTATATGGTATTGGAGGGTATACAGGTGAAAGAATGCCTGAAACTACAGCTATTGCTACTGGGTATAATAATAATGTTGCTAGAGTAGGCTTAAGGCATAGTCAGCCCAAGTGTTTATTATAGGATGTGATTCCTTGGCCACTGTCTTGACAGCTGTTGCTGAACAGCTTCCAGTAATCAGTTCAGTAATCTTTCCAAACTTGGTGTTTTCCAAATGTTCTTTCAAGCATCTGCCATTAAGCTTAGTTAACATGGTCAATGGTGAGGAAGTATGAAAGCTGAAGTCCAAAACACTTGGAGAGAACCAAGATGGTTCCGTGAAAAACGTACCTGTTCAGAAGCGTAGTCCTCCTTCCTGCATGACCAAATCACAGTTTTGTCAGACTCTATATAAGAAGCTTTGGGTGTGAACTAGAGGCAACCTCAAGAGGTCTTTTTCTTTTCTATTGGTGTGCTTCTAGTAGATCTTCAGTAGGTATCAGAGTGGCTTTAAATACGTTACACATCTAAGAACGTCCAGTGCTATCTTCATCATATGGCTGTCATAATTATAAATAATCAATTCTCTTGGCCCAAAGAGAAACATTTCCAAAGGAGTACATTCATGTTAGTGGGATCAAAATAAAAGTGGAAAAAAGAAACTGAAGCGCTCTTGTTATCTTCCAAGAATAATCTCTTGGGAAGAGGACAACATTTTAAAACAAGATACTGCTCCAAACTGCACAGCTTGTTATCCTCGGGCCTACTGAGGAAAGACTGAAAAAAATTTGGGGAAAATAGTAATAGCCACTTATTCAATAACTTTTGAATTTCACAGGGAATGGTTTCTACTGCTCCTAAAAGGAATCAAAAGTATCTGCTTGTGAATTCCAGTTGGATTCTAGTAAGGTCCTCCTGTCCTTATGTGATAGCACTGTTATTCTTCTATGGGTTCAAGTCATCTAATTGTCTTCTGAAAAAGAGACAAATTGTCTTCATTACACTAGCCTTTCCTATTACACTCTCCTTTTATAATTTAATGATCCCTACAATGGCCTTGAAATGTAGGCCAAGTATTATCTGGATATTATATCTGGATTGCTAGGATGGGTGATGCTTGTCGTTTAATGACAGAAATGTCGGGTGAAATTCAGAAACATAACTGGCATCCAGAGATTTGTCATCAGGTCAGACATTTTCCACAGCAGATTTCAAATACTGCACATCCAGGGATAAGACATCAAGTGATATATGTGCATATGTGAATGAGCCTGAAGTTATCTGTTCTTCCTCTTATTCAATCAAAATATTTTACTTACAAAGCACTGCTGCAAAATGATAAAGAGCAAGGTAAAATAACAAATTAGCATTGGATATTTGCAAGATTCTGATTTGCCGGAGAGTGATAGGAAATGATTTGTTTAGTCCCTGTGGAGAAGCATGCCAGCTGTCTCGCTGTTTCAGCTGTCCCAGACAATTAGAATGCAGAGTGGTACTATTTTAGCATTTGTTAAAGAGGCTGTACAGCTGCCCCTGCTTGCCATAACATGCGTTGGTACTTATGTCCTGAAAGTGTAGCTGTGATCAAAAGAGAGATGGTAGCAAAGTGTAAACATGCTCTGAAGACATGCATGCCCTGTTCGTACAGAGAAGCAGCTCTAGCAGGTTGGATAACCATTTGGAGACCTTGATACTGCTTATTCAGTGCACCTCGATCTGTTAGCTGCCCAAATTTTATGATTCTCAGAGGTGAGGTTTTTCTCTTCGTTCCATGTACATGACAGACATGTTTGGTGTAGAGATGAGAGGGAGTCTTCTTGATGGTTGCTCCAAGACTGGGGAATTCTCTCCCACAGGGAATTAGGCTGGCCAACACTTTGGTCTCTTGCTGCAAGCAAGGAAACATCCAGGCCTTTTGTGTGTTGCAGAATGTTTTTAATTGGGGTTTGCTGTATTTTTTTATCATTATTATTTTTAACTGCCTCAGTCATGTCGGGATGTGCGGGTGATTCGTCCCAGGTGGCAATGCTTTTGGGACCTCCCTACCTATAACCAGGCCCCCATGCATGCTGGCCATGCCGCTGCACGCTCTGGCCATGCCCCTGCATGCGATGGCCACACCCCCATGTACTGCAGCCATGCCCCAATGCACTGCAGCCATGCCCCTCATGCCGTAGCTCCACCCCCTCCCATCCCCCCTCCACACACTCCAAGCTCCACCACTGAACTGCCTTTTTAACTGTTTAATTTTTTTTCTAAAAAAAATTAGTTTATGTAATTGGGTTTTTTTTTTAAAGAAAAGAACCTTTGCATTATCAATTGTTTCAACTATATTTAGTTTTAACTTACATTGTGAGCTATCTTGGGTCCCATAATGGAAGAAATGTGAGCTGTAAATTAAATAAATGAAATGAAATAATGCAGTAAATGAATATGTGCATGAAGCTTTTTCTGAAAGCGAAACTCTTGGCCAAAAGCTGCTCAAGAAGGGGCATCAAGGACCCTGTAATTCCTTCACTGTCCCTCTTCACTTAAAAAAAATAAATATGTATAGATGCAGATATTATATCTATAATGGTGTAGATATTAGCAGGGTATGTATAACCTGGCCACTCTGTACTTACACACCTCATTGGATGGTGTTAGAATTACTTTAATTTAAGTATATACATAAGTATTATGGTGTAGTTTTTAAAAGTATGAGAAGCTTCCAGTTGATCTCATACATGTGTCCATGTTTACGTGCATGTGTGTGGACCATGTGTGTGCTCACATTCACTCCTCCCTTTGTTGTTTTATCCAGTATTTGTTTTTCTGTATATAAGGAATCAGAAATACAGATCCATAGTTGCTGCCATGTTATTAGTTAGTGCTACTACAACAGCAGAGGTAGCAATAGCAGAATAGGTGGCAGTAGAGTAATTTGGCTGTGGGACTTTCAGCAACGGGAGGTGGCAGTGGTCAGTGAAAGCCCTGTTGACAGTGGGAAAGGGCAGTGAAAGCCCTGGCTCTCAATGTGCTTGTAGGGATGAAAAAGAATATTCAAAAGTATTCTAAATATGATAGGAGAAAAATGAATTTCTTTAATTTCTCGAAATCTTTGGATGTAGAATGAGATGTAAACATTTTAGCAAGTAAACGCGTAACAGCACCACTCATTTTGGAAATGGCACCCCTGAGCCAGCTCTCACTTTCCCCATTTGCTCTTCTCCCTTTTCTTCTGTATTTCTCTGCCCTGCATCGTAATTGCTGAACTCCCTCTGTGTAGATCTTTCCTATTCAGCAGTTGCATTGTGTTCTTCTCCAGAACTGGAGTGGATTACACTATTGCACAACTGATCGTACACTCACCCGTTGGACAATGGTTGCGCTGCTCCTGCAGTTCTGATTAGCTCCTAGAAAGTGCAATGACTTGTATAACAGTATTTGCACCAGGGTAAGACACTATCAGGACTCTAACCTTTGGGTACAATAAATTGTTCAAGCACTTTGAGAATTGCTTGTCCCCTGCTTTCTACTTATAAGGGTTCTGTTATCTTTTGAGCCTCACCCAGGGCATGGTGAGATAAAACATAGACATTTGGGCATAGAAATTTAATAATCAGAGCCATTGTTGTATAGTGCTTTGGGGACTGGTCTACAACCCAGATGACATTAGAAAATGCTTTCGTGTGCCCTCTCCTAGTCAATTTAATAGATAGACAAAATCCTCAAATTATTAAGTACCTGAGTTTTTTCATTGAAGGAAATACGATTCTTCATCAGATACAAAATCATTTGAGGGTCCAGCTTTCACACAGTGCAATGCATGGTTTCTATCTTATGCTCTCAAATAGCAGATACTTGAGGTAGCACACTAAGGGGAAGATTTTACTAATGGTACTTAATACTTAGAGAGCCAGCATGGTGTAGTAGTTTGAACATTGAACTATGACCCTAATGACCAGGGTTCAATTCCCTGTTTGGTCATGAAAACCCCACTGGGTGACCTTGGGCATGTCACACACACTCAGCCCCAGAAAACCCTGATAGTTTCACCTTATGCTTGCCATTATTTGAAAGCACACAACAACAACTATCAGAGGAAGTTACTGGCAAAACCACCTTTGAATATTCCTTGCCCAAGAAAACCCTGTGAAATTCATGGGATCACCATAAACTGACAAGCAACTTTAAAGCAGACACACACACACACACACACACACACATGCATACACACACAGCAGCATTAAGATTGCAAATCATAGCAGTAGCAGTGATTAAACATAACTTCTTCACTGGGCTATGTTGAAATGGTGAGCCATGTTCAGATGTTCTGGGAAATATTTTCTGAAGTCAAATTTGGCATGGTTGGTAAGTCACAAAGGAAAGTAGGCCATGCGTATCCAGATATTTGACTTCAAAGTAAATACCGGCTCTCTGCCCCCTGCACTTTTTTGTGACCTATCTTCATTTGTTTATCAAATGTGAAAATAAAATGCATGTGAGAGATGAGATCCACGTAATTGTTACTAAGAGAAAAAAACCAGATACTCTTTTAATATTGCATCTTTTCCTCAACCAAGTCTGACAGGTTTGTTGTTATCTAACAAGCCTCCCAAACAATAGACACCTGTCATTACATAAACGTAATTGTCTTCTGAAAGTCAAATGATTTGGAGGAATTTGTGCTGATTGACCACATTTCTTTGGGCAATGTTTAATTGGAGCTTTCTGCTGGGGTTGTTTGTTCCATTCTGCCCAAGTGCAAGTGTGAAATATTGTATATACAATGGTTGCTGATTGTTTAGGATAAATAATTGTTTTGCAGACATTCATGGTTGCCAGCTGTTGACTTAAATTTGGAAAGTTTCTCATGAGCTGCCCATAACAAATTAACAATAAAACACAAAGTAAACACCCAGGCAAACCCATCTTTTCCCCTAATTAGAGCAAAAAGTAAGTGAAGCATTTGAAATTCCCCTAGCTAGGTGGTTGTCAGATAAACTAGTGAAGCCTAAAGTCTCATTTATTATGATGAACCCAAGGGTACCCCATGTCACTGTGGATTTTGGTGCCCTCTGGAGACATTCTTATCAAAATTCTCAAGATGAAATGTTCTACTCAAACTTCTCTAGAGGCTATTTCAGGATAATTACTTTGGATTTTTAAAAATGTAAAACATCTTAACACACACACACACACAGACACATATTTAAAGTTTTGGTGAAAGAGATCAATTTGCCACATTTTTGTGAATTATAATAAAAGAGAGAGAATATGTATATGTCCGCCATAGTTCCAAGTGCATGAAACCAAGCTGTCTGAAACTCAGTGTCTCTACTGAGGGGACCTAGAACTATGCTCCTCAGGGTTGGTTTGATTTCAGAACAGATTGAGTAATTTTGATTAATTAAAAACTACCTGTAGTTGGCATCAAATCATAATGAGGCACTAGACCACACGGTGGCAGAAGGCACAAGGTTCCTCAAGTGTAGGAAAGCACTATTGAAGTAAGGAGACTCCTGAAGAGTACAGGACTTCTCATGAGCAGGAAAACATCAGGTTTGTCAAACTGTCTTTGGGTCAGGCTATGGAGAACCAAATTACAAGAACCTCAATGGTTGGTCTTGCTGTTTCTGGAACAGCAAAGATCCTGCTGGCATGTGAACAAGCTCTTGGGTAAGCCTTGACTGTTCTTACTTCCACTTATGTAGGTGTTCATATTTCTATGAATATGTGTGGGAATAAGAACGAGCACTTTTGCCTTCCTGGTATGTGCTTCCTGTGTCCCCTCCTCTGGCAGTATGGTGACTTTTTATATTTTGGCTGCTTTGAGAAGTTAGTATGTGGTTGTGTATGAGAGAATAGGGTGTGGTGAGGAAAAAGCCAGTTTGCCTTCTAGGCTGCCATCCATCCTAATTCCATTAACCTAGTAGTAAGATATAGTGAACTCAGTGGTACTGAGTATACATGTATAGGATTGCACTATTTACTGGCTTTGTAAAAAGACAGTTACTTTATGTCAGTGGGAAGACTTCTACACATAATGAGAAACAATTAGTCCTGAGATCCATTATTGAAAACAGAACAGACATTATTTAGCTTTGTTATTACTATTACTATATGTTATACAATATCTTTACTAGTAACAATTCTCTTCCTGCATTCTGCTCCTTAGCTAGATTACAGCTTTTATATTTTGTATTAAACCCAGTAGTCCTTACTGACTGCAATTATGAAATCTATTTGGCGTTCTCTCTTTTTTATATGTATTTTTTTTATATTTTTAGACTTCAGTATGAATTGTTGGTGTGCTGTTTAATCTTAGTGTATATTTATTAAAGTGAGATGGTTAACAGTTGATAGTGGGCGGAAGGCATCCAATGATGTCATCAATGTACATCCACTGTCAGAATACAGCCAAATGATCCCTCCTTCAGCCAGTACATAGTTATGTCTGTGAGCAAGAAAATGGGGAGTTTTGGGGAGACAGAAATAGTCTTTTGAGAATATTTGGAAACTCAGGAAGGGGAAAAGGAGCAAAAAAGAAGCTTCACATTGTAGTCAGGGCTTTGGGAGGATTCACCTTGTCATGTTTTCCTTACTACTTGAGAAACCTCTTTTCTTAGTATACCCCAAAGTCTTTGAATAGTCTTTCCATCCCTAGACCCTGTTCTTTATCATATTTCCATGTGATCTGGTGGTGTGGGATGATGGAGTCCAGCTACAAACACTGCTAGCACAGAGCACACTTTTGGAGAATGTCTAGCTGTGAGTAATGCAAGACCCAACCACTGTCTTCTTTCTGGCTCATTGCTACCTGACCTGGGAGAACAGGACCCTAAATAACTTTATAGGCTGTCATTCATTGTGAAACACAATGACTTTTTTGGTTAACATTTTTTGTAAGCTGCTTGGAGCTTTGTATGCTGCTTTGGTTTTAATATGGAAAAGTGGCATACAAATAAACATGGTGCTGATGATGCTGAGCAAAGGCACAGTTGAATAATTATAGATGCTTTAAGCAGGATCCCAAAGTCTGTGGGAATCCACATTTCTGTGAAAGCTGTACTGTTGAATACCTATATTTCTTGGACTTTCTAAAAAGAAGAATTCTGCATGTGTGATGGGGGGGGGAGGTATTAAGATGGTAAAGATATGGGGCCATAGGATTGCCCAAATACATTCAGCTGCGATTGGTGCATGCGTATATTACATGCTGTTGTGTGAAAAATTAGCACTTTGGGTTGAGTGCTAAGGGTGTATCAATCCCTTCTCAAACCACTGTGGGATTTGGATAGTGAGCTGGTAATGGTTATATGGAAAGAAAATCCTGAGAAATTTGTGGGGTCACCATCAGTCAACAATCCCCACCATATTATTTTGGAAGGAATAATCCTCACCATATCACCTTGCTCTGGGAATAGCCCCTTAGCTAAGATTTCTGTCTTTCCAAACTGAAAAAAAAAATGTGTGTACGGCAACCCGTAAACAACTATGGTTGCCACTTAGTACATAATGTTTAATGACAACACTAGAGGCTATCCTTCAGTGTCAGGTTTTAGCCTAGAAACCATAGGCCTGGACTGATCCAGTATTGGTAGGCCGGCCGGCTGGCCGGCCTGTCTGTCTGTCTGTCTATCTGTCTGTCTGTCTGTCTCTCTCTCTCTCCCTCTCCCTCTGTGAAGGTATTTATTTTGTAAACTTATGCCTCATAAAGTTTTCATAAAAGGGGAAGCAATGAAGTTGTAACAGGAAACGTTTATTATATTTTAATAGGGTTTTATTATTTCAATCTGTCTTTTTCTTCCCAGCACTAATAGGGTTCCCCTCCCCACCATTCCTCAGTAGCATTTGTGTTATGGTTCTTAGCTGCTGTGTCTGGCAATGTCCTCATTTAAGAAGGAGGGGAGATAATTTAGGATAAATTAGCCATACTCATTTATTTTGCATAAAAACCTGATTTGCATACTGCACGTTGATTTCAAAATGATGATCTATGCACAACTTCCAGATTTTGTTTCTGTTTTGTACCAAGAATGGAAAAGATGGTGGTAGTTACATGCAATTCAGAAAATATATTCCCAGCAGTCCTCAGCTTCCGTTAAAAGTAGCTTGACACTATTGCCTGCATTTTTTCATAGATGTGCAAATTTCTTTACTGATAAACTTAGTCCAGCTCTTCATGAGTGCTCTGTTACCTCATGGAAGTTCTTCTGCCTCCAAGGTCTTATTTTTTGTTTAAACTTCAGTAGAAGAGCTTGCTTCTTTCTGTGTGCACAGGTTTGTGAGACCCTTCGTCGTGATGACTTCTACGCAGAGCCTGATAGCTGTTTTTGTGGCCTCTAAGCACTCAAGAATACCTCTTTTCTGGCAAAACATGTTTAAATGCCTCTCCCTCAAGCCTCTGGGAGTGGTGATTGATCTTCCAAACAAATTATAGTGATTGCCCTCTTTAACAGTTAAAAAGAGAAACAAAAAACAAGTTTTTCAAAACCAGAGTGCTCCAAGGCACATCAGGCTTTTCTGGTGCACACCTGTTGTGCTCTGGCACTTCATAGCCGGGTGCATCAAGGAGTGCTGTGATGTGCATCGGTGACCATTGTACATTGTGCTGTGGCACATTGATCTCAACTGGGTTCCCTTGCACCAAAACACACCCATATGTTCTAACAGCATGGCATCCTCTAGGTAAATATGAGCACTGTGAAACTAATCAGTTCAATTTTGTGCACTTGGCAGGTCATTTATGAAGACATAAGTCCCAAGCAGAATGCCAGCCCCTGCTTTTTGGATAGAGAGTGTTGGGCAGTAAAAGGCAGTTGTAATGGCATAGCATGAACTTCCAGAAGTAGACAACAAGTCAATATACAATCCCTAATTTTTGGTAAGATAGAGGCACAGACGCTTCTGTTGTATGTCTAATTTAACCAGGGGGATTTACTCACATTAAAACACAGCAATTTCAGCATTTCTGTCAGAAGCACATTCCAGATGTCTGAAATTGGCATGGATTCATAGTATAATTGGCTAGTAGAGACTAGCCCTATCTTTCCAATTTGGCTACTCATTTTATTGCCCAAATCAGTGAACACGAGCAGTATTTGGCAGCTTCTCTGCAATTCTTCCCTGCAGAGAAAACAGCTCCATACAGTATTAAAAGTAATTGCACATTTCATAAACAGCCTTAGTTTATATTTTAGTGGATGCACCAATAAAGGTGAACTCTGTGTATACCTCTTATATCAATAAATCTTGATAACTCCAGCAGAGAAGTCAATATCTGCTGAAAGGGGCATTTTTTCATACATGTTGCAGGTGAGGAATTCAAATTTTAAAGGGCCAAACACAAAGAAGGAAGAAATGGCAAAGTCACTTTCCTTTCTTCCTTTAAACAAACAAATAAACAGACAGACAAAATCATATGGTTTAGATATATTTACAGAAATATATTGATACCTGGCCAATGTGCCAGATTTCACCAGGGGAAGTTATAAAGAGTTATAACACTGAGATGGATAGCAAGGTTTTACATGCACATACAGATTTCAGTTAGTATTAGGCTCCTTGGTTTCATGTTTTCTGTGACACATTGCATGCATTTGTAAGGATGATCATAAGTAGGAAGGCAGCAAAATTTTCTGTGGAATCTACTACTCTCAGGTTTTCCCTGTTTCAAAATGGTGGTATCCTTGTGGTGACAAACTGCCTTTTCTCACAGAATCTGCGGCCACTCAGGAAGGGTCTGCTGACCTCAGAATTTGCAGACGTATAGACATATCTGCCAGTGGAAAATGCTGCATCATTTCTGAAACTGAGGGACATATGATAAAGTATGAGACAGAGATAAAAGGCAAGGGAGAAGCAGCACATTTTTGTGTATACAGTTGACTGTGTTCATAACAGTACAACTTGGTAGAGAAATGAGTATTATTTTGTGTATTATTCTAAAATAATCCCTGTCATATACTAGCATAAAAAAATTAAGAAAGAGCCCTCCACAGGTGGCACAATGTCAGAGTAGATGATCTGTTCAAATGTGAGTAGGATAATTTATGCATGATTTGTACATCACTGATCCTAAATACATGCAGAAGAATGGGCTTCTCTGGTTATATATAATGTCTACATGGGGAAAACAATGAAAACAGTGAGCTCATTCATGCTTCCACATCACATCCAAAAATGGTTTTTAACACACATGGCACAATGCTTCATATGGATGCAACAATTCCCAATTCCAATCCCCAGGTTAAAGGAGCAGTTAGTGTGAAAGACTTCTGCCCAAATCTTGGAGGATTGCTGTTAGTCAGAGCAGACACTACTGCGATTGTAGATAAATAGAGCCTCAAAAGGTTCTAAGGTTTAGGATGTAGGATATAATACTCTGTACAGGCTTATTATTAAAGGTTAGTATAGAAATGCTGTCCAGATGTGAACTTGTGGATCCCATGATGGAAATCCACATGTGAATCAATGTGAATTCACATGTGAATCTCATGATGGGAGACAGGTGGAATCTAAATTATAAATTAAATAAATAAATAAAATGAATAAGTTTTGTCAGATGGCAAGTCTCAGCAGTCTAAGCCATCATAGCCAAAGGTGAGAAATGCTGGAAACTACAGTTCAATCACATATGGAGAGCTATATGATTTCTGCCCCATAATTCTATGTTTAACAAGGCTTTTAAAATACAGTAATCATCCTGTCCAAATAAGGATGAATCCTGATTACATTAGAGAAGCCCCTCTTCCAGGAAGGTGTTAGTTACTTCACTTTCCTATAAAAGGGAAGTTACTTATTTTTTTTAAACACATGCCTTCCAAATTATTTTGCATGATGTTATTGCTTTATTTCTTGCAAAAAAAAAAAAAAAAGTTGTAGGGACAAATCTGTTGTGGAATCATTCAGATTCAGCTTATTGTAGAGAAATTCATATTTATTAAATTTATTTTCAACAAGTTATAGTGTGCATAACATCTCCCTGAGACATGGAAGATCCAGAGTGTCAAGTAATTCTCAGGTTGCTACACATACTGTCCTGTGTTGACACTGTTATTATACAATACCCTATAAAATTTTAATAGCCTCCAAAAGGCACAACACATTTCAAGGCTTTAAAATATTATTCTTTGTCATTCAACAGGAAATGTTAGGTAGTTCAACAGTTTTCATCAGTAACTGTCCACTCAGTTTTCCCTATCCTGCTTCAGCTTTCAGAGCAATCTCTTCCTAGGAAGAGTCAAGAAGACAGGAAGCTGTTTGCATCACACTGGGTTCTTCAGTGTGGAGAAAGAGTTGCAGGTGGGAAGGTTCAGAATCACAGTGTCTTCTGATAAGCAGTATGGATGGATATCACATAGGGGTGGGAGAATAATCTCTGAAACTCTACAAGCCTTGTGACAATCTGGTTTGGATTCCACTCTCCACGCCTATCCCTGGTGCGGGTTTTGCTGTTCATGTTGGGAATGAGCAGAGATTTTTGGCCTATGATCTAAGGTTCTCATAGGGCAATTATTTTTGCATTGATTCTATGTTTCTGGGTCAAGGGTGACGAGTGTATGACTAGATTAATAGGGTCACCTTCAGCTTGAAAGATATACACAGACAGATTGCATGACATTTGGTTTTGATGACATTTAACCTTCATAAAGATCAGTGATTTTGATCAGTGATCAGTGAAAGTGTGCCATTGAGGGGTGGAAACTTTGCAAATAGGATACAGATAATTTCTGGGGTTAATTTGCCTCACCTGCTCAGAGTTTCACAGAACTAAGGTGATTGTGACATGGAAAGGTCTCCTTATACCCAGTAACAGCTGTGGAGTCTCATGTTAGTCTGATGGTAGATCTATTGTGGGCTTTATGGAGCCATTGCTGAACCTGTTTTGGGGGCTGGATTCAGCCTCTTGGTTAGCTTTTTGGATAGTCAGACTAAATACAGAGCAGATTCATCACCTTACTCACATGGAAGCTGCCAACTGCCACTACCTATATCTTCCAGAGTGGGGACTTGATCACAAGCATGTGGTGATGCAGGGGACATAGGAGAATTTGCCTCTCAAGCCTGTTGTCTGGATTTAGAGTTTTCATAGTTATTCTTTTGATGGGCATTCTGTCTGAGGGATTCCGGGAGTCACAGTTTAAAAATTACCTTTTTTCCACCTCCATCAAAAAATTTAGGTTCTTGTTTTATGTTTAATACTGGTGTCCAAGTATAATGATGGGGATGCAGAAAGTTCTCATATTTCTCTCTGAGTCTGTACCACAGCATTATTTCTGACACACTTAAATATTTTTAAAAGGGCAGTAAGGCAAGCCTTCCTTTTGTGGAAGCAATTCTGATTTTTTTTCCCTACAAAATTAGTTCTTCTATTCGTTTAATAATTCTGTTTTAGCAAATGCTTTCTACAATTTATTTTGGGGGTAAAAAGGTTAAGAATAAATGGTTCATATCTTGGCTTATCCAAAAAGTTGTTTTAAAAATTAGCTACTTTCAAATCCTCCTCTGCCAAGGAGGCCAATTTTACTGACGGGTTATATATTTCAGTTAGAGGTTTACCAATTTCTGATTTTAATTCTTTTAGAACTCTTGTCTGTGCGTCATATAGAGATTATGGCTTGTTAAATTTAAAATTGCTGATTAGAGCTCAAACTTTATCTCCTCCATTTTAACTAAGATTTTTAGATCTTGTCTCCATCATATTATAAATCATACCATCTTTTTGTGAAATCTCTTTGTACCAAATCCTTATCAAAACCTAGTGGCTGTATCATGTCCTGCTCTTCTTCCATTGCAGCTGGTGCAATCACAGGCTATATCACTGACAGAAAAACTCCATTAGTGACCCCCGATCATGTGAGCCTTCCATTGCAGCCAGCCATACATAAGGCCAGAAGCACAATCTATGCACTTCCATCTCCGCTGCAGCATATGAAGAAGGCTAGCTGCAGTCCAGAAGGACAGAGTGTGTCCTTCATGCTCCCTTCTGCAGGCAGTCAGTTATGTGCAGAAAGGAGCATTGGGAACACACTCTCATGACAGGACGATGTGGGAGAGTGTTGTATGGAAAAGGCCCTAGTCTGAAAAAGCTTATGCTACCTACTTCTTCTTTCAGTCTCAAAGTGCTGCAAGATCTCTTTCCATACTCTTGGAAATGCATTTTAGGAAGAAGTGGGTTGTAATCCATGAAAGCTTATACCAAAAGGCTCTGTATGGTTCTCCTAGAAAAGTGTGTCTATTTTCCTCTCCTGGGAGCCTTTTTTTCCCTTTTTTTGAGAAGCTAGTTGTTCTCCTGAACCAGCTGGTCTTTTCTTGCCTGAGGTGACTGTCTGACAAGCTTTCTGTATTTTAGGTGAATTCTAAGAGCACAAATGATGTCAGAGTTTTCATACTTCAGTTAGAAGCACTTTTTCCCAATTCACCCTTCCCCTTTCTTGCTTTTATTCTTTGGATTGTACTGCCTTTTATTCAGATATCTGCTTCACTTTGAATGCCTTGTGATTTACACTTGGATGTTCAATACGGAAATGCCTGAAGAATCCGTTCTTTTGCAAACTCCATTATGAACTGATCTGATGCACATTTCCTGAATCAATATGAGGGCCAGAATGTTAGTAAATACCTGCTTTTGAAATTTCAAAATATTCTGACATATTTTGCAATAAGAAGTATCAAAGGAGATTTGAAAATGCTTATCCTGTCTTAAAACCAAATAAATAGAATAAAAATGCACGCTTTGAGATAAATTGTTGGTAGAAAAGTACATCTTGGTGGAAAATATGTTTCAATATACAGTTGGCCCTCTGCATCCGTGCATTCAACCAATGTTGGCATGAAAATATTAAAAAAGAAATAAAAAAAGCAAACCTTTGAGTTGTTCACCATTTAATGCAAGGGACACCATTTTACTATACAATGGAAGACAATGGGACTTGAGCATCTGTGGATTTTGGTATCCATGGGAGAATCTGGCACCAAACCTGAGCAGATACTGTTGAGCCACTGCACTCATCAAAATGGTAATTGAATTTGGAGGAGATTAATTTGGAAATATGATGGAATGAATTTAAGGGCAAAGACATTCAAAAGTGACAGGTACTCAAAATAGATTGGCTTGCCCATTCCTAGTCATGAAATGTATGTAAATATAATGTGGAACAGAAGTGATGGAATAAAGGGGTGAGGGCTTGTTCTTACTGATTCCTTAGCGAATATATGCATATTTTAATCTTTCTTGTCTTTTAAAAGCAATGGTACATCGTCTCAGGTCTAAAATGGTCAGCCAACATCCCTAAATGTTGCCTGAAAAAAAGCAAGCAGTTCAATCCTATGAATGCTAATGCCTTCAATGTGGTGTTTGGAATATAATATAGTTGAATTTACTGATTTATCCATTAGGCAACCTGGGATGGACTTAAGATAACTTGCTTAGAATTGTCTATCAGACATGAGATCTCAGATGATTTCCATTTGAAGCAGATAGGGTTCCCTGTGAACCTTGCAGTGTCAGAGATAATTTACATCAGTGATACTGGGTTATCTCATGACAGCTGAGTTATTGATGTGTAACACTTTAAGAGGCATAAGAAGTCAAACTCTGGTAATGTAATGAGATGAGAGATAAGCGACAAATTATTAAAAGTGGGGGAAAGGGATATTGCCTCACCTGGAAAATGCTGGTGAAGCATATACATGTAGCCCTCTCCTTTGAGTGAAGAATTTTACTTTTCTTGTCATTGTCTGCGCTATCTCTAGCTGTTTCATTCTTTCACAAACAAACATGGAAGGAAGCATACCCTAAGAACCAGTTAATGAGTAAGAATAGACCTGGAATCTACACAGGATAGTCTCAGGCACCTGCCAGGCCCAACATGGCAAAGTCCACAGGTGAGCAAGGACACTGTGGGAAATGTAAATAATGTCTCCCAGAATCAGCCACCTGGTGTTGCTATTTTGGCCTCTCCTGTGACTACTAATAGATTGGGACACAGGAACAAAGTTTCAGGAATATAAGTTTTATTTGTTTTATTCCTGGCCAGGAGAATAAGAAATAAGCTGGCCCCTCCCGAAACTGCAAACCCCAGGATTCCATAGGATGTTGAAAGTGGAATAATAGCGCTATAACAGTCTCGTGCGGAAGTGGCCAATGTGTATTGGTCCTGCTGTGCACCAGGCGACAGCTAAGGGGTGCCTATGCACACTCTTGCCAATGTCCTGTTACACATCTTCACAATTGACTAATTGGGGTTCTTATTGCCTCTACTATGTAGCTAAGTGTACATGAAGTTAAGCAGCATTGACTGTGATAGAGGATTCCAGCCATTGTCAATATGTTCAGTCTAAAAGAAGATTGATAAAATAGTCAGAGAGAGAGAGAGAAAGAAAGAGACCCCTAAGTCATATTTCAAGTGAACCAAACTATCAGACTAATATGTGCTGTCTTTCATCACACTGCACACATCTCTAAATTGTGTGATACACTTTTTGAGTAAAAAAATCTGAAGGCTATATACAAAATGGTGTGTTGGGAGGAAAAATAATGTAAAGATAAATGTGAATTTTCATTTAAAAAAAAGAAATCAGATCGAAAAGTCACATGGGTGAATGGTTTGAGGGAACCACTGATGTTGGTATTGTCTCTTGATGCATTGGAAGTTGCTTTGAAAAGAGGCAGTGAGTTCTTCCCTCTCTTTTATGGGTTTGACAGCATCTCCAGCGTGCGGCAGGCTTGTCACTACATGTTCGCTGGCTCTCTAGAGTTTCCCTGTTACTCATGTTGCAACCTGTGCAGTTGCTTCTTGATGTTTCCCTCTGGAAAAGTGACAGAATTAAAAACATAAAATATTAATCCAAGCACTGAGCAAACAAATCTGTATCAGATGGCCAGCCTGGTCTTCATTTCCCATCACAGTTTCTTGATGTGTTAGCTTAATAACAAACACATTCCTCCTAATGGAATGACAATTTGGGAAGTATTTTAAGTTATTTGCAAAACAACTTGAGATACAGCCAATCAGATTACCCTTGCCTGGATACCTCCCATGATGCTGAGGCAAAAAAAGTTCTGAACTAAGAGATTTTTAATTGAATTTGTGGTACAGAGTTGAAAGTAATAAGAGGTAGGTGTGTGGAGGGGGACAATTTTCTGGAAGTGTATGCAGCATTTATAGGCACCCACCCACATTGGAGCTACTTCACAGCAATACTTCACAGCCTCCATTTGTTAATCTGGGAATATCCCTCATAGAGTCAGTGTGATGTAGTGGTTTGAACATTGAACTACAACCTTGGAGACCAAGGTTCAACCTCCCACTTGGCCATGGAAACCCACTGGGTGACCTTGGGCATTTCACATATTCTCAGCCCAGAAAATCCTGGGGTTAGATTTGCTCTACATGTTCCTTGATCTCAGCTTTTCCTATTGAATACTATACTTGACTACTCCTTGTAGATACTGGCCTGATATGGGGCCATCTGACATCTTGCCTGGCACTTGCCACCTGGAACCAGGCGTAGCCTGACTTCTTAGGCTGTCCACCATAGAAATACCTGCTTGGCTATTGGCATGTCTGTTGCCTTGCCTTTCACAGATTGACAGAGAGAGAGAGAGAGTTAAAGAGAAGTTTTTAAAGGCTGAAGTCCATCAAGGTTGAGTCCATCTCATGTGACAGGAGTTGGTATACACTGCAAGGAGTAATGATACAGCTTCTCCTTGCATGAATGAAGGGCCACACGTGTTGTATGTTGCATACAGTCCCAACATGGCTTTCACAAATGTATCATTCACAAACAGTATATATTAGTAATTTTGGGTCTTTATATATTCAGAACACATCTTTCTGTTAGAGGTGATGACTTTTCTTCCTTTTATTTGCAGATTTTTCTTATTTTATTTTAGGTAAAAATAGTTATATGTGTTTTCTTTTTTTTAAAAAAGGTCATCTGTCTGCTTTATCTGCTGCCCCAAAAAATCCAACATGATGATATGACATAGTGTGACCTGTAGAGTGTATCAGAGAGTTTTTAAAGAAGAGCAAGAGTCTAAGTTGTGCATCCCTGAAGCTGATGCCAAAGTGTTATCAATATGAGAGCCCAACATATGATCTAGAATTTGTAAATCAGAAGAGAACACAGCTATTTCTGAAAATGCTCTACTTTCTCAAAAGGATGGTTAGTTTTAACTGCAATGACTTTCTAAAATAGTTTTACAACGTATCAGCCACTCTTTTGGAAGACCCAGTGTTCAGATTAATTCATTTTAACCTTGTTTAGTGGATGAAAGTGATATTTCTATTCAATTACAATTGTGTGGGGTGAAGGGAGGGATAAGAATTACATATGACATTGCATAGGAGCTACATATGAAAACATTTACAGCCATAATTGCTAATATTGTGGGAAAGAATAAGGTTTCTTTCCAGTTGTAGAATTGTAGTTGTAGAAACGTGGGCAAAATGGTATAATGGAAGCAGAAGTGTTGTGGTTTTTCTCTGAATTTGATGATAGTACCACTCAGGTTGCCAGATCTCAGGATCTAGCCCTGAGTCTCTTGTTTTTGTGAGCCAATTCAAAGCAGAAGATAAGCGTACACATTCTTCAGTTAAGGTGGTATCAGCTGGGAGCAGGAGGAAAAGGTTGGGTACAAATCTCTACCTCAGCTAGCACAGCAGCAGCTTGGTGTGATTTCTGAGACTGGCTTGATTTGTTGCTGCAATTTACAAAGACTCTCCAGGGGGCCTGTGGATTTGCTTAGTCAGCTTCCTCTTTCCTTCTCAGTTGTTGTGCTTCCAGAACTCATCTTGATCTCTGTTCTGGTTAGAAACAAATAGGCTAAGTTAAATTTTACTTGTCTAGTCTCCTCAAGCAGGTGACCAACTGTCATGAAATTAACAAACTCCACTCTGAGATAGGGAGTAGTGTTAATTTGTGATAAAGCAAGCAACACAGCACACTCTTCTCTTGACAATTGTGAGACAGTGGAAATGACCTCTGTATTACAGTTGTCAATAGAAAAATCTTTTCATTGATACCAAGCCAGTTTGAGACATTTTTTCATTGGATTTACCCAACTCATGACAATCTCAGAATAGACATTGACATCCTAGAACTTCCAGATGAGAGAGAATAGAGGACTGGATACATTTGATCAATGGGAAGAAGTGCTATGGGACCAGTCCTTCATTTCTTTCCCACAGAGTTTTGGAGATCAAACCCATAACTCCATCTACAAGTTCTAGTGTTAACTGCTGGGTTCAATGTCAGTAAAGTGGTGGATCCACTTTAGGTGTTAGTCTTAACTTTAAAGGAGCTATCTAAGTGCTGGGCATCTTTTGGAGATAGGGTTCAGCACCTTGGATGGATTAGATGAAAATCCAGAGGAGATTCATTGACTTGGAAGCCAGCAGCTACCAGTGGCTAGTCTTGGATACAAATCTTAATAGCACTTTTGCTGTTGCACTTCAGAAAGAAAAGTTGCCGGTACATGGTGAAAGGCTATGTGGCTATGAGAAGTCATTAGTTCTTGGGTTCCAGGGCTGGACATAGGCTGTAAAACCAATTTTGGTGTAAAATCCTGAGAAACAAACCTGTAGTCTTATGTCCCCTCAGCAGTTAAGTGGCAATTTATCAAGGAGGGGAAAAGAACCCTTCTTTTTTTTCCTTTGAAGGACGCATTCTCTGAAGGGTTATCCATTGGGGACCACATATTGTTGATGTACAGGGCTGGAACAAGCAGTGGAAAGAGTCAGATCTAACCCTGGTGAGAGTCTCTATGACCTTCTCCCTCTGCCACCTCTTTCTCTCTTTCAATCAACTCCCTTCTTGTGACATGACTTTAGTTCCTGGACCTCTTTCTTTCTAACACCCCCTTCTCTTCTTCTGCTTGCGTAGGGAGCTGATGGTAGTGGTGGAGAGCACAGCCAGAAGTCTAAGGAAAGAATTTGTGGAGTCTTTTGAAGTTTGTGGGAAGAACCACAGTTTGCACACCAGTGTTTTACATCTATGGCAAACAAACAGACAAAAACTGAACAGGATTTTTTTAGGCCCTAAAACTGCTAAATTGAACTCTTAGGAGTACGTGTTTAGTCATCTATTAATACAAGTTTTACTACCAATAATGAGAGCTTCTGTAACTATACCATGACCACAGCCAGATGTTGAGTAGGAGGAAAGGATCAGTGGTTTTATTTTCTGCTATAAGCTTTCTTTTACCCCTCAAAGCACACAGACTGTGTATTAATCAACATGTTGGAGTCAATTACAAGAGGGAAATTGGATTTCCTCCTTGTTTTGCTTTTTTCTTTCTCCTCAAAGAATAACTGCAGCTGCCAATCTGCAAATTTGGGTCTGCTATTGAATATAGTTCTAAAATGTCAAATATATGTGTATTCATAGCATTTAAATAGCATACACTAATGGGACAACTAATTTAAAATGGTTGAGGCTGAAGCTTTCATTGTTTTATCATGTCCTAATCCATCAATAACTACCAGCTTTGGACTGGGAAGCCAGGCCTTCCGTGACTAAACTACAAAATTACCTGAATGTGGCATTGTGGAGAGGTTTGAGTTATCTTATCCTTATATGCAGGGCCTCCTAGGTTAGAAGTAAAACGACAAAGATAAGTACTTTATACCATTGGGGACCCCACAGAATAGGGACAAGGGATCATAGAATCATAGAGTTGGAAGAGACCACAAGGACCATCCAGTCCAACTCCCTGCCATGTAGGAACCCACATCAAAGCACTCCTGACAGATGGCCATCCAGCCTCTGCTTAAAAACCTCTAAAGAAGGAGACTCCACCACACTCTGAGGCAGCAGATTCCATTGCCAGACAGTTCTTACCATCAGGAAGTTCTTCCTGAGGTTCAGGTGGAATTTCTTTTCTTGCAGCTTGAATCCATTGCTTCTTGTCCTACTCTCTGGAGCAGTGGAAAACAAGACTACTCCCTCCTCGACATGACATTCCTTCAAATATTTAAACATGGCTATCATGTCCCCTCTTAACCTTCTCTTCTGCAGACTAAACATGCCCAGCTTACTAAGCTGCTCCTCATAGGGCAGACCCTTCACCATGTTGATCGCCCTCCCCTGGACAAGCTGCAGCTTGTCAATATTCTTCTTGAAATGAGGTGCCCAGAGCTGGACACAGTATTCCAGATGACACCTAACCAATGTTTGGGGTCTGTAGTTTAGCAGGTGATCTCCATGCTGCTGACAATTTTTCAGAGATCATAAAGACAATCTTCCTTTTAGCATCATTTCTAGCATGCGCTTCAACTTAATTTTTAGAAGTGTCTAGATTCTGAGATTTAAAACCAATTTGGACTCAGCTCTTCTCATACAAGCAATTTTAATGACACTGGTTAAATCATTGTGTTTGTCTAGTGGTTTACAGTCATTAGCATTCATACAGTTTTCAAATAGCCTTTGAAGTTAAAATGTTGCTTAACAAAAAGAATATAAAAAATGACAGCATGTTAAGTTGGCATAATTGAACTAAAGGCCAGCACTGTGGATATTACTGACAATCAAATAGATGGGACGTGGTGTGGATTACACTCCACAATTTCTTAAGTGTTTTTCAGCAGAATTTTCTAGGATTCTGATTTCTGTGGAGTGAAGAAAATGAATAATTCCCAAACTGAGATTTTTTAAAACTGAGTACCCCTGAAGAGATTAATCACCATCTATTATGGGTGTTCCTTTCTTCACTTAGCCTCCAAGCAGGGATGAATGGGTATGCCAGTTTTATTCCCACAGTTCTGTGAATGAGTTGATTCATATGTTCAATCCATCTCATTTCTACCTTAAACTGCAATTTAAAATTAAGTGAAACACTCCTCATTCTTCGTAAAGTATTTTAAAGAAATGCACATTTTTATAAACATTATATCATAGAATATCCATTTCAGAAGTGGGTTGCAACATTCATAAAAAGTACCTGGGGGGGGAAACAACAACTGGAGGACAACTGAATTGTGATCTACATATTAGGCTAACATTGTTGTTGTGGACCTTCAAGTCATTTCTGACTTATGGCAATTCTAGTGCAACCCTATCGTGGGGTTTTCTTGGCAACATTCATTCAGAGGGAATTTGCCTTTGCTTTCCTCTGAGGCTAAGAGAGTGTGATTTATCTGAAGTCACCTAGTGAGTTTCCACAGCTGAGTCATAGTACAACACTCAACACCACTACACCACACTGATTCTCATTGGGCTAACATCATGTTCAGTATTTCTGAGATCATAAGACAGACTTACAGCTGCCTAAATAACCTAAAGGCACAAGACCCCATCTGATCTTAAAAGGTAAACAGGGTCAGCCCTGGTTAGTACTTGAACAGAATGCTGCCAATGAATACGAGGTACTATAGGCTTTGAGTATTTCTTGCCTAAGAAAACTCTATGGAATTAATGGAGTTGCCGAAAGTCAACAGGCAAGTTGCATGCAGTCACACACAACCCAGACTTATGATCTTGTAACTTTTTGGGATTCATATTGATGGTCATTAATGACTGCAAACCCTATGGCCTAGTCCAAAGGTTTCCTAAGTGCTATAGATCAGGGCCCCAGGAAAGGGCAACTTCAGCACCCTTCCAGTTTCAAGGTGTGTGAAGAGAAGAAATTCCAAGGGGTCTTTTCAGGTGCCTATAAGCAAGAGAGCACTGCAGTTGTCAGTCCCTAGATCCCCTAATCTGCCAAACTTGGGAACCCTTTGGTTGGGTCATTGCCTGGCTTAAGAAGTAGGTTTTGGAGGAATAACACTGGCAGAAGTAGCTATGGTGATGAGCTCCATTACAGTATCTATGTTTGACAATGCAGAATCTTGGCCTGTAGTGTTGGTAATGCCAATCCGATCAGTTCAGTTAACAGATTAAATGAAATTCTCAAACATCCTTTTGACTGCTCAACTCTAGTTCTGCTGAGGTCACTAGCATGCATTCCACCTGCCACTTTGAACAGATGCTATAGAAGCAGTTAGCCTTCAGAGCTAGAAGCAATGAGGATGAACTACAAGTCTGCCTGGAGAATCAAAGTTGATGAAAATGGAGTGGAACTGTGCATTGTTGATATGCTGTTTTCTTTATTTTTTTTGTACACTCGCATCCCACATTTTTCTTCAGTGAGAGCAAAGTAATGTAAATTGTCTTCTTTCCATTTGTATTCCTGCACCATAGCCCCATGAAGTAGGTAGGCTGAGTGAGTGTTCCAGTGCAGTTCACAACTGTGTGGGAATTTGAACTTGGGTACCCGTATCCTGGTCCTGCCCTCTGATGTTACACCACTTTGACTGTGACAATGTAATGCTATGCTTGAAATGAAATCATGCAGTGGTATTGTGTACCTCTTCATGGAAGACAAACAAGAAACTTTATAGGGAATTCTGGTCATGAGGTGTGTTTAATTTTACGTATGTCATGCTAAATTGACCAAGGAACATTGAATTTTATGAAGATTGATGCTATTGTTACTACCATATAGTATTTTGTTAAGAAGGCATAGACTTTTAGTTCTTTTATCTCACTAATATTGTGTTTAATGCTTTGTATTTCCTTGATTTTTATAATTCCACAGTTATGCTACCATCTGGTGCTACTCCTTATGTGTAATAAGAAATTAATGTATAGCTTTACAGCTCTTTGAACAGTTAGTTATTGACAAAAGCTTAAAATATAAAACAATCTCTAAGATTTCCCCCCTTTTTAAAATAACTTTAAGTCCTTCTGTCAAAATGACTTTTTATGTACTTAAAAAGAGAGAGGTGCTGGGTATTCAACTCCTCAGTTAATAATTTGTCAATGCTGTTTCCTCATTAATTTTTTTACAGGGAGCAAAAATGTGTTCAAACAGATATGATTAAGGGGATTTTGGCATATAGCTATTTCCTTTGAGTATCTTTCCACAATAAACAGATGTTGATTTTATTTTACTTAATCCCTCCTCTACTTTTAGCAATGAAAGAATGTCTTCCATATTTTTTTTTTAAAAAAATCTGTATTAGAGGCCTGAAGTCTAAGTTTTCAAGACCTGAGCAGAGCTGTTAAGAACAGAAGCTCATAGAGGCTTCAGGATGTCCCTGATTTTTTTTGTCATATGTTTGTTTGGTTCACCTTTTTGCTTGGACATGTAATGCTGAATGATGACTTTTCAGCCCAGGAGCCACAATTTGATGTAATTTGTTGAACTGAATCGGCTTACTTTGATGAAGAGTAAGCAAGCAAGTTGTTTATGCTGAGTGGAGAATGTGATGTCATGTGGGGGACATAGTTTCTTCCTGAGTTAGAATTCCACTGTTCTCAAGCACATCGATGCACTTTATTTACTTGTCCATGGTCTAGATGAGCAGATACCTGCTATCTGTGTGGTTCAACTGCCTGGCACATCCCTTAAAACTTGAAAGGAAAACAAAAGATACTACATTCACCTCTGTAATAAAGGTATGCAACCTGTAGGCCACAGTGGGTAACTAGAAAGAGCACAGCTCTTCTTTTTCAACAGACAGCAAGACCTCACCACAATCATGTCCGTATTTGTCTCTTGGTATCTGTACCACATGAAGTTGGGTGGCAGTCCAAATTAAATAAAATAATCAAATATATGTCTGTTGATCTTTCCATCTCTCATCTACATCTTGTGTACGAGTCTGAATCCCTGTCTGGTCATACCTGACCTGCCTTTGAGGAATTATTGTGAGACTATAATAGAAATGAGAGAACTGTGTACCCTGATTTTGAACTTCTTTGAGGAAGAACAAGACCTAAATGCAAGGTAATAAATGTCTCCTGTGTGGGTTTATGCTGTCTTTTAAAAACTCTTCTCTGAGACAATTCTTTGGCAGTCATGTCAATTCTTAACAATATGTATCTCTTCATTAATGTTGTTTTGCAAAATCATTATCAATGCAAATGTGAGTTGTAGCAGCACCAAGACAAGTGATAATGATATCCTGACATGACATCAAATTGAAAACAAAAGGCAATTGCACTGTCAGGCTGCTGAAGCTTGCCTTTTGGATGATGCCTTTCACACACCCCTTACCCACCCTCATTTTTTTAATCTTTACACTTCTTTGCCTCCCATGGCATGTCACACTTTTCAAATGTTAACTTTTCAATCATTCTCTTAAAAGACAGGAAGCTAGCAGTGAAATGCACTGAATATGTTCTCTTCTACTGAAGATAGTTGTTGAATGATTTGAGGCCTTTTTTATGCATCCTGCTACTGACCACATTATGCAAATCCTCACCTGTCTCATTCATGTGAGCAGGAATCATAAACTGCATTTTTTTCTCCTCCTGATGAGACAGGCAAGGTATTTTCTGTTAATGTCAAGACAGTTTTTTTGCATTTGCCTGAGTGATTTCTGTACAAATGGCACATCTTGCCCAAATCATGTAACTGATGATATCTGATGTTTTGTTGCATAGACAGTTGCAAATTAAAAGCATCAAATGCATTATTTGTATCTTTTTGATCAACTAGCCAGTCCTTCTGTGCTTGGGGTTTGTGTATGTGCTTTGCTGAACAATAAGAGAAGATAGTAATTTTGAGCAGACATTTTTGCACAAATCTCAGAAACTTTGACAAAAAAGCAAAGTATTTATTCTCTTCCATTCTTTCCTCCTGCTCCTCCTCCTCCTCTTCCTCATCTTTCTTTATAACCTGCCATTTCCCCAAAACTGGGACTCAAGGACAAGCATAACATAGAGAAAAATATACAAACTCAACCTTAAACAGAATTAAGCTATTCACACTATTAAATCAATTCAAAAGCTAACACCTAAAAAGGATTTTAAAAACCATTAACATACTTTAATAAAACAATACAACACTCTCCAAAATCCTTCCTTTAATAATAAAAAAAAACTTTAAAAATTATTGCTGAGTCCTGCAATTTCTTAAGAAGCTATCTTGATGTGTCAGCGAAGTCTCTCTCATAGAGAAAGGGATTTTACAAACATTTTCCATATCCCTAATCAATATGCTGTTTGAGGAAATGTGTAATGGAATCTGTATGCCTCTTAACTAACAATGACGAGTGATAAGACATAATTGACTCTAGAGAACAACAGAATGCAACTGTTTGGGATACTTGAGGACAATCACAGATATCTGAGGAAGCTAGGTATTGCCTTACAGCATTGATAATAACTTGTCTTTCTGTCTCTTTTATCCCAAGCCCAGAACACACAGTCTGACTTTTGCATCCTCTTCAGCACTGCTGTTATTGTGGCATACATTTTGATCCACTAGCAGTGACATTATTACTGGTTGTCTCTTGTGCAATCTTTAGCAGGGATGGCTGTTCTGGGGTAGAAAGTTCCCTAAAACAGCATTTAATGGTCCAGCAAATGTTTATTTGTTTTAGCATGCCAGTGTATTTAGACCACTGGAAGATCTAAAACTGACCACATAACACCTATTCTGAAGTCTTTACACTGGCTGCCTATTAGTTTCCGGGCACAGTACAAGGTGTTGGTTTTTACCTTTAAAGCCCTTCATGGCTTGGGGCCAGTCTACCTGCGGGATCGCCTTCTCCCATATAATCCTCCCCGCACATTAAGGTCCTCTGGGAAGAACTTACTGCAGCCAGTCAGAACTAGGGTGGCTGTGGTTACCCAGAGGACCTTCTCTTCTATCGCTCCCAAGTTATGGAATGGCCTGCCGGAGGAGACCCGGCATATTACCAGTCTTGACTGCTTTAAAAAGGCAGTCAAGACTGTCCTCTTCCGACAGGCCTTCCCAGACTAGCATTTCCACCGCCTCTCATCAACTGTCCTCTTGTTCTCAATCTTGTTTTTAACTTGTTTTTAATAATTAATGTGTTTTAGGGGGATAGAAGGGTTGGTGAGTGGGGAGGATGGGGTATATTTTAATGTTTTTTTTTAAAATAAAATGCACATCTTTTCTTAATGTTATCTCATTTACAATCCTCTCACGTAATATCATTCTTTCAAAGAAAAGAAAAAAAAATCTTTTACAAGTTCATACCCACCTTCCCTTATTTATCATCTTTGTATTTGTGGACCATTCTATCTTACTTATAAACCGCCAACTCACCTTAATATACCTTAATACATACCACTGTCTTTAATAAGTAGCTATAATGTTTATTTACATTATCATCTCCTGAGACTCGTATTTACCAAACCTCTTTTTAACTCTTTTCACCCCAATGGTTTTCCCAAAGGGGTTTTACTAGATTCCATTCCTCTTCTATCTGTTTTCTTGGTCTATCCCTAATTCTAGAAGTCAATTCGTCCATTTCCCATAACTCAAATAGTTTCCACAGCCAATCTTCTATTCTAGGTATTTCATTCGATTTCCAAAATCGAGCGTATACCAATCTAGCTGCTGTCACCATATATATTAACATTTTTCTCTCTGAACTTTTCTTAAAATATTTGTCATCAATTATGGTCAACAAATATAACTCTGGAATCATAGGAAACTTAGAATGTAACGCCTTTTCAATACACTCATGTATGTTCTTCCAAAAGGCCTTTGCTTTCACACATGACCACCATAGATGATAAAAGGTTCCTTTTCCAGGACATTTCCAACATGTATCTTTACCATTCTTACTCATTTTCGATATTAAAACAAGACTTAAATAGATGGTCTAAACTTGATTTATCCTTAATGGGTAAGATAGCAACAGTTAAAATGAATATTTTACCGAAAATGACTTTTTTATTTCAGAATCTGCCGATTATTTCTAATGAAGTACCTTTTAAGCAGTGGGAGAGAGATTTGTCTAAGTTTATATGGAATGCTAAAAAACCGAGAATAAAATGGAAGGTACTAAAGGACATACAAGAAAGAGGGGGAATGGGACTCCCAGATTTAAAATTATATTTTCGAGCCAGTTGTCTTTGTTGGGTAATAGATTGGATAAAATTAGAAAATTCTAGGTTGCTAAAAATTGAGGGAGTTGATCTCTTTTACGGCTGGCACGCCTATTTGTGGTACGATAAATTAAAAGTGAATAAGGAGTTTAACAATCATTTTATAAGAAAGCCATTATTGAAGACTTGGCTGCAATATAGAGGTAGATTGTATGGTAAAATTCCACAATGGGTGTCTGCACATGAGGCCTTTTACAGAAGAGAAAAACCACATTTAGATAGATGGTTAAAATATAAAGATTTATTAAAAATACAAGGAGAAAATGTAAGTTGGAAAAATAAAGAGGAATTGGCTGACTTGGGTATATCATCCTATTGGCTCTTACAAAGACAACTGGAGGAGAAGTTTAAAATTGACAAGAAATTGGTTGGGATTGAAGTGAGAGAGAAAGAATTTGACAAATTACTTAAACCGGGGGTTGATCATTTGATGGGGAAAATATATAAAATGTTGTTGAATTGGCAGATGGAGGAGGAGGTAGTGAAAGAGAATATGACAAATTGGGCAAAAAATCTGGGACGTGTCATTCCCCTTCAGAAGTGGGAAAATTCTTGGAAGGATGTAAAGAAATATTGTTTTGCTACAAATATGAAAGAAAATTATTATAAAATGTTCTTTCGGTGGTATTGTACACCTGTGCAAATATATTTTAATGTTTTGATGTATTTATATATTCCTGTAATGCCGCCTCGATCCACTGGGAGAGGAGGGATGATGATGATGATGATGATAATAATAATAATAATAATAATAATAATAATAATAATAATAATAATAATTATTATTATTATTATTATTTGGCTTTTAAAAAAAGTGTCTTGGATGAATAAAATTGGGACGATGTCAGGCGCCTTGGAAGTTCTACACTCCTGCTTTAATCTATTAACTAGACATAGCAGTCGCATAGGGAAGTGGGGGCGGGGGGGATTCACCCTGAGTGGCAATGTTTTTGTGGCATCCTGGCCTGTAGCCACATGCCCGCATGACCTGGCCATGCCCCTATGCACCACAGCCACACCCCCGCTCACAATGGCCATGCCCCTCAAGCCATAGCCCCGCCCCCTCCCACCCACGCCTCCACACACTCCAAGCTCCGCCACTGAGACATAGTAAGTGAGTCCACAGTTATACTCAAATATTTCCACCTTATTTTGGGGTAGAAAATTAAGAAGATCACTTTAACAAATTTTCTTCATTGGAGGGTTTAATTCAGTGGAGGGGCAGGCCCAACTATATATGTTAGGATGTTCTTTTCCAATAAATTTCTAAAGAGTTCCCCAGAAAGCCATGCACAAGGAGATGTCCTAGTCAACTACTACCAACAGAAAAATCTGTGGGCAGTACCCCAGATAATATTGCTGATGTTGCCAACAGTGGATCACAACTTAAAACAGAATTGCTGGCACACTCAGTCCTCTACCTATTCTTCCAATCTAGCTTCTTACTTTTATCAAGGACTTAAGGTATAATTCCATTCCATGTATAGATGCCAACTCCACTGGCAGTTGAATCTCATACTGCGGACATGATAATGCCCCCCACCTTTCTTTCCTAAGGACAGTTCAACACAGGCAGTTTTCCACTGACTAGTGTTTTAGAGGGAATGTTTGGACCTCTTTCTGCTAGCTTTTAGCATATGTCACTTTTGGTAGTTCCCTCTTTCTAGCAAGTGATAGGGACTTGATTTTCCATTGTTACTATTGATGGTATTGTCATCTCCTGCTTCATCTTTTTCACAGAAGCTATATCAGGCACCTTAATTCTCAATATGGACAATAGTTAGAACTTATTCATACCATGTGGGGGAGTGGTCATTCCAGAGGATTGGAACAGTGTTATGAAACATTCCATCTCTTTCTTCTTTAGTCATTTTTTAGTGGTAGTGGCTGAGAGAAGATCTATTCTTCTCAACTGTTACTTTGTACAGCAGCAAGGAAATCATATGTTCCCACTTGAACTGGGACTCACACAAAACCATATATTGTGTGCTATCTTCTATAAATGAGTTTCTTCAAAATGACCCCCCACACATACACCTTAAGTAAAACACCTACTATCAATTATTGCCAAAAATATGTTCATCTTGAAGATAGCAATTGAGCTCTTTTCCATGGCAACCTGATAAAAAATGGCCATTCAAATAAGTACTTCCTGCCCAAACATTATTTCTAACAATCAGTAAATGCCATCCTGAGAAACAGTTCATTTAATGTCGCTGTAGCAAAAGAAAAACACAACAAAACAAATGCTTATTTGTTACAGTTGTATTATAGTTGTATAGGGGTTTTGTTATTGTTAGCGCTGCTGATGGTTTCTGTATTGTAACATTCGTTAAGTGCCAGTTGAGTTTTAGATAAGGGGATATACATTGATTGCCACACAACTGCAACAATGCTAATGTTAAGGTATTCCTGGTCTGTGCGTTCAAACTACAGCTCTCTGCATCCCTGTAAAAGCATCTTTTGAATTTATCTTGCGAGGGTCTTCAATGGGCCTCAAGAGACAGAGAATTCCCTCCAAATGAGTGTTTTTATGTATGTGCCACATTTGGTTTCAGCTTGATACCACCAGGCATAATGGGAATGGATAACCTTGAAATGCTTCCTTTAGCATTATCTTGAAATACTTTATGCTTTGGTCTTCCTATGAAAAGACTCAAACTTATATTCTGGACAGAAGCAAAATCTGTTATGTCTGCTTGCAATTGTACCATTTTAGCAAACACTTCAAGGCTGTGGCGTTCGAGCTCTATTTCATTTTTAATTTTCCAGCATGTTCCTCATTTGAGATCATTGTTCTCTCTTCTTCATTTCTCCCTTTTTTCCACCACAGAAAGATCAAAGTGTAAAGTATCCTAAGATAAAGCCATAAAAATATTTAAAGGTTACCAGTTTTCATTAGGAAAAAAACAAAATGTGATTACGATTTCATTCCTCACACAAATTGCTCAGTGCAAGAAAAAAGATTATCAAATCATGATAAAAGTTTTCTAAATGAAATTATTTCTTCGTCTTTTACAGCAGCATTAAACAAACTGTTTCCAGCGGATGCAAATACCATACAATATAGCTATATATATATATTATTACAGATAGTGTTTGAATCATACTAAATAGCAGATTGGGCTTAACTGTAGAGATGTTGTCTTTTTAAATGAGGGCTCCTGAGAGTCTTATTATATCTACATTTTCTCAAAAGCAATTTTCACTTACAATCTTGCCATGTGATGCAACGGAGCATTTGCTTGCATTAGGAAGAAAGCCATTCCAGACTTCTTTACTCAGGTGTAATTTTCACCAAACTCAGTGGGGCTTACCTCCAGGCAAGTGTTTACAGAATAGTAGACTGCATGAGCAGTTTGGGACCTCAACGCCAGAGGGAGCGCTTTTCCCTATAGACAGCTACCCAAAGATTAGAGTCTGCCAGAAAGATGCTCTGTTTCCCACCAGTGAAGACAATATATTGTGGGAGAGTTTGCAGTAGGGACTGCTTAGCACCCCATTATGGAATTCCTTCCCCTCAGAGGCCTGATTGATGTCAACGCTGGTATCTGCTGTCAAATAAAAAAAATGATTTTATGCTCAACTTTTGGGACTGATTTGATTTCATCCAAATCTGCAGATGGGCATAGTTTTAAGCTATCTTAAACTGTTTTAGCTAGTTTTAATGGCTCTTCTTTTAACTTGTCAAAATGTTGAGTATGGCTTTATTCTGTTGAAGTTACTATTAGTATTATTTTATTGTTTTAACTTGGCTAAATTAGTTTTGTTGTATGGTTCTGGAAGTTCATATGTTACAGGGTTGGATAGACATATTTTGATAAAATGAATGAATGAACAAACGCCTTGGTTCATGTTTTGAAAAATCCACCCCGTAGTGTCTATACTGAAACAAATTTAGCCCTCTAAAACAGTGAGATTATACAGATTATGTCTTGGTCTACATGTCTTTATATCATTGACTGCTTGGAAATATTGTAAAAGGTCTTTCATGAGTGTACTTCTCTTTTCATTCCCAAGGTGTCATTGAGACACTACCTTCTAAAGGTGAAGTGAAAGTGGAATTCTTAATGAATTTTTAATTTTTAAATCTGCTCCCTTGCCCAAAAGAGCCCCCTTGGATTTCACAAGCAATATCTTGGCAGGATTTGTTATTTGTAAAAATTATCCAGGGGAACACATTACTGAGTCTCTGGAGCACAAAACACTAATATCTAATTGTAAAGCACATTTTTGTAAAATGTTAATTAGGCCATTTACAAAAATACACTATTAAATTTCCATTAAGAAATTTGGGGACGGGGGGAACTGCTCACCCTTGAATGTGCTACATTGGCTATAGTTTTATTCATGAGAAAGTGATATATAAGGTGAACAACTCCTTTTTTCCTCACTAGTGAAAATCCCTGTATCCCTTCTAAAGCTAAAAAAAAAAAAAAAAGGAGAAATAATTATTCCTCCTGCTTCCCCCGATGATTTAATTAGTTTATAAATCCAATCTAGCAAGCAGTGTACATAATTTAAAGTGCAAATTGAGTTTGCCTTCACCTTCTGTTTGTCACATTTATTTTGCTATATCATAAGGTAAGGGTTGACTCAGATGGTGTATTCGGAATGTGGGCACCACTGGCAAAAGGATGTTGACTAAAGTTTTGCCTCATTGATATGTTGGAGCAGTGATAGCTGGTAAGTTCCATGTTGACAGGGCCATGGACCTACTCTGGATCATAGAGCTCTTTCATATAGCACAATTATACCACTTTGATACCATTGTAACTTACCTGATGCCATCCAATGAGATCCTGGGATTTGTAGTTCCTGAAGTATTTAGAGTTCTCTTTTACAGAGCTTTACTGAATTATAAATCTCAGGATGTCATAGAATGTGGCAGTGGTAACAGTTAAAGTTGTATCAAAGTGCTATAATTGTATGGAGTGGAAGGGTTCTTACTCTGAACTTTAAATGAGGTGTGCAAGGAGCTGAACTTATTTGAAGGCTGGGGTTTAGCATCTTGGATTGCTCCTTTAAAGTACAGAGTAAATCTAAAGCGGCTTCATTTCCCCACTGACATGGAAGGCACCAGGGCTTTGCAGTGAAATAGGAGAGAGAAATGTCGAGCAAGCAATGAATCTCCCCCAAGAAAACCTAATGGAACTTGTCAGTTCACTTTCTCTGTGGCTGTTTGCAAGCATAGAACAATGTGAGATAGCACAGCGATGACTGGATGTGACAAGCCTAGCATTAACACTTGGCATCCTTGGGTAGATGCCTGATTTCCTTGGCCATTTGGCAACATTCCCCCTTGCTTCCAGACCTCACTGTGCTGTAAGACGGCAGAAGAGATGCAGAAGAGTGAAACCAACTAATTATTTCTCTTTTCTTGCCAGACCCATGCTATGAGTCATGGTATGGTGGCTAGGTGGGAAAGGTGTGCTTTCTTTTCACTCCCATTAGTACAATAAGAAATCTTTTCCATCTTTAATGCTGCCATTTTCCTATACCATATGATCCTGGGAATAAAAGGCTATGATTATACAGCATTCCTTGGAGGGTTTTACTGAGTGGAATGGTATCTCCTTGAACTGCCTGTTTTCAGAGAAGTTTGATTAGCACTTTTTCTGTGTTCACTGAACCCTTCCTCTAGTGCCAATTTGCCTCATTTTGTCACCCCTGAAATATCTCTCATGCGATGTCATGTTATCTGCATTTTGCTACCCAGAAAAAATGGAGTAGTAAATACCAGTTGTTATATATTATATTTCAGAGGAAGGCAGTGGCAAACCACCTCTGAGTACTCCATGTGTAAGAAAACTCTATGAAATTCATGGGGCTGCCATAAATCAACAGACAACTTGAAGGCAGACACTTGCATACACATAATGGGGGCATTGTTATTCAGCTGTTCTTGTGGAGAGACTGGGAACAGCATAATGGCACTGTGTCCAAGAGCCATACGTCCAGTCCTAGAACACACTACCTTAAACATTCTATTAAGGTGTCTAAAAAGCTGAATTGAACATACAAGAAGAAGAGTATGCTAGCCCTGATTCTACCAGGATTGTTTTATTCACACAAAAAGTGATGGATATAAAACAGAATGGCTCTTCTGTGAAGAGGGTGACCTCTTCACACTTCTGCATGGTATGGTCAAAGTATATAGGAAAAGGCTTTCCCCTTCACCCATAACAGAACCAAGAAACATCTACTGAAGTTCAGTGGTGGGTAACAGATAAAGGAAAGATTTCTTCTGTACCCAGCAAACATTTAAATTGTGGAATTCACAACCAGAGGATACAGTAGTGATTGCCAACATGGACAGAGTGGCTGCCACCATCTTTTCAAAACAAATTGCGTAACACACACACCCCCAAAAGGGGAGGTTTTCCCCTCTTGACTCATTACTTTTGAAACGACCAAATTGTCAACAAAGTAGGGTCTAGCTCACTCCTTTGTTTGAATATTTAATTATCTTTTAAATAAAATGTCTGAACAGAGCTTCAACGACCCATATATTCAGGCTGTGAGGCGAGATGGTTAATGTAAGAAATAAAAGTCTGGTGAATATCACAGGGGGGAAAAAAAGGTTATAAAGACAGTGGGACACAAGTAGTTATTACATCCTGTCTTTGTTGAAAGTCAAATAAAACAGTCAGAGGTGACATTCTCACCTGGAACATCTCCATTTGCCATCTTTGACACAATTATTCAGCTTACCTTTTAATTATGCTGATCCTGCTGATTACTCCTTAAGGGGAGGGCATCTTCTTAAGCATGGACATAGCATGGATAAGTTTGAAATTAGTTTCCTGCCTCTGGCCACAGTTTTTTGTCCATAATCTAATGATAGTGATCCTGTTCAAGAGTCATAATTTGACTCTTATAGGTACACAAATTGAGAAGTGTGTAACAAAGCTACTAGCCTTACTCTTCCACTTTTCTTCTACTCTTTTCCACATCTCCTCCTCTCATAAGATACACTCACTTAGCGTGTATGGAATATTCAACCTTGTCCTCAATTAGTAAGGCACTTTAAGAAATGACAAAAATATTACTGAACAACTTTTTAAACTTATTTAATTTCCTGTTTACCAGGAATCCTCCTACATTTGATTATTAAATATTTAGAACCCACCATATATTCAAAGATCTCCAGACAGCGTACACTAAAATCAATGTTCTCAGTCCCCAGTAATCCAGTCCTCCTGGAGGAGGTTTTTGAGGAACACATGGGGGCTGCATTGTGGAAGGGAGATAATCTCCTTCTGAGGTCTATCAACTTGCACAATAGGAGAGATTTACAAAAATGGGAGCAGAAGGGTTTTTGCATCAATTACCATAAAACAGATTTCTATGGGCAATTGTTTTCATAGGTAAAAATAATCCCCAATTAATGCACTTTAATTTGAAAGTATAGGCCTTTCCACACTACACTGTTAATAGTGCTATTATTCCACTTTCAACAGCCTATGGAATTCTGGAGTTTGTAGTTTACTGAAGCCAAATAACTCTCTGGCTGAGAATTCTAAATGCCCCTCCCTAAACTGCAAACCCCAGGATCCCATAGGATGTTGAAAGTGGAATAATAGCACTATAACAGTGTAGTGCAGAAGGGGCCTATGTTGTGAAGTTTCTAAAAAAGGAAATAAATTTCAAATATAGTATTACCATATGCAAAATAGTTGTGTAAATGAAATAACAGTGATTGGAAAGTACATTGAGAGCCAACAAGGTTTTGGGGTTTGGAGTGTTGGTCTATGATGCTGGAGACCAAGGTTCAATTCCCCGCTCAGCCATGGAAACCCACTGGGTGACCTTGGGCATGTCACTTACTCTCAGCCCCAGAAAGTCATGATACATTCACCTTAGGGTCTTCCACCTGCCCCACTTTATCCTCTGCCTTTCAATTCTGGCTTTAAGACTTGAAAAAAGCCTGGCTGTGGTGTAAATAGCCTTGTAAAAAAAATCTGAAGTGGAAAGGTTAAATATTTCCATATCCTCTTTCTAACCCCCACCATTCCTGATATTATCATTAATTGATGCCGTTATAGTTATCAGTTACTTCTAGAGTAACATAGATTGTTTTTAGCATGCATTGAACAGAAGCCCGAATATATTATCAGGAAATATGCCCTATTTGGCATTACAATATGTATCTAAATTAGGAAACTAGTATTAATGTTCTTGAAAAATCCATTTGACATAGCAAATAATAAAAACCACTTCTTTTCTCCATTTTTTTAAATTATGTGATTGAGTAAAAATCTATCTGGAATTAGCCCCTGAAGTAAATATAGTAAATATAGAAAGTAAATATAGAAAAAACTGTTGACACATATACTAAAATAAATCTGTTCCTTCCACAAATATCTTTCCAAGCAGTGTGATAACTGAATAAGGAAGACATATTTGCATCTTAAAGTTAGCTGTAAATATTTTACTAGCAGTCTCTTGGCACACTTTCACCTCTAAAGGAAAGGAAAAAATTGTATTAAGTTTTCAGCAATCTGCTCTGAAAGTTGAGTTGAGCATTCCTAAATGATATACTATAATGAACAATGAGTATTGAAATTCCCCCAGTGATTATATAGTAACTGCTGCTGACATGGATCCATAACGTTCAGGATTAGGCCTAACCGCCTGTGGGAATACTGTTCCTTCTGCACGCTTGACATCTACAGATGGCATCAACAGATCAACAGCTTTTAAGAGACTACTATGTCATTAGCCATTGTCTGAATCTACTGTTAATAAATTCAACTCAGTGCTTGCTTGACTATTCCAGACTGATCCTTCTTTCTAAAGTATTATCTCCCCCCCCCCCCCAGCTTTGAACATATGATATTTTACAGCACAGGTTGTCCATCCTCCTCCTACAGAAATGCCCTTCAGCTAATCGTGTAAATTGTACATTAGCTGTAGTAAAAGGCCACTGCAGAACATGAAACAAAACTCCATTTTCACACCTGTAGACACGTAGCCTTGAACATGCATTTGGCTGTGGGGGATTGTTCTATCAAGTAAAATATTTGACCTCCCTGCCAGATTCCTTCTCTTAATACTTCCTTCTGAGCTGTCTCAGGATGAGGCTTTAGCTTTGCCTTAGGTCATAATATTTGTATGCTTGATACTGTTACCATTTCCTAGAATTCATTTAAAAGCAATTAGAAGAATTCCCTTCCTGCCACATTCTATCACATTCACATTAATTGAATACCCTGCTTACAAGAAAAATACAGGCCATCACCTTAGCTTTGTTTTTTGTTTGTTTTATTACTAGACAAAAGAAATTTGAGGAATTCACTTTTATGACCATTCAGAAATTACAGATATGTGTTCAATGGAGCAAAAGATTTTGATTTAGACTGTTCCAGTGCTGTTCACCTGGCCCAATATTTTCTATTCTAACTGGCAGGAGAGCTTTGTTATTTCCAATAGAGGTCTTTCCCATCTCTTTCTACCTGCTTCCTTTAAGATTTCAATGACTGGGCCTTTCTACATGGAAAATAGCTCTGCCATGATATATGGTTCCTCACATTCTCAACCACCAGTTTGTTGCCATGAAGGGACATAAGGGACTTGGCTAGACAGAGTAGTAAGATGCAAGAGAAAGAAGAATGCTGTCCCACTTCACTTGACCATAAGTGGAAACCTCCATAAGATTGACTGAGCAAACAGACGAAACAGAATGAAATATAAAGGCCTAATTCCAGGGTTTGAGGGGATGTATCCATAAGCAATGTGCCCCCATGCTGAAAGTTTCATACAGTCATCAAATATCTAGCATTGCATTTGAATATTTAGAAATAGAATGCAGGCATTCAAAGAAAAGGATAGAGTAGAATCTTGCAAACCCAAACACTAACATCTCACAAAATGATCCATGTACAAGGAGTCCTTTCCATGAATCTACACTTTGTATTCTGCAGGAGTCATATTTTGTGGATCTACAGCTGTGTGCAAAAATCTGTTCTCAACTCTTGCAGATGGGAGACACAAATCTTGGGAAAGTTCCTTTCATCTGACTAGAAGATTCTGTGAGACCCTAAAAACTAACTTTCCAACTTCTGGCGGAGGGTCAGTTGTGGTCAAAATGTAGCCCATGCACTGTGTATAATGGGCTTTTTTTTTTTTTTGAACCCTTAACAAAAGCAGCATAAAAAAAAAAAAAGAGGCAAGCTTTGATTTGACATTTTTTCTGAATTCTGGGATTTTGGAATGATGTAGTCCACATTGGGTCCTTGAGACAGAAAGATGAATCCTGGAATCCCAGAACTTTTCCTGCTGTAAACATACACATTCTTATAGATATATACACATATATTCCAGAAAACACAAATGCATTGATGTAGGAATGTCATCCAATGTTTTGTTGCCAGATGTCCAAAAGCAATCAATTATACATTTTGAGGTTTTTTTTCTTCATTAAAAAGTGTACTTTATGAATCCTCCCTCCCTCCCTCCCTCCCTCCCTCAAAGCAACAATACCAACCTAGTTCTTGTTGTAGTGTTTTCCCTTGAGAGAAAGAATCAGTTGCCTTAGCTGGATGGCTTACTAAATCATTAGTGTAAAAACTGGCAGGGAACAGAACATTTCTGAGTGAACCAGGAAAACTCTGCTAAGTAGTACTGTCATCTCTTGAGAGTTTTCCGTAGCATTCCTCATTCCATCTTCTGATATGTGAATATAAAATAATGCCAAGTTTTGGCCTGACATGGATTAAAAATTGATATTGTTTCCAAGAAGACGATCTAAGATTTGTCTTATGCCAAATGCTTTTTGAAAAAAAGATACAAATGACTGACTGCATGAATGAATCTGGAGAAAGAAACAACATAACCTGCTGCTTTGGTGTATAAAATCCTCATTCAATCTGGCATGTCTTGGGTAATCAAACACACTTGCTTTAATACTGAGTGGCTGCTACAAGGAGGGGATGTACAGTTGGTTCAGCATAATTATGTTCAAGACCATGAGGAAAGAGAACAAGAGAGTGAAAGACAGCACGCACGCACACTCTCTCAATACATTGAGTGACTTTATCAAATAAAGCCATTTAGTTACCATAGGGAGACAGACTATGAATAAACATGAACTTAATTCTATTGGTTAGTCCCAACTTGAGTAGACCCAGGCCATTTCCACACTAGACTGTTATAGTGCTATTATTCCCCAAAGGCCCCTCCCTAAACTGCAAACCCCAGGATTCCATAGGATGTTGAAAGTGGAATAATACCCCAATAACCGTCTAGTGTGGAAATCGCGCCAGTGAATCAACTAATGACTGGTGAATCAAAGCACATGTAAATACTATTATTCAACAGGTTTATTCTAATCAGGGCTACAGTAGTGTTCGGGTCATTGGCAAATTTTATGCACATTAGCTAGACGAGAGCTTTCCAGACTGTTCACATTGATGTCACACTTTTTAAACACGCATCATTTTGCAACATGGTAATTCAGTTTTACTAGCAAACCGGAGGTTAAACTAACCCCTTATAAGAGATACAGGGACATACATAAATTGTAATAATGAAATGTATGGGGACACAACATATCTCATGAAAACCTTTCATTTATATTTTTAAAAATATATGATTTATAAATAACATATATTTCCAAGGCTCAGATAGGGGGTGGCTTTCTCAACCCAGGGAGGTGACACACCTACACACTTCAGGCGACACATTAACGTGTCATGACACACCAGTTGGAAAACCCTGAACTAGATAATCAGTCCTATTGAACTAAATGGAATTTAGTTTTGAATAAACATGCAATGGATTGAACCAGTTGAGGGTCAGCTTAGAGCTGATTTGCATGATTTTCAAGAGTAGATCCAAAACTGATCATCAGGATCAAATTATATGACATAGGCAGTTAACTGCAGACTCAGATGCTTCCTGTATCTACTACATGCTCATTTTAATCCAATGTGAGAATCTGATTGAATCTGATTGGTCTTCATATGACAACAGATTATGTTAGAAAATCTTTATTCAATTATACAAAAGCTTTCCCCACATTCCCCATATGGTATGTAATGTAATGAGCTTTTTACTTTTTCAAATCTCTTGCAAAGCATCCTAAATTAAAGAGTAGTCAAATAACTACCTCTTCATATGGCTGGATATCCAACTGAATGTGTGGATATATCATTGGAGATTTTTTTTTTTTAAAAAAATGTCATCTTACACTCTTTGATACTATTTCATATATGTTTCTGTGCTTGTTCAGATCACCTGTTTCTGTATACATTTCAAAATTATGAGTGGAAAAACATTCTAATTTGTTACAAGTTACTTTAGTAATTAAAAAAAAGATCAAAAAGAATCTAGCAGTATCTTTGAGACAAAGTTGTTTATTTTCAAATGAACTTCTATGGATTTCAATCTACTTCCTGAGACAGACAAATGGAATTAATATTAAAGTAGTAGATATTGTAGTTACTTGGTTGTGAGGGTCTTTTGAGTGTGTAATAGGTAACAGAAAGATCCAAATTGGCTATAAACTTTCAAATAATTGTTTAAGATGATGCAGATCTATCAAACTGGTGGTAATCTTCTAGTAATAAGCAATACATCTGCTTACTTAGGGTCAGTTCCCTTGAAGTCAGTAACTTCCTGGGGAGAATTTCCTTGTTACATGTGTAACTGTGAGAATGTATGTATGTGAGAATGCCTGTAGTATGCTAATAAACCATTATCTCTGTTCATATCTCTGCTGATGGATTGAAATTGTGGATGTGTCCTAATTCAGCTGTTTCTCTTTCTAATCTTCCTTGAAATTTCTTTGTTTTAGAATTGCTACTTGGAAATCTCAGATAATACATCTAGGAAGATTAAAATATTGCCATTTCTGTCACCGCATCTGTGCCTATTTATCTTTTTGTATGGAGACTCTCCTGTTGTAGAGTGCAGATGGGCATTGCTGACAGAGAATTGGCATATATCACCTTGGAGGATGAACAAGTAAATGCCTTTGTGATGTTGTGAGTGATATTATGACATTTCTGCATCTTGGTCTTGGTTTAGACCAAGTGTATCATGATGTAATTGCCAGAGTAGATGAGAAGGATAGAGGTGGCATCTGGTTTTCCTGCAGGGTCTTGTCCCTGTATTTCCATGTGGAATCCGCTGCCTCGGAGTGTAGTGGAGTCTCCTTCCTTGGAGGTTTTTAAGCAGACGCTTGATGGTCATCTGTCGGGAGTGCTTTGAGGGTGTTCCTGCATGGCAGGGGGTTGGACTGGATGGCCCCTGTGGTCTCTTCCAACTCTACATTTCTATGATTCTATGATTCTATGATTCCATCCTTCTAACCATCCAAATGCTAGTTGCAAATCTATGTGCTTTGAGTCTTCTTCTTGGCCTAAGCAGATGCAGGTGTACTTGAGTGTTTAGCTGTAAATGATATGTTTGGTGGTATTTTCTGAGTGGAAGCTAGAGGTATGCAAGTGTGTATAGTGGTCACTGGGCTTTCAATACAGTATGGTCCTTTGAAATCCATTGTGCAACTGTACAGTGGGGTTAAGAATGAGAACTTGTGTTGATTCTTCCAGGCTTAGGTTGATAATAGGATGGAAGCTGTTGAAACGGTGGTGAAACTTCTCTAGTGATTACTTTCCATGGGTACAAATAATAAAGCTATCATCAGTGTATCTCAGGTGGAGACAACGTTTCTGAGTACATGAGATGAGCAAGCATTTGCTGTGAAGATGTTAGTACATTGTGGTGCTATGCCAGTATCCACAGCTGCAGTGTTCCCTGCCAAAGAGTTCTGGTGTATTCCTATGAACTACAGTGCTAATGCTCTCTAGATGAGAATTCTGAGGACTTCTTAAAAGTGCAAATCCGTGTATTCCATAAGCTGATACCATCACAGTTAAAATAGTATTAGATTCTTATAACTGTGGTGTATGGCTTTATTCTACACTTTCACGTAGACCCATTCTAGAACATAAATGACTGATGGGAATGTAGCTGAAAGGGTCTGAACTAGCCATTTCCTGCTATGACCTGATGCTGTTCTGTCAAAAGACAAACTCTTGAAAGAGAGGGCTGCAAAAATAGCACTATGTTCCAAACATTCAAGAATGTAGTTTGTGTAACTTTGGGTCCAAGATAGTGTAATGTTATAAAAACTAAGATAGTTGGGTGAGAAACAGATGTAAGGTCTGTGCTTTCTCCCCAAAAGCCTTAAAGAAAATGACAGTTTAATGGCTAGCTGCAAAGACTATCCCAGAAAAGGGAGAGAGGGAGATAAGACTTAAGAAAGCAAAGAGACAGAGCTGATGCTCAGGGATGCACCAGCTTTCTGTTATTGCTGATGGTTGAATAGATGAATTTAGAAGGCTGCCAGGAAAGAGGAAAAGACAATGAGGGAGAAGAAGCAACAAATGGAGAGTTATATATTTCGTTCCTTTTGCTTTATACAGAACATAAGGGAAATATGGGTTTATCTTTAGCTTCAGAACACAACCCAAAAGATGGGAAAAGAGAAAACCTTCTTTGCCCATGGCAAGAATCCAATAGATTTCTCTCCAGTGATGTGCAAGCCAATTAAAAAAAAAAAAAAAGACGCCTGAACAGGTATTCCATGTTCAATCTGACAATATTCATTATAATAACACCTTTTCTGGCATAACTTAAAAAAGTTCAGAGGCATGGTTTATCATGGTTTATTGTTTAAATTCCAAATTGCATAGCAGATGGCTAAACAAACCATGGCTTGTTGTCTTCTATTTCTATTCTGATTTATGTCTGTTTTTGTTTCCTTATTATCCCTTTTGTCAGCTTCTTTTTCATGATGAGGGAACAAACCATGGTTATGACTTAGCTGCTATGAAAAGTTATGGTTTAAACAAGCTGTAACTTGTAAGCTAAAAAGAATCTGTAAGCTCAGATGGTGTTCTGTAGCTTGTTAAAAAAAATGAAGGACAGTAAGGTACAGTCTTGCAGTATATTTGGCTTTGCTCATCGTAAGGCAGATTTGAATAAATGATATTGTGGATTGCATGACTAGTTCATGGATTGAGTAGGATGTGCCTTTCCTCCACCCTTTAGGTAAGACACCTGTTCCTGTTCAATCCATGAGTCATTACTGAGGGCTTGTCATGATGTGCAAATATGGAAAAGGTGTAATGAATGTCTAATATATAGCTGCTGTCAGCATTCCCATATGAATGCTGAAGATTACAGATGAATTTTGTGAATGCTCAGAAATACCTACAGTCATGTTCAAATGACTGCCAATATTCAGCCATCTATCCATTCAAAGACCTTATACTGCCTGGGGTGAAGATGCTGTTCTTTCTCATTCCATGTGTTCTGAAAGCTCTGCAGCTCAAAACAATAATTTAATTTGGGGAGCACAGGGTAAACTGCTTGGCATATAGATACCCCTAATATCTGGCTACCATTAGCATCTGCTGTTTGAGGTAGCTCCTCCACTTTGCCTAATGGTAGAGCCAGGCCTGTTTCTTTATAACTTTGGTCATTCACTGAAACAGAACTTGTATAAGATGGTTAATAGACATTCAGTTGTAGATATTCATTCAAAGAAACGTATGATGAAGCATGTGGAAAGCAATGGCAATTTGACTGTATTTTAGAGTATCGCTATTTGCTTGTAGCAAAGAGAGACTCACTACTTTCACTAAGTATCTGGCATAATGCATCCTATTTTTGAAAGAGGCCACATTAATATGTAATCCTTGCTCAAACATAATTTCTAACAAGTTTGAAGGTGCCTGTCATAAGCTGCAATTTCTTTCTTTCTTCAGTAAACAAGATGTGTTATTGGAAGTCTTTCTCTCTCTTCAGTGCCATCAATTTTTTTCCTTTTTTTTTCTTTCTGTGCCTATTATTGCTAACACCCCTCGCTCCAAAAAAAAAATGTGTTTTATTTACAGGGCACAGCTTATGGAAGTGCTCCTGTTCCTTCTCGCAGGCAATTATGTGAGTCTCTTAAATTCTGCTCTATGTTGTAAAGATGACTTTATGTGTTCATGTGCTGTAGCATGGCATGCTGATAGAGGTGAAACACCCCGAGGTCAATATGCAACCAGTAGTGTTGCATATTGCCTGTGATGTCTTCGTAGCTAATGGTTTCTGAAACGCCTTTCTTTCCTAGCTTTGGTTTGTCTTTTGTCCAGTGCAGCTACAGCTGATGACTGCTCTATGCTTCATAGTGTTGTCAGAAAAGGTGAGAGACCACATGGTAACTCAAAGTCTGGAGGGAAGAAAGATGCTAGTTTGATTTCAACTATCATGCATACCATTGGAGGTGGTGCATGACTCTGCCCCTAGTTCCTCATAAATTTGATTACCTTCTGGAGGAAACTTGAGAAATAAGAGCAAGTTGCAAGTGTATGCTACCTAAAATTGCTTCCCCTTTAACTATGCTGTGTGAAAGGAAGAACTGTGCAAGGTTGTGGAATCAGATTTTCAATTTTAATGATAGGATAAAGTGAGAAAGAAAAGTCCCTGGCGAACTTTCTGTCTTAAGCCCTGTGCATGGCCACTGAAATCTGTGTAAGCTAAATACGTAGCCTTCTAAGTGCCGTCAGACTTTGAAACAAGACCTCTCTTTTTTTGTTTGTTTCCTCAAGTCTCCTTTTGTCTCTCTTTTGCCTTCCCCCATTGGCGTGTCCATCTGCAAGGCATCCATTTTGTTCCACGTGCACATAATATGCTATAGCAATGCACTGCATCAGTTTTAATTATCACACAATGTATCACAGTGATGAATGCCAAGTTGATTCATCATCACATGACATTACTGGCTTCTTCACCAAGTGCAGCCAATCAAAACAATGCTTTTATTTCACCGTTGGCAGTCTTGAACATCTTGCTTGCATCACGTTCACTGAGGCTGATAATATGAATAAATGGGTTTTCAAAAGCTTAATAATGTTTGGTTTCTAAGATGGGTTTTGTCAAAACAGAAAAAAAAATGTAATCTATGTGATGATGGTCTTTCTCTTGTGTCACTATGGGAAGTTTTTAAATTCTGCTGGATGGAATTACCATGGATGGAAGGATTAACTGTGCTATTAATAATGAAGGTAGAAGGTGAGGAATTACTCCTGTTTAAGTGTTTGCTTTCTGAATGCCTGGCTTAATTAACAAAGTTGAATGTTCTGTGACATGTTTGATAGGAGCGACATGGCTTCATGGTGAGAATGGAGGAGTTTAATAAGTGTGGATTTCTGAAAATGTTTTTCAACCAAAGCAGATACAACATAAATACACTGACCTTAATCCTAGTGGTCTGCAAAGTATTTGAAGATTATTGATGTATAACCCCTCATGATATTTCCTGTAGCAGAATGAGGTCACAATTGGCAATGTTACTACCTGTAAATATGTGATATATAATTAAAGGTGAGTCCTTGGTGCTAAGAATCATACACGGGGAAACATCATAGCTCAGTGGCACAGCTCCTGTTTTGAATGCAGAAGGTTTTGTCAGTGATATCTCCATGTAGAGCTGTGAAAGACTCTTATTGTCACACAATGTAATCATTTGGTGGTTTGGTTTGGTCTGTTTCTTATACTCTCATTGACATTTCCTTTTACAGCACAATGTTTGTGAAGAAATCAAGACTTGTGAGAAAACAAAGAAATGCAAGAGAGTAGAGGAATGGACTAAAACTTGTCCATGCAATAGGAATAAGGAAATTTACTAAATATAGCTGTTAAATATCTCTTTTAATGGGAGCTACACATAACACAGGCAATGTGCAAGTAGTCAAGGTGTATTCATGTTAGGTGAATTTTGGCTTACTCTTCAGTAAAACCAGAGCTTAATTGTTACTAAGAAATAGTGAAAGAAGAAATGCAAACGAGTCAAAAACGTGCAAATCATATTAGAAGTTCCCTTGTCATATTATAGTAGATGGAGAAAAAAAGCAAGGGAGGCGCTTCCTTTGTGGCCTGTGGGGCTATGCTCAACTGGACAACAAAAAAGAAAGGGAAAATGAAATGAAGGAGTTGCGTTAACTAACAGACCAGAGCAGCAATTCTTCCTATTGTTCTGCTTTCTCCTTTCAGATTCTACATGCACAGGGGAAATGATCAACACATGGAATTGTTCCATTGACTAATAATTTTTTTCCCCTATCACTGTTGTCCTTTTTCCTGAGGGAAAGTGGAAGGGTTGGTGGGAATTTGCAGATGGAATGAGATGACAAGACTTTTTGCCACTTACAGGTGGTTTCTCACGTTCCCCAAATATCCTTGAAAGTCTACCTCTGGTCTTAAAAACATCACCCAACTGTTGCAATCCTTACAGCAAATCCCATAGACTTCCCTCACTTCTCCAATTGCTATCATGGGATGGCTGTGAGGGTAAAACCTTGGAACCTTGAACTATTTTTTGTGCTTTTGAATTATGGAACTTGCCTCCCAGTGAGCGAGGAAAACCAAGCAAGAAAGATTTGGTGAATCCCGATGTACATTGGAGAGATATTGCAGCAGTATTTTTTTTTTTTTAAAAAAAGAAAACAGCATACTGTTTTGTTCTGTTCTTTTTTAAAGGAATCCATATATTGTAATGCTGCAGTTAATTTGTATTTTATGTAAACCACCTTGGAGAGCTGTCTAGACCAAAAAACAAACCAAAAAAACAAAAACCAACCAACCTGCGTAAAATTGGTTAAAATAAATAAGTCTTCTTAATGTAGTCTACAAGATATTTTCCCTATGTTATTGGAAGACTGAAATGGACTGTGGACAAGGCTAAACACTCTGCCCTCTCGCAGCCAGAAACAACCATTTGCCTGTTTTTAATTATGTTCGGCCTGAAGGAGGAGTTCTATTAAACATAACATCTCACACGCCACAAACTTTCAACTTGATACTGCAGTTGCCTAGGTCATAATTTATTAACAAAAATAGCTTTTCAGTCTCAAATTCAGCATGCTATGCATTTTGGTCTTTACTTTGCATTTTATTATATGGGTGAGTCAACAAATGCAAATATTCAGAATAGAATAATAGAATCTTAGAAGTGGAAGGGACCACGAGGGCCATCTTGTCCCATCTTCTGCCACGCAAGAATACAAAACTAAAGCACTCCTGAAATATGTCCACCCAACGCCTCTTTAAAGACCTCATAAGAAGGAGAATCCACATCCTTTGAGACCATCAATTCTACTGTCAAACTGCTCTTACAATGAAGAAGTTCTTCCTAATATTTAGGTGGAATCTTTCTCTCCTCATTTCCCCTTCCTTCCCTCCCTCCCTCTCTTGATGTGAATCCACTAGTTCATGGTCTAGTCTCTGGATCATACTATATTGTCCTTTTCATTCTTGTTATTCATAACATAATAGGGGACTGAGGATCTGGAGATCATTTTCTTCTGGTTTTTGAAAGTTGAAAGCTCTAGGGGTGGGAGCTATAGGGCTGAGTGTGTATATCTGTGGGAAAATGGAGAAAGAGCACTGACCATAATGAAATGAATCTATCTGGATAAAGCAAACATGGATTTTATTTAAGACTTGAATCATGTCTTATGAATGATACTCACCCTTGTTCCATAATATGTGATTACTGAAAGAAATTGCATGGTAGGTTTGGTTTTGCTATCTCTCATTGTATGTCTTTTCAGATATTAAGAGGAAAAGGAATGTGTAATAGCATCACTTTTTGGTGGAACTACCCTTTCCGAAACCTTCTTTACATTTCATTTGTGTTATAATGGATCAATTTCAGATTTGGTAAAGTTACAATCAATAGTCAGTTTTTCAATGTATAACTTTAGTTTTAGAGAGGTGTAGGGTTTCAGCATTACACTATGATCCTGGAGAACAGAGTGTGATTCCTTGCTCAGCCTTGGACACCCACTGCGTGATCTTGGGCATGTCACACACTCTCAGCCCCCTGAAAATCCTGTGGTAGGTTCACCTTAGGATCGCCATATGTCAGAAATGACTTGAAGGCACACAAAAACAACAATGAGAATGACAACAGCAGCAGCAACAACAACAATTTTAGTTTTGTTTAAGGTCTTGCCCCTGGATTTAGGTCTTGTGCTGTGCAGAATATAGCGGATGCAGTGTTCTTTATGTTTTGGTCCATTCTTATGTGTTGAGATGAACTGAAGCTACTGCGCTGGGGGAAAAAAATCAAAATCATATATTTTGACTCTTCTTTGTGGGAAAAATTGATCTGAGCCATTCAAAACATAATTAATTATTCTATGATATCATATAGTAAGCACAATTTCCTACTGTGTAATATGGCCAAATGCACTGCAGGGACTAGGGACCAACCCTGTTCCACTGTAGATCAGTGTACATGTTCTTCACTCTATTATTCCCCCAAATAATTTGCTGTAAGGAAAACTGGAGCTGAAATTCAGTATGGAGATGGCATTCTATTGAGAGAAAAAGGCAGGACCCTAATATACACTATTCAATAGTGACTTATATATAATACTACCCCCCCCATCTCACAGTCACTGGACCCCATGCTGATGAGAGATTCTAGAGACTGTAGTATAAAAAATAAATTTCCTGTGGCCAGGTACAGCAGACTGTATCAATATATAAGATTCTCACTTCGGCCCTTTCCACACGGGGTAAGTAGAACGACATGGTGTGATCTCTGATGGAGGTTTGTCCGCACCTTGGAGGCAGACTGGGTCGGACTACTTGTCGCAGTTCTGCACCTAAGTCCACTCCGGAGCGACCCGAAGTGGTCGCACAGCGTGCTTTTAAAAAACCTGTTTTTACAGGTTTTTCAAAAGCATGGAGCGTGCCACTCCCTGCCACTCCGTTCCCGCGCTCCGGTGCAGATTTGCAGGCTCGCACCAGTGTGAGCCTGCAGATCTGCCGGGGGCAGTTTTAGGCTGACAAGCTTCAGTGGTTTGTGGGGAGCCTCCACCAACCGGAAGCCACCATTTTGGACGCTGGAGCAGTGCGGAGCAACGAGCTCACACTGCTCCTCGTCAGGATGGACCCAAGCGGACCCACCAAAAAGCCGGTGAGTAGCAGCAGGGAGCATTTCCCTCGCCATGTGCGGAAAGGGCCTTCCTTTCAGTCATTGAAGCCAGTGTTCCTTACATTGCATTAGTGGGGCAAATGTTGACTACATTAATTGTTCTTTATAACTAAAGAGTATTCTGTGTCCTCACCAAACACACTGAATATTAGTTTAATAAATTATACTTCTACCTTTCCGAACAAGAAATCCTTAATTCAATGCATACAGTCTTTTCTTTGGGAACCAATGGATTTCAGTAAGGATCCCAATTTAGTTTTGGATCAAATGACACACTCAGCCTATATTTAGGAGCAGTTGTCCATGAGTGAGGGAAGATATATGATTTTCCTAGATCATGTGTAGCTCCATATCTTGCAAGGGGTGGATGGTCATTGGAAGGTAAATAACAGGTTAATTTGGAAGTCTGAGTGCTAACACAAGTAGCTCTGCTGTTGAAGTGAAAATATATTAAATGCCTTTTTTAATTAAACATTTTCAAATACAGTAAAACTTGTGGAAAAAAGAAGCAACAAAGAAATAAAAGTAAAAGAGAATCAGAAAAGAAAAGTTGATAAAGAACAATAAAAAAAGAATATATATTGACTTTCAGCTTTCCTAACAGAGATTATGCATGACTATATAAAATAACTTCTTCATTTGTAATATATTAAAAATCTTGATTGGTCCTTAGAATCCACTTTGTCCTCTGGATTCCAAAACAACCTGTTCCCTGAAATCCTGAGGATATTCTATATAATCCTTCAGAGTTTATTTTCCTAGCTCAAGCCTGAGAGATGAATGATGTTTTATAAGCACGCAGACTTCTTTGCACCTATGTGAACACAGGGGGAGAAATATCTGAGCCACACAACATCACGCATACCATGTCCCTATGTGTCTCTTTGCATGCATAGAACCTGCAAAGGGAAGATGCAGTTGTGTGGAAGTCTCCACATGAGCTCAAACAATGATAGTGGAGACACTAAAAGGCATACCAATCTACTGTAGGTATTTAATTTTTCACTGATTTTCTTCCTGAAGGAAGCAACAAGTAATTTTATGTGAGTAAGTCTTCAAAAATCATGCTGTTTGCAGTTTGAGACTTATTTTACATAAGAGTCACATGAGATTGTTCTGTGTAGAAAATAATATTTTCTGCACAGAAAATATTTTTTTCTACTCAGAACTGTTTACTATGCAGAAACTGCTATGTATGTGTGCACACGCATGTGCAAATCAATGACAAGAAAATTTAGCACAGAAAAAGTTCCAAAATACAAAGATTCTCAACATTAGTGATTCTTCTCTTCAGAATTTCTTAACACAGAACAAACATCTTCTTCAAATTTTTGGAAAGATTTTTGAATATTATTTCCATTCCTAGTGATGAACTTTCTGATTATATGTTCTAGAAAACAGAGATAAGAAAACTTGAATACTCTTTTTCAGTGAAGCATTTTTAGTGCAATTTTGCATATGTCTACTCAGAGAAAGCTAATGATATCACTAAGAAACTTAATGGCCTTTTAAAAAAATGGTTTCTCACTAGGGATGGGCCAAACGAATCTGCAAATCCTTGAATCCTGGGCAAGGATTCGAGATTTGCAGATCTGAATCCTCGGGTGGGAGGAGGTGAATCAAATCTTTAGAATCCACACTTCCTCTCACCCACAGCTGGCACATTTGGGCTGGGGCTGGTGAGAGAAGGTGGTGGGGAGCACAATCTTTTCCTGCCAGCAGTGGGCGCAATTGGGCCGGGCAGGTGGGAGGAAGTGGCAGGGAGCACGATCTCACTCTTTTCCTGGCCACCCCCAGCCACAATCAAGCCCCAAGCCAGTGGGAGTAAGTGGGGAGCGTAATCTCACTCTCTCTGTCCTTTTCCTGGCTGCCCCAGCCATGATTGGGCTCCAAGCAGGTGGGTGGAAGAGGCGGGGAGCACAATCTTGCACTCTCCCTCATTTTCCCAGCTACCCCAGCCATGATTGGGCCCAGGGCAGGTGGGAGGAAATGGTCTCACTCCCCCCATCATTTTTCCAGCTGCCCAACCATGATCGAGCCCAGGGCGGGTGGGAGGAAGTGGCAGGGAGTGCGATCTCACTCTCCCCCTTGTTTTCCTGGCCACCGTGCTCTTCTCCTGTCCCGTTCTGAGAAGATTCGAAAGATTTGAGATTCATGAGATTCGTGGATTCGCAGAACCTTCCAGGAATTCGGATCTGGATTCAGATTTGGAAAATTCTGGATTCGTCCCATCCCTAATTCCTACATTTGGGATATACAGAAGCATTTTCATGTTGGTACAGTTTGGCTGGGTATCCATGCTACAATTAATAATCTAGTATTTCTGTCACTGGTTCTTGTTTCCTTAGAAATCAAAGGCTAATTTGCCGTTAACCTGAAGCAACACTGTCTTGTATTACTTGTAGTAGATGAATCGATAGACTCCATTATTTCCATTCACAGTGACTAATGTCTACTTTCTGGTTTCCATGGAAAGAGCTGTTTACAGAAGAAAAGTTATTTTTAAGTGTTTGTTTTAGAACATTGGAAATGGGGGAATATCCTAGAAAAGATTTTGAACCCATTCACTTTGTAAAAGTCGTGTGATATAGATGGAGTTGACACAACTGTTGATCTGTTTGGTTTTGTTCATTAGTTTACTACTTTGGTTTTAAGACTCTTTTTGGTCTGAAACACAGACTAGTTTAAAAATACAATTGTGCTGTATTCATCAAACATATTTTCATTTAATGCTTCATGCTTCTTAAAATTAAATTTCCCCAGAAAATCAATGATTCATACGAAGGGAAGATATCATTTTCTTTAACCCATACAATATCAGTTTCTCATTGCCTGCCCTCCTTCTCTCTCTCTCTTTTTCATTTTTTTAAAATGATAATTGTTGAATAAGTTTCTGTTTAAACCAGAACTGAAGGAGAAATAAGATTTAAGATCTGCCATAAGAACTGTTCATTTTTACTCTTGTTTCTGTTTCCATGGTTACAGATATTGGTTGGGTGAAAATGAAGTAACCCTTATGGAAAAGTCCTAGAGAATTTGATCAGTGTGAAGGAAATGTCCTGTAGATATTTATACGAGGGCAAACCGTTTAGCCTCCAGATAGTAATTTATGAGATAGTGATATGATGAGCTTTGTTGCAAAACCTCTGAATCATTATGTTACATTCCATGAGGAGTGTGGGCCAGAATTATAAGCACAATGAATGGGATCCAGAGTCAGGTGTTTGCAGCTGGGCTGTTATGAAGTAGAGTTTGGGAAAATCCACTCCTAAGAACTTGTAGACCCCATGCTATACAGGGCTCTGCTGAATAAGATGGCTGCACACAGAAGAGGAAACAGAAATAAAGGAAAGTCTGTTTACCTACTTGGAGGATATTCCTTGCTTCCTCCCACAATTAACAAATCAATAAATCTGGTGAAATTCAGTTCATAAATGAGCATGGGGATGAACAGATGACAGAAAGTTGAGTTATTTGCTTGAGTGGTACCTAAAGCAATTGGAGTCCAAAACTTAGTGTGGCCTTATATAGATGCCATTAGGTGACACACCAGGTTTGCTGACTCTGACTTGAATGTTGTTGAAACTCTCCATCATTGTAATTATGCCAAAATATGCAACAGCACAAGATAGAAAGCTCTGCAAGCCATGGGATGGAAAATAATTACTGTTATTGCTAAGCACACAGTTCAACCCTTCCCAGATGGGAAGACTGCATTAGAAAATCACAGATCTCTTTCTAAACCAACCCATACAGAACACCTTGCCTCTGAGGAGCTATTCAAATGCCAGACATTGGAGACAGAGAGTGTCAGGCAGTGGCAGCATTCTGTTCACAGGGCCAATGTGCCCTCCTACTGCTTTGCCTTCCTTTCTGTGTGACCACTGAGCAACTATGCAAAAAATGAATTACACAACAGAGCACCAGTAAGATTCTGGCATCTGTATTCATGCATGAGATTTGTATAACATATTTTTTTAAAAAAAGATTTAGCAGAACTTTTTTTAGTGGACTTGTCAATTTTTTTCCCATTCTTTTGTTAGTACTATGTTTTTTAAAAAATAATCATGAAAAAATACAAAAAGAAATTAATAATGAGGTGGAACAAGTTTCCTTTCTGTAGTGTAATGGGTAGCTAATAAATTACTGTTCAGAAGTGTTAAATGGGTAACAGAAAAGAATTGTTCCTACAAAGCAACGTTTCCAAACTCTAGCAAAGAACACACTCTGTGCTCATGAAAGGGTTTCAAATTCATCCACAGTTCTCTGTGGATTTCCAGAGACTGGGATTTTATGTTTCTTCCAAATAGGATTTGACAAAGTTTTTAGACAAAACTACAGTAAGTTCCATTGATAATTCACTGTTTCATCAGGTTCCTGCTTTCAGGACATACTTTCCATACAGGTCTGAATGTTTGAAAATACCATAGAACTCAACAACATATATCTTCAAATGTGATACCCTTGGGGGTCACTATCAAACTAGGTGAACTGAGAGAATGTCTTATAGCACACTCAGTAGTCCATTGCATCTGCTCAGAGGACATAGCTCAGTATTATCTGGCAATGGTTTGTGCTAGTTTCACTCGTGGTTGTATTGGAACCCATCTTGATTTCATAGCACATTGTTTGCCTTAATTATACTGCAACAGAAAATTAATGGGGATGAAAAAAACACTACGAATGAAGTCTTCGTAATCTCCCCCTGTCAGTACATTAGTTACAAACTTCTGTGGTAACAATTTTATTTTTTGTACAAAATGAGATGTTGTGTGAAAAAATCAGGATTGATCAAATCTACTTTGTGTTGTCTAGCTGTATACTCTTTTTCAGCAATAGATATGAACAATTAGCTGCAATGAGGGACCACTAATTAACAACAGAAGAACAATTGACTATTATTTTGTGATATATAGTAAAGAAAAAGCTGTTTTTTTCTTTAAAAAATGCATTCCAAGATAAATAGATTTTCTACAAATACCATACTGAAGTACACGAGAGAAATAAACATTGCTACATAGCCAAGTAATGAAATCCCTTCACTGGTGCATTCTGCTGTATCAGCATGTTTATAGATAGATCAAATCCATGCTGGTATGGAAAAAGTTAATGCATTATCTTTTTTTTTATTGTCCTCCATCAGTTGGGATCTTTCTATCAATAAAAATGGTAAATTGTGTTAAAAACATGGGGCATAAGAAGAGGAGGTGTCTAGTTTCGAGTTAATTTTGTGATTTCCTAATGTTATGCAGTGGATAGAATGAGTAGAAAGAACGATACCCAGAGAGTAAGCTAAAAACAGCCATTTCCAAACATAACAGGTGCAATTTAGAAGTAATTTGATGTGCTCAAGTTTCACAAAACTAATAGTGGTTGTGCCTAGCTTTCGATGGATTGTACCCACACTGTTAAATAAATACTTATTTTGAAATCTTAATATCTCCTATTGCAAAATTGTGTACAGCTACTGCAAGTTTTGTAATCCATTTCAAAACTGTTGGAATAGAACCGGAGGATAAACAGTTTTTTTTTCTTTAAAGAATGCATGTAGAGAGATTGCTATTACTATTTAAATTTTCCTGGTGCTTTGATTTATGTGAATTTTGTGAACATGCAGTAATCCATCAAATGGTCAGCATTAGGAAGAGTTGCTCTACTTTGTTTTCATACAGATTCCACTCCAAGAGAGTAACTTCACTCCTTTCTAAGGCAATCTTAAAATGCTTGCCATGTGCACAAACTGAGGAGAAACTCACTGAGTTGCCAATCAGGCATTCATCTTTTCCGTCAATTTTTTAATGAAACTTTTATCCAGAGGATCAGAAGAAGCAAAAACAGTATGGAGAAAGAAATGGATTAGCAGTGGGCAATCCATCCTTTTAAAGAGGTTATTTGGTCTGTGGAGAAGCATTCCAATCTCCTTTATCTTTTCTGAAACACAGGGAGACACACATAACAGCAGATGAAGGGTCTATTTTGTGATTCCTAGCAAATCTCATGGGCAGTGCTATCAGGTTCTGATTAACTAGTAGATGGAGGAAAAAGCAGGAAGGTAGTATTTAGAACAGGTTAAGAAGCAATCTGTATGAAAGCTCCAAATAAGGAGCAAAGAGATCAGCTTGAGAGAAATACAAGCTTTATTATAGGAATTCCACCTATTAATAGGGGAGTTACTTAAGAAACTACTTTGGGCTACTTGATTGAGAGATATTGGGGACCATGGTTACAGCCTTACAATGAACTATGAAACCCTACCAGTAACCTTTAGCAGATTCTGTGGAAAAGAGACTGAAAACTAAGGTCTGTTAGAGGTGATATTGATGGTATGGTGACTAACCTCCCCTTTGCTACTCTGCCCAATTTTTTTTCCAGAAGCACAATCCCATAATGATGGAAACATTACCTTACTCAAATTTGGCAGAGTGGCAATGGTGTAATACAATCATGTAGGAATATATGAAAATATCATTCAGTTAGTTCAGACTAACATCAGGAGAACATTCTCTCTGTAATTTGTAACGGTGTACATCAGAGATTGCTTTGTCATCACATCTAAAACCTAAATCAAATTGATGCTTCCTGACTTCATTGGCCTATATGTTGTAGCTGTATGTAGTGTAGCAGCAGGGGGAGGGAGTAATTTTGTTGAGTAATAGCAGAAAGTACATTATGGCAGCCATAAGAAGCTAGCAAGAAAGAACAAACAAGGCAAGCAAATAGTGTGTATGCATAAGAGTTCATGTATGTACATGTGTCCTTGCCTGTGTCCTTGAATGAGTGACGCAGGGCCAGTTTACTAGGTTTATCAAGCTGTTAAGGGCTCACTCTGTATATTGCTTCATAGTGCTTTTACTGGTGAATCTACAGCTTTGCAGGTCTGTTCTAACATGGGCAAAAAATGGAACCCAAGTCTGGACCATGCAGTTGAAAAATAAGGGTGTGTTTATAGGATTAAGGCAAAAAGTGTACTCCACCCTCCCAACAACAACATCCCAGAATCTCTCCAGGATTCCATGTATTCACATAAGCAATGAGAGTATGGTGGCTTGTGCCGACATTTACTTGAGAAAAATCAAAGTGCTGGGACTGATGCATGGAAAGATGGCTTTTCAAAAATGGTAAATGTTTTGCCTCAGAGGAGTTATAACCTTGGATCCAACTCTATAAGTACAAAGACCATATTTAGCTCACTCTGTCCAACCTAATCATTTTTGACTACACAGACTTTCCCCATATAAATTAATGGCTGGCATTCATCCCTGTGAAGTGAAATAAGTGGGTGTAGTCCAATAGCAAAACTATTATCCTGATCTGGCAGTGAGTGGTAGAGTGGTATAATCTTCACTGACGGAGTTGCATTGATGTGAACTGTTAGCATATTTAATTTTAAAGCAAAGGTTTTGTTATCTTCTTGGTTGAGATGCATGAATTTGCATTCAACAAATTTTGGAAGGGGTTTGTTTGAGTGGGATGTTGGGTAATTGATTTTAAAGACAGATAAGAAAATACACCAGCTACTGTAATCCTGTTTGACCAAAGTTCTAGTTCATGGGTTATAAAATGGGTAATTGCCTTCTCACAAGGGTCATTACCTTTTTTTCAAAACAAGACAAGCAAATTTTAAAACTGGAAACCAGTTTGTCCACCTGGGAGTATTGCCTGTTACGTTTAATTAGCTGTTTTATAAATAATAATCTCTCCAGTCGACACAGTTACATCAAGCTGTAAAACTGTTTTGTTTTTGTTTTAAGTGCATGGACTATGGAAGTGGATGAATGTTTACGACCAGTCTCAGATTATTACTATGCAATCAAATGTGCAACAGTCGTTGACATGAAGGAATAGCAAATCTGTGAAAAGTGAATGTCTTGTCAATATAAGATAGTGAAATTCCAGTGCTGTTTCTGCCCTTCATGCTGGTTCAGCTGCCTCTTATTGTCGACAATAAAACAGCAATAAAATAAGCAATAAACTGGCTGTGTGTCTTTGACATGAACAGCAACGGTATATAAAGCAAGCCCATGCTGTCAGTGGTAATATAAGGAAGGCCCAATTGCAAAGCGTTTGTTGCCCTTCATGCTCCTCAGCTGCAGCTTATTGTCAGGGATATCCTTTTCACCACATGTAATGGTATGTGTACAGCACCCTGCAAGGCATTTCTCTCTCTGGCACTTCTTCCAGAGTTTAGACAAAGAGGTTTTGATGAAGGCTGGCAGATTTATTCTAAGGCAGTGATGCCAAGCCATTTTAATGAAGAGTCAGCCAATGGCATTTTCCTTAGATTTGTCAGGAGGCTCTGACCCTTGGCCTGCACATAGAACCACTGCTTCTGTTGCTGCTATTGCTATTACTCATCTTGATGACTAGCAGATTTGTAACCTCAGTGAAAAATTTGGTTGGAATGGCTTTGGAAACCCTAAAGAGGGAGCTGTACATGCCAGATGAGCTCAGTAAGAGAGGGAATGCTGGAAATAAGTTGTGGTTGCTGGGATTTTGGAGTAGATCTTCTTGCAATCTTCTTGCAATTTGCAAAGATTGCAAAAGTCTTGCAATCAAGTCCTGCACTGGCATCTCATTTCTGCACCTGAATCATGGAACTTTGGGTGCTGCATATGTGTGTAACAATATCTAATTTGTTGCATTACTGGTAAAAATATATTGGGATTAAAACTGGGATTGTGTTTGCAATATTCAATTATAGTTGTTGCCATGGAACCCAGAAAGTAGCCGGTAGTTTTCTATATAGTGGCTAATATGTGGCTGGAGTCAGAGTTTAAAAATTGCAAATGTTTGTAGAAGGGAAGCCCCACCTGACTGTGCAGTCAAAATGTATATTAAGTAATAATTACTATCTGCATATCTTCATGATTCCCATTTAGTAACAGGAAAATAAGAGGCCTGTGTTGTGCAGTGGTTTAAATGTTGGACTAGAGCTTAAGGAAAGAGGGGTCTGAACCAACATTCAGCCAGGGAAACCCACTAGGTGATGTTGGGCAAGTCATACTTTCTCAGCTTAAGAAGAAGGCAATAAAAGTCTCCTCTGAATAAAACTTGTCAAGAAAATCCTATAACAGGTTCACCATAAATCAAAATCGGCCAAAACAATAGGAAAACATTTAAAAATTTCAGTGAGCAAATAGGAATTCCTGGGGAAGATTTTGGATTGTCTATAAATAAATGGTATGTGGGATATACCAAATGGGATTGTCTATAAATAAATCGATGGTAGCAAACAGTCAATCTAAGGGAAACTGTTACCAAACAGAATTTCAACACCAGTTTTACACATAACTGCAATTTATTTCTCATCTATTCTTTTAAAATATTTTTCCATCTCTATTCCTTCCTTGAAAAGTCACTGCTCACAGACCTTTCCTAACTCTTAGCTGTGTACAAATGGACATGCTAACACACCTTTAAAGAATTAAAGTCTTTTCCTACACACAAATGTGCATGAAATGTACATTACAATATTCTTTTAAAAGCTTGAATTTTTCAAATTCCTGCTGATATGCTCTGATATGGAAATAATTAAAAAAATCAGTAAGTTTTCCCATGAATAGGTCTGTATGTTTCAAGTGCCCCATTAAAAAAGAAAGGGGGGGAGATTTATTTTTGAGGGGCAAAAGTATTTGCCAAACTTGTTCCCTGTTGTCAGTTCAGTTCAGCACTATGTGAAATAAAATAAACATTATAGAGCAGTTTTGAATCTTTTCCTTAAAAATGTTGGAGTAGGGGAAGGAACTGACAGGAAATTTGTGGCAGAGGCTCCAAAAACACATGGGGAAAAGGTCAGGGTCTCTCTAAAAAGTCACTCTAAGGACATAGCACCACAGGGCTTCTGACATGGTAAGGGGCTTTAACCATTTACACTCTGTTGTGGTGCCCATTCAGATTGGGATGCAGCTGCATTTATATAGCCTGAAAGTTATTCATTATTTTAAATTGATGCTTTTCTTCATATGAAGTGACAGAAATATTTTCTCCTTTTTTCAGGGACGAGGAGACACTTTTTGGGGATGCACTTTTTCTTAGGGCATATACTTCACAGGAAAGTGGTTAGATTAAAATGGTAACTTTGGGGCAATTGGCCTGTGATTTTATCTCCATTACTTTAAATTGAGTTTTTGAAGGGGAAAAAAAGTTTTGTGAATTATTGCTGTTTTGAATGGCAAAATGCATTGCAAAAGCTGGAACATTCTCATTATGATTCTACACAATACTTGTACAATTATAGCATCAGGCATAGAGTAAAGACCAAAGTCATAGGTCTGTCATAGAGATCTGTGTTCCATACTGATTTGCTTTGCTAAAAGACTGTGTGGTCATCTTTTCAAGTAACACTTCATAGATTTTGGATGTACAGTTTTACTTTAGCAGGCAATAGTTAGGGGAAAGGGAAAATTAGGCTAATGATATTGTTGTCTAATGAACTGGAAGGTCACAGAAGAATAATAGATCCCTTTATTTTTTACCAAAAGGAGAGGAGAAGGCTTAATTGCATATTTATTGACTAAAACAGAATGGCCTCCTTAGAGCTGTTACACTCTATCAAGTTTGGGATATATGGTTTAACATCCTGCCTCATTAAGGAATTGTGCAATAGTGGCACAATGGTGGCACTAAAGCCCTCACTGGCAGTGGATATTTGTTTTATGGCTGGAATGTTAAGGCCAAGAGACAAAAGAAACTGAAATTTCTCAATTTATCTTAGGCACATATTGTGCTTTCACTAGTTGTGAACAAAGAACATTGTGTGAGCCTTCACTAATTGTATTACCATATGGATCCATGAGCAAAGTGATTTTTTGTTAACTGAATCCCCCTACTCTTTCAGCTAACTGTGTTTTGCCTGGAAAAGTAAATCCTTGGCTTTTCTTCAAGATTCTAGAATTACAGATCTACCCACTTTTCACAGTGGTGGGTTGCTTTTTATTTATTTTTAATGTCCAGATTCTACTGTGCTCAAAACAGATAGTTGGAAGGACAGGTCAAATGGAGTGCAATTGAAGATGAAATTGTCCATTTCCTCACTATACTGTCATAGTGCTATTATTCCACTTTCAATACCCTGTGAATCCTGGGGTTTGCAGTTTAGAGAGGGGCATTGAGAATTCTCAGCCAAATTCCTCTTTGGCCTCGGTAAACTACAAACTCCAGAATTCAACAGGATGTTGAAAGTGGAATGATAGCACTATAATAGGGTAGTGCAGGAATGGCCATTGAAACACTTCCTAGTGTAATAATAATGGCTGGAGTTCAGCATGTGAACTATATATTCATATATTGGTTGCTGCAATGTTACAATATATGGGTAGCCAGGAAAGTGATGTGCAGTGTACATCTCGACAATGGTTAGGTGGTGCCAGAGTGCAACAGAAGTGCCCAGTAAGCATGAAAAGTGTCCGATGCACATTGGAAGTGTCTGATATGTATCAGAGGTTCCCAAAACACATCAGAACACTCATAGTGGTTCTCAGATAGGCATCTTCCAACTCACTAACAGGGTTTTGTTGCATT